>LR999964.1:17745000-18345000 GCA_905220375.1 Tachina fera
TTGAAGCAATAGGGCAATAAAGCACATCATACTTCGCTTTAAAATACGAGCTTGTTAAAAATGCAGTGAACGTATGTATATGGAGCAAACTACAGGAAAAAAGTGAGCAAAAATGTAGTGCTCCAAACCGAGAACTCGCCATACAAAAATCAGCAGTGATATCAGCAGGTTTGTCAGTGCTACTTTTATTTTATAATAGTAAAAACCTGTTTTTATGAAGCAAAATTTTGGCTGGGTAGCCACTGAAAAAATTAAAGTGTATTTAAATACATTTTAAATTTTTATGAAAATTAACTTAAACAATATTTAAATATTAACTGATTTATTAGCCATTAGTGCAGACTTATACAAAATATATAAGGTCCGCATTTAAATAAAAATTTAGGAAATGATTTCTCAAAAATATGAACATCACAATATACAAGCATAAATAAATTAAATAAAGTGCGACTTTGACCCCCGATATTTTTAATTTTGTTGATTTTTTTCATATAAGCGATTTTTTTTTTGGTTTTGGCGATTTTTTCGGTTTTTAGAGTTTTTTTTCCATTTTGGAAATTTTTTTAGTTTTGACATTTTTTTCTCGTTTTGGAAATTTTTTTTCTGTTTTTGGCGTTTTTTATTTTTTGGCGATTTTTTCGTTTTGGCAATTTTTTTAATTTTGGAGATTTTCGGTTTGTGGCGTCATTTTGGCGACTACTTTCATTTGGGCGCTTTTTTAGTTTTGACACTTTTTTTCTCATTTTGGCGATTTTTTTCGGTTCTTAGAGATTTTTCAATTTGGCGATATTTTTAATTTTGGCGATTTTTTTTCATATTAACAATTATTTTGTTACTGGAGCCTTTTTCGCGTTTGGCTATTTTTTCGGATTTTGGCGTTTTTTTCATTTTGGTGTTTTTTTTTAATTTGGACGATTTTTTCGAATTTTGCGACTTATTTTAGCGTTATAATTTTTTTTTTAGTTTTGGCGATTTTTTTCGTTTTGGCGATGTTTTTGAATTTTCGGCGATTTTATTTTTTTTCGTTTGGCGACTTTATAATTTTCAGAATTTTTAGTTTTACCGTTTTTGAAAATTTTAAGAGTTTACCTCATACGGTTTCCAAGATATATCAAGTTCTCAAAATTACATAGTCAAAATTGCATTAACTGATGGAGCACTCTTTAATTTAAATTTTTTTAAATTTTAGTGTTAATTCTTGTAGTCTATATAAAAATACACATACACTATACACACAATTGTATGTATATTACATGGGATTTGAGCATTTTTCGTTACTCGTTTTGGAACACCCTTTAATTTTTAATCCCCATGTATTTGTTGTTGTAGCGGACAAGGTTCTACATACTCTGTCCAAATTTCAGGTCCGTAGCTCTTACGGTTCCTGAGGAAATATCGTGTGACGGACAGCGTAGCGAAAACAATAGAGTTCCTTTTTTCACCTTTGGTGTACGGAACCCTACAAATGAACACTGACACAAAATCCAATAAAATTTATTGTTTCGGAAGATTATTTTGTTAGCGGCTTTGGTATTCATTATGTTTGTATATTGTGATTCTCAATACCATAAACACATGCATATATCGCGCCACAATCGCCAAAAAAAATCTGAAACGACATAATTTTCGAGCTTTATTTTTGTTACCAAATTCGATTATTTGCTATCGAAAATCAAATTTCGTCAAAAAAGCGAGGTCAAAAAATTTATCGTTTAGCTTTTTGTTAGCGGTTATGGCTTGATATGTTAATTTCTTCCTGTTTTTAGTTCTCGCAAAAGTTCGCTCGAGAGCTAACAACAACAACAACAACAAGTTAACAATGACTCAAATCATATAATACTTGAAAAAATAGAACCTATTTGAATATAAGTAGCATCTGCTATAAAAATGTTTTAAAAATCGCAGTTTTTGGATTGGAAAAATCAGATTGTGCATTTTTTTTTTGAGATACTATACGAAAATATCCATAACACTCACGGTTGCCAGAAATGCAGATTTATCTGGATTTTGCAGATTTTTACTCTTCAAAAACACGAAATCCAGATTTGAAGATTTTTGGCAACAAAAGGCAGATTTTTCAACTCCAATTATGGTGCATTTTTTTTAATTTTTGCTATTACTGTTACTACTTTTTGTTTCTTTTATGTGTGAACGACTCACAGTTTAGAGAGTTACAATTTTTGAACTTAGAAGACAGCATTAAAGCAACAGCGGAAGTAACTTTGACAATCAATTTTGAGTCAAATGAACTTGAATAAAACAAAACTTCGAAGTCCTTTGGATATTTATGTAACAAATTAATCACTTTTTGTATAATTTTTTATACATATATACGATTTCTTTTCTCATTCGTTTTATATTGTTTGCACATAAGTATGAAGAATGCATTTGCATTTCGTTTCTCCTAAATAAAGATGTTTTTTCCACACAAAAGTTTAGTTTGCAAAGTCTTAAGTTTGTAGGAGAGAAGAGAAAATAGATCTTATTATATATCCTGTTTTCTTTAATAAACTCAAGACTTTGCAAAGTAATGTTTGCGTGTGAAAAAACCGTCAAACTTATCAGTACACTTCAACCAATGTCGCAAAATCGAAGATGTTATGTTGTAAAGATTTTTACTCGAAGCTTTTTCTGTTGTATTCATAAAAAATAGTTTTGGTTTACAAAACAATTTGTTTGTTAAACGTTTTGTAACCCAAACTAATTTTTGTGAATATTACCTTTTATGTTTGTGTACGTAATTCTTAATAACACAACACATTGATAGTCCTTCTATAAACATATGAAGTTTTTTGCCTTATTTCAAAAAATTTTTGGTTGAAGTCTGTTGATGAGTTTCTTGAGCAGAAACGAAATGCACATTCTTCGAACATTAAAGGTTTGTATTCATAAAAAATGTGATAGAAAATTATTTAAAAAAATTTTTTTTTTAAATTTAAATAAAATACATTTTAACCCGGGTTTAAATTTTATGAATATGGATTAATGAAAGAATATTTATATTACACATGTACGTCCATATTTATATAATTTTTTTTTTAATAATATATAAAAAAAGGTGTTTTAAAAATAGCTTTGAAGATTTTTTGAAGATTTTAAAAATAAAATGCAGATTTTGAAGATTTTTTCGTGAAAAATTGTTAAATTTTGCAGATTTTAACCTTAGAAATTCTGGCAACACTGATAACACTACAAAAATAGAGCTTTTTTAGACACGGTCCAACTCACGAGCGGTCGTCACTTAAATATTTTGGGAATCCTTATTATAAAGATATGTGTTCAATTTGAGAGAGGTAACATACATTTTTTTCTGTCATTCGCTCTAGTCTACATACATACAGTATAAAAAGTTAATATTCATACAACCTCAGTTAAAAAAAAACCTCTTATATTCTGCATCATTAAGTAAAAAATAAAATTTTTTGAAAAAAAACCTGATTAGGAAATTATTCTTAAATTTTTTTAAAACTTTTCTATTCTGCGTCATTACTCCAAAAATACCAATTTTTAAAAAAAAACCTGATTAGGAAATTATTCTTCAATTTTATTGATAAGTTCAATGCCCTCAATCTTCCAAAAGGATTCGCTAATAATAAAAATGAACTTGTGCCAGTTTTGATTATTCTAAATATTAAGGTTTCCATTAAACTAATTAAAATATTCAATCTATATTTTAAAATTAATTTCATTCTTTTCTTCAATTATATTACTTGTATAATGTAATTTATTTTCATAAATCAATTTTCTCTGCTCGAAATGAAAAAAAAGGATGCATAAATAATAAGAAAATTGTACGTGTGTGTGTGTAAAAAACAATTTCATATTCTAAACATTAGAAAAAAACAACGCAATTACAAAGCAAAATATGAAAAGAACACACACACTCACATAAATACACTCAGCTGTGTCTGCCTCCAGAAGTATTCGTATTTAGACTTGAATTTCTTAAGAAAAGTTTGCATTGGTTCTGCATGAACGCGTAAATCGAATGCGAAATGATGTAAACACACCATGTGACTTTCAAGATTGTCACGTTTTCTTCTCATAAACTGGCAGAAAATGGCATAAACTGCATCAGAAGTCACACTTACAGGACAATGATTTGAAATAAATCTACGTAGCTGCAACTGCGTGAGTACAGTTATTACACTCGGCGAAATGATGTTAGTTAAAATTAAATGAAAATAGGATTGATACATTGAGACTCATATAAGAATATGGCGTACTAAGGCTAAAAAATCTGAAAATTATAAAATCGTCAAACCAAAAAAAAATCGCCAAAAATTCAAAAAAATCGCCAAAATTAAAAAAAATTAATTCTAACATTAAAATAAGTCGCAAAATTCGAAAAAATTGTCCAAATGAAAAAAATCGCCAATATGAAAAAAGCGCCAAAAACCGAAAAAATGGCCAAAACGCGAAAAAGGCGCCAATAACAAAATAATTATTAATATGAAAAAAAATCGCCAAAATTAAAAAAATCACCAAAATTAAAAAAATCGCCAAAAAACGAAAAAAGTCGCCAAAATGAGAAAAAAGTGTCAAAACTAAAAAAAGCGCCTAAATGAAAAAAGTCGCCAAAATGAAGAAACGCCAAAACCCAAAAATCGCCAAAATTAAAAAAAAAATGCTCAAAACGAAAAAATCGCCAAAAAAATAAAAAATTTCAAAAACGAAAAACATGCCAAAACTGTATTTTATATAGGCTAAAGTTCGTATTGAATTACATATCTCGTGTCCGTACGGAACCCTTGCTGCGCGGGTCAAAGTCGCACTTTACTGAATTTATTTATATTGATACAAGATGAGTGTCGCTCTAATTAATGTAGGAAGGAGTACATACGTTTTACTTTGAGTGTAAAAGCCATTTATAAGTTTTGTTGACTGGCATCAAATACATTGTATGTAGCGTGGTGTTGCATCGCAGGCGTTTATTTGTATTCTATATGTATGTATATGTACATATATTTAACAGCAATAGGTAATATATTGTGGCTGGCAAGTGAGAGCAAAGTAACTTGAAAGGTTTCGTCTCAATTACTACTTGGAAGAACGCGTTTAATTTTAACATTTTGTTTTAAAGAACTGGAAATACAACCAAACGTATTGAATTTCAAATAATGTGACGTGTGCTTATTATAGTTTGTTTTTCTTCTTTTTCGCTGAACTGTAGCAAAATGTGATCTGCAAGTGGATATTTTTTGGCAATAAAAATTATTTAGCAAATGTAAATCTAACTTTTTTTTAAATATTATATTTTTATTTTTTAACATTACAATTGTATTTTTCAAATTACCAAAGAAAATCTTTGCTTTTCTTAATTTCGGAGTATTTATAATATTTTTAACAAAAATGTTAACAATTTAGATAAGCGGTTCCCATATAGGGGTCCAAGAAAACTTGAAGGTGCGTAATGAGACAAAAAAACAGCTTAGCATATTCATAGTAAAAATAAACTGTAATTTAATAATTTAAAATCAGTATATCCGTACAAAATAGAGGTTTTAAATTATTAAAGTATACCTTGATTTGACAATGAATATGCTTCAATATTTTGAAGATTATTTAAAATTGGCTTTACAAACGGGTGCCACTTTTGAAATAAAAAAATAAAACTACTCTTTTAAAGTGTACTTATGCCATGTTTAAGTATAAATTTGAATCAGCTTGTTTCTTTACATGACTTTCGGTATGTTCTATTGGTTAAATAATATGACGAATATTCAGCTATCATTCCTTCAATATTTTGTATTATATTGGCAGCACTATATTTGCTCATTCTCGTCAACAAAAATGGAAATAAGCTTAATTTCGAAATAATAATTCTCATACAAACATGTATAATAATTTTTTTTTACATAATGAAGTCGATTGCCTGTTTTGGCAAATGTATTTAATTCTTGACAGCGTTGCTATGGAGAGCTTCTAGACCTTTTTAAAATTAATTTTCTGTGTTATTGATATATCTGTTATATATTCCATTAGTATAAATAAATTCATTATTCAGATCTCGGACCATATTTTTCATTAATTTTTGGGTATAAAGCATCAGTCCTGTTCCTGGATTTCGCTACCGAAATAATGTTCCTTTATTGTACTAGGACTGTTAAGTGCTTAACAGTGCGCTGTTACCTTGAAACTCAGCTCTGTAAAATTTTTTTTGTTTTTGTCTCTGCTAGTTAAATTTAAATTTCTCTTCACACACATAACTATTTCGTTATTTTAATGAAATTATTTCGTTATTTTAATGAAATTATTTCGTTATTTTAATGAAATTATTTCGTTATTTTAATGAAATTATTTCGTTATTTTAATGAAATTATTTCGTTGTTTCGATGAAGTTCTTTAATTAAATTGATGACACTGTTTTAAACATTTGACGTAGTTTTCATAAAAATAATTTTAACGAAACTGGTTTCATTAATCCAACGCAGCGTGACGTTGGATGAATTTTCTCATTGAATTAATGTCGAAATCCATAGAACTTATGAAAAAAATTCTTTCAGTGTGGAATTGTTCCAAACCAATGTATATATATGTATGAGAAGCAGTCCGGACAATATTTTTTACGATTTTTTGCTTGGAATTTGACGAATTGACCTCTATTTCATCTGGCAACTATGGTTACAAGCACTACAAACTTAAATTGTTATTTTCCAAAATATGTTTTCTTTTCAACAATTTTAAATCAAAAAATTTAAAGATGAATAATTTCACGCAATTATAAAAAAAACCAAAAGCTGAAACCTAATAATGTTATTCTATTACACATCTTTGTAAAAGTGGTGACATAAATCTGTACAAAATTATGAGTATGTACAGCAAGAATAATACTTTCAAATAATCGTGGTATGTAGCAACATTAACTCTTCTTCTTCTTCTCCTTATTTTACACACTTGTTGCAAGTGTAAATGTCGTAGCTAATTTTATTTGAACCATACGATTCAAAGGCTTTAAGGTAAAAGTTCATCAGACGACACTCTTCAATGGCCAAAAACAACAAGAAGACAATAAATTATTTTGTACTTCATCAGATCAGTGACCAAAGTTCGGTTCACACTCTTTTTCCATTCTATTGTATTTAGTCAGTTACCTGTGTGTGAACTCAAAACAATGCTAACCAAAAAAAAAAAAAAAAATAATAATGAAAGGAAATTGTAAAGGAGGCCTGTTTCTTAAAATCCATGTACACAATGGAGCTCATAGAAGTCTAATCAAATTTCTACACATACTCTCGTGTCTGTTTGTCTAGTCGGTGACATTGATTTTGAATTGATTTGAAAGTTTATCCATGAAAAAACGATGCTATTTAACAAAAAAAAAAAAAAAAAATGATGAGTGCTTACAAGCAGATTCAACATGTGATTTCTGTAATGACGCATATAAATTAATTGTATATTTTAGCCTAATGAACAATTAAGCAGCTGACTACAACATCTACGAATAAATTTTCTGTTGGTTGCTCTTAAAAACGTTTCACTTTTCCTTTTACATAAATCTGCTTGTAATACGAATAAAGTTTTTACTCTTCTCCCACCTTTTTTACTACTGAACTTTTAAAAAGTAACTGCAAGGCAAAGCAAGAAAGAAAGCGTGTGAGAGAGATTCAAACGTGATGATGATGGATGCCACTAGAAAAGCACGTGAAATAGTTGTTTGAAGAATTTTCTTGCACCTCGAGTACAATTAACAAACACGTAACATATGAACTTCCAAATGCCCATATATAACATTTTCTGTTATATATGACCAGCAGCACACACGTTACTTTATTATTTGTGATGTAGTGTGTTGATTTGATTAGAATACAAAAAAAAATACAAAAGCTACAGTTTTAAATGATGTGCTTGCAAATGCTTAAATTTGTCGAATAGACAAATTACAAAAAATCCAAAATAAAAAAGCAAAACTTTCAAAATATATCAAATGCTGATATACATTTCTTTACTCTCTGTTGTTCAAAGTAAACTTGAGGTTCAACACCTCATTTTGAACGTTTGAATCACAAGTTGTTTCAAACCCATTTAATTTACACGTTGTTGCGCCTGACTTTGTTGTACCTGACTTTTGTCAAACAACTAATTTTAGGTGAAAAAAACGCACACACCCAGTCAAGTTTCAAGCCTTAAATTCAAGTTTTTCTGTACTTTCATCCTTGAGGCTAAAAAGGACTTTAACTTATGTTTATTTGTTTAACTTCCCTTTTCACAATGTATGGTTAAGAGTTGACGAGAACTTTAACTGACAGTTCTTCACACAAAACTTGCAGTTAACGTACCTGTTAGCTTTTAATTGTACGTTGTGAAAAGGGCCGTAAGACTAATTTGTATCAAATGGTGCCTCTTTCAACATTTAAATATAAGATTTTACAAAAAGTGTCGAGTAGTCATGTAATACTTATTTGTATAGAAAATAAAAAAATTAGTTCTGTAAATGCCTTTCCGTAAATAGTATCTTTTGCCAAAAGGTACTTTTTTATAAAGTACCTTTTGCAAAAATGTACCTTTTAAGAAACGTCAAATTTTTCAAAGTAACATTTGCAAAAAGTAAATTTTGTAAAAAATATCCTTTGGAGAAAGTATCGTTAATAAAAATAAAAGTATCTTTTGCAAAAAGTACCTTTTGCAATAAGTACCTTTAGCAATAAGTACCTTTTGTGAAAATAACTTTTTGTCAAAAGTACCCTTTGTAAAAAGTAAATTTTGTAAACAGTAACTTTTGTAAAAAGTACCTTTTGTAAAGAGTACCTTTAGTAAAAAGTACTTTTGTAAAAATTGCATTTTGCAAATAGAACATTTTGTAAAAGTGCTTAATGTGAAAAAATATCTTTATAAAAAGTACTTTTAAGAAAAGTGTATTTATTAAAAGTACTTTCTGTGAACATTTTCATTTCTAAACGATATTTATTGTTTAAAGTACCTTTGCAAAAAGTACCTTTGCAAAAGTACCTTTTTGTAAGTAATTGGTGTGAAATATAAGTACATTTTGTTAAACTAACTTTTTGAAAAAGTACCTTTTGTGAAATGTTTTTTTTTAAGTTTGTTTTTATAAAAGTCCATTTCATATTTCTTATAAAAATTGCGTTTTTTTAAATCACCTTTGAAAATAAGTAATATTTGAGAGGAGTACCTTTTCAAAAAAGTACTTCTTATTAAATTTTACTTCAAAAAATACCTTATGTCAAATCTACCTTTTGTGAAACTTATGTTTTGTAAAAAGTACTTCTTGTAAACCCAATTTTTTGTAAAAAATACTTTTTGTAAAACTTATTTTTTGTAAAACGAAGTATCTGTAAAACTTATGTTTCGTAAAATTACCTTTCGTAAAACTTAATTTTTGTAAGAAGTTCTTTTTTTTAAACTTTTTTGTAAAAGTACCATTTGTAAAACCTAATTTTTGTCCTTTTGTAAAACTTTTTTTGTTGTAAGAAGTACCTTTTGTAAATAGTACGTTTTGTAAAAAGTAGCTTTATAAAAAGTAAATTTTGTAAAAAATACAATATGTAAGAACTACCTATTTTTAAAAAGTGCCTTCTGTAAAAAGTACCTTTTGTAAAAAGTACGTTTTGTAAAATTAACCTTTTGTAAAAAGTACCTTTTGTAAAAAGTACCTTTTGTGAAAAGTACCTTTTGTAAAAAGTATCTTTTGTAAAAAGTACCTTTTGTAAAATTTACCTTTTGTAAAAAGTACCTTTTGTAAATAGTACGTTTTGTAAAAAAAAGTAGCTTTATAAAAAGTAAATTTTGTAAAAAATACAATATGTAAGAACTACCTATTTTTAACAAGTACCTTCTGTAAAAAGCACCTTTTGTAAAAAGTACCTTTTGTAAAAAATACCTTTTGTAAAAAGTACCTTTTGTGAAAAGTACCTTTTGTAAAAAGTATCTTTTGTAAAAAAAACCTTTTGTAAAAAGTACCTTTTGCAAAATTTACCTTTTGTAAAAAGTAGCTTTTGTGAAAAGGTCCTTTTCCAAATAAGTACCTTTTGAGAAGAGGACCTTTTACAAAAAAGTTCCTTTTATGATAAGGATCTTTTGTAAAAAAAACCATTTATAAGACCTTACTTTGCTTAAATAATTTTTTTTATATGTACTCGTAGCTTTTATAAAAACTACTTTTGTACAAAGTTCCTTCTGAACATAACTACCTTTTTTATACTTGGTAAAAAGCAGCTATTTAAAAATTACGTTTTATAAAAAATTGCCATGTACTAAAAGTACCTTCTGTAAAAAGAACATTTAATAAAAAGTAACTATTGCGCAAAATAAATTTTGCAAAAAGTAATGTTTGTAAAAAGCGCATTTTGAGGTACGTTTTGTAAAAGCACTTTTTTAAAGTAATCTACTTTTTATAAAATGTAATAAAAGTAATTTTTGCAAAAGGTCCCTTTTCAAAAAGTACAAATGATACTTTAGAGTATAAAGAGTATACATATTTAAAAAAACATGCTTTTTTGTGAAAAGTGCGTTTGATAAAATTGTCGTTCTAAAATTATACCTTTTTCGTTAAGTACTTTTAGATTAAGTTCTATTTTTGTAAAAACTATCTCTGTTAAAAAAGTACTTTTTGTGAAAATTACTTTTTTTGACAAATACCTATTTGTGAAAATAATTGAATTGAAATAAACTTTTAAGTGCCCTTAGGACCGATCAAATATCAAACACATCCACACATATGCACTGATTGACGAGTTTATTTGATCCTCTATAAGGCAGTTTAAATATTTTGATATGAATCAAATTTTATAATTAAGTTTTTCTCGATGTTTGTTAATTTCAAAGAATCCCATTTTTGCCAAGTGAAAATTTATTTTTGAAAGGTTGGTCTTATTTGTTTCATTTATCAACGTTTTTAGAAAGCGATCAATGTATTTATTTTCTGTAATTTTGTTTGTTTAAAAATCTAACAAATAAAGTTCAGACGGTTTTCTTTTCTATTTTCCAATTAGTATTTACAAACGTATAAATATTTTATTAATAAATTTTTCCAATTTACAGAGCCAATTAACAATGTGAACCAAATATTAAGTAAGATTTTAAACATTTATCTAATTAATAAAGGCCATGATGATAAGAGCCATGATAGGAGCCACCACCATGCAAAACAGCTGGTGCAGCAACAACTCCATGCACGGCGGCTATGGGACGTACCACATGGGCAATGGGCACTGTGGCGGCGGCGTGATAAGACGTCAAAACAGGAGCTGAATGAATGTAGCCGGGTTTGGCAAAGGCCAAAGCAATGAGAGACAAGAAGACGAACTAAAGGAAAAGAAAATATGTATATAAAAATATTTTTTAAATTTGTCCTTTTTTTTTTTAAGAAAAAATGTTTCGTTTGCTTACAATTTTAAACATTTTGTTTATTATTGTTTCTTTTTTTTCTGTAGATGAAAGAAGTCACTTTAGGTGTATGCTTAGATGCTGTTGTGTATTAGACAAACACTGATGTTTAACTTAGCTGAGCAGCAACCTTTTTATACCAAATTGTGTTAAGACAAATTCTTAGGCAAAGGGCCTTCTAATGTTAAATTTTTCGTATGTACAATAACTTTTGTGTGCGTTGTAATTTAATATTTTCTGTTTAAAGTTTTGCAAAGTTTGTTATAAAAAAAACTTGACAATATGAAATAATAAATTCGATATTTGATAAAAGGGAAAAATTACCGGCTTTTTATTTTTACAATTGACTACAAGCATATTAAGTAACTTAATTTTTAGTTCACTTGTGGTTATGTTTTGCTTTTATTATTTTTTTCTTTCTTGATGGTTTTGTTATTAATACCAAATACAAGAAGTTTTGTAATACAAAGTTCGTTGACTGCAGTGCTTATTTCTTTTAATTTAATTTATTGGGTTTTAGGTATTCGTTATTTTTCACATTTTAGCTCTTCGAGCCGAATTGGACAGTTGTTTGGAAATTTGTGGTAAAACCAAATGTAAATGATAAATTCACTAAGGGTTTCTTGCAGCAAATTTTCTCAACAAGTTGCTCATAAATTGCTACAATTGGCTGTTTGGCTAAAGGCAAAAAGAAACGCACAACACGTACCACAAACGGGGCAATGCCTTGAGGCTCGTCCTGCCATAAAGGCGCAACAAATAATTCCATTAACATCAGTGGCTGACGTGATATAAAATCTGTTGAATTGAAGTAAATAAAATATGAATTATTTTCAAATACATATTCATACAAAGAATCAAACAGATATTTAGCAGAATCCTGTTGATGCTCATTAAAGACATTCGTTTGCCTCAAAACTGCCGACCTGGTAAAGCTAAAAAATGTTAGTAGTAGAATCTGAAGGAATTTAAAAAAAAATTATTTAATTTCCTTGAAATTTAAGCAATAATTACTCACTATTCTTATCATCTTTATAAATGCATGCTTCTAAATGGAATTATTTGCCTTAAATACTATGAAGAACTTCAAATTTTTTTCCTTAGTTACAGGCATTTTACACAATTCAAAAAATTTAATTAAACTTCAATGAAACGTTTTTTGAAGGCGTATACTTTTCATGTTAAATGACAGCATAAATGTCCAGTTGTCTGGAGATTTAATTAAGTTAAGTTACTCTATTATTGCTTTTCAGAAATAAGAGCATATGTCGGAAATTATATTTCTTCAAATCTATTTAATTAAATGGTGAGTAAAAATTATAGATTTTTTTTTAAGAGAAGTAACACTCAGGCCTACTACTGAATGCCTATTACTATTACTAGGTGGTACCTTCCTTTTAGAAAAAGGATAGTGATAGAGAGAACAGGAAGTGAAGAAATATACATAAAAAAGCTTCATTCTTTAACAACTTTTTGCTTTTTGCACATTTTTTTTTTCTTAATAAAGCAGTGTTGCAGCGCCTCTGGTGTTAAATGAGGCGTATTAAAAGTTTTCGTTCGGTTATTTTACTTTGCCGATGATTCTGCTACACAACGAAAGATTGCGCTTTGATGTTACATTAGGATTAGTATCTGCTGAAGTTGATATAGTTCAGTGACCAGTGACTTATGCCTTCTTCACTTGAACTTTCCTACAAGAACTGACACAAAGGCGCACTAATGCACATCAGAAAAATTCGTGGTGTTGTTATTTTAATGACTGTCGGATACAGATATTGAACCCAGTACCTTCGGTTTTGTAGTCAACGTGCTAACTACCTCAGCCAATGCCACCCTCAAACTTGTGACATTGTGTGTACTAGTGACAATGTTTGTCATTTCTGAAAGTTTTCATTGTGTGGCATTGTGTTGCAAAGAAAAAACATATTCGTGGTATTTGGTGTATGCTGCAAATGGTATTGCATAAGTGTATATGCAAAATATTGTACACAAAAAAAATTCAAAATTCAAGAAGAAACAATTTCATTTTAAAAGCTTTTCCTTTGTTTTTGTGTTATTTCAAAATTTTCATTCTTGTTTTAAGAATTAAAACTATTTTTCAATAAAAAAACACTAATCAAAACATTTTTGTTTGTTTTAAGAAAACAACAATCTTGATACAAAGTCTAACATACTCAAATTACATACTTTTATTTTTGAGTTAAAAGTGAAATATTATTAAGTTAATAATGGAGAGTTGTTAAATTACCAATGTTTCGTTTTAAAATAAAAAATATAAAAATTTTACTATCATACTACTTCGTACCAAGACATCAAATGGCCCTTATTAAGAGCAACTTTTGATCTCCGACTGTTGTGGAAAGCGCTGATCGAACAAGTTTTATTTGGAATATGAATATTCGTTAAAAAAAAACTTTGCTATTATGAATATTGTAGTGTACCTCACTTACTGTAAATCACTGTAGCATAGTTTAACTGAATTGCAACACAGTTCATTGTAATAATTAGCAAAACGATTACATTATAATCTTTTATTTTTATTAATAATTTATGTTATTATAGCAAAATTAAAGACATAAAGAAACACAAAAATTGAATAATGTAAAATAGTATATAAGCAGAGCAAAATGTTAAATAAAATCAGACTTTAATTTCTAAACGCAAACCGGCAATAACTTGCCTAGTTTTTTTTTTATTAAATTCTCACTTTTTCTGACAGTTCCTTTGAACGCCTAGTTATAAGCTGGACCCCCTGTACAGCTGGATAAAAATAAAAATTGGGCTATAGGACTTCACAAACACACTACTACATACTAGTTACACATCCTACTCTCAACATTACAATATCAATCACTGTAATTTTTAAAATTTTCAACAACTTTAAGATTTTAAGCTCAAGAGTAGTACCATTCAGCGGATCCTAATCCTAATGTAACAGCAAAATAAGCCATAAAATGACTACTAAGTACAGCATAAAAATTTAATACGTCTCATAGACACCAGAGGCGCTGCAATACTGGGTTATTAAAAACGTTCAAAAAGCAGATTTGTAAGAGAATGAAGACTTTCTATATCTCTTCCTTCGCCATCTATCTTCTCTATCAATATCCCTTCCCTATTACCCTCACAAACTCTCTGGTAGCACAAAGGGATCATTGTATTGCACCCAAGTGATTTGGACTATAAATTTCACCCTTTCTTACTACCAGGCTGCTAAAGCCCTTATGACACTTAATTTTTTCTTCATTGATTTGAAATTGAATTGATAGAAAGAACCAGTTAGAATGTTAGAAATAACAAACTATATAAAACGGAAACAAAATTTTTAAATGTTGTAAAATTTTCGTAATTAGAAACCACTGGTATTAAGACAAAACAAACTAAATATCACTATGTTTGACCATAAGCCGCTAATAACGAACACTTTTATGTTTCAAGCTTGAAATGTCAATTTTAAGTTGAAAAATTTTAAATTTTTTTTGACAGATCTTCATTGTTATCGATAACTTTAGTCAAGTTGTTGACATTATTCCATTTTTCTTTATATAGCTGAACCCTTTGCACCTGTTGAATTTTCCTATTTAATATGTTTGCACTTTTCTCTAAAACTTGATAAATTAACGAAAAATGAGATGTCATATGGGCTTAAGCTAACCTAATATAATGTATTGGAAATCAATATACACTTGGTCATATTAATAAATGAATTCTCTTTTTTCAAATACCCCACAAATGTAAAATGTTACTGGGGAGAAAATATATGATTTCTTTTTAAAAACTGATACAAAGCCTAGTAATTATTATATTTTCTTCGTGGTTTTAAAAAATATTATTACTTTATGAATTCTCATATAGTTTTTGAAAGTCTGTGCATAAAGTAAGAGGTTTGTGACTGTTCAAAATTTGTGGTTGAAGTCTACTGATGATTTGGTTCAAGCGCCAATGAAATACGTATATAGACATGCTAAACCAGCAGGAAATAAATTTCAATTATTGTATTTACACTTCTGACAATATGTCAAATAAATAAATTTCATTAAAATTACAGTTCTTGGTATAATAACAAAATATTTTTCTCTTAAAAAATGTTAAAAAAGAATTTTTTTTCACTGTAATTTTAAAAATTATAATATTTATTTTAATAAGAAGAGATTATTCTTTATAAAATATTTAACAAACCGTTTAATTTAAAAAAAATTGAGCGGAAAATTTTGTTTTAAACTGCTTCATTGCAAAAATAACAATGTGACAGTTAGGGCTCGATTACCCCTTATGGTCGGCACCGGGAGCATTATGGATAATCGATTTTCCCGTTCAATGGGGTAACAGCTTTTATCAGCTAAGCCCTCAATAATCAAGTTCAATGTATTTTTAATAAAAAAACATTTTACTGAATAAGTGAAATAATTATTTGGAATTATTGGTGCGTTAACATACATACATATGTTAAACATAAATTTTAACAATTCTCCCCACCCTCAAAACAAACAAAAAATACACATTAAGTAGTAGCTTATCTTAAAATCCAATAACAAAATACACACATACATAATTAATAGATTTTGGTTATAAAATTAAGATCGAAAATTATGTTGCTTAAGTTCCTTTTTGCGGTTATTTTATTATATTTAAATTTTTTCGCCATCCCATTTCGGTTCCTTTTTCCCTATTTTCTGGCAACATTGTTCACAATAATGATTATAACAGTTTAATTATTACACAAACAATGGGAAACCACTAGGAAATTACAGAAAATTAAAGCATACCTCGCGGCGCACAAATAAAAACAAACAGTTCTTTTATAATTTTCTCTTCCTTTTTTTTATTCATTCAATTTCTATTTAATAAATTTAACTAAAACATTCCTGAGCGCATTAAAAAATAACAAATCGTTAACAGTTAATTAATTTACTTTTTCAGGAAGAAAGGGGCGGTGTAGGGAGCAGCAACGTAAGGAGCGGCGGCAGCATAAGGAGCAGCAACATACGATGAAGCGACATAAGGTGAAGCGACATATGGCGAGGCGGCAGCGGCAACATAGGGAGCAGCAGCTACATAAGGCGCAGCAAAATTACCATGATATTCCTGAGAGACAACAGCACTGGCCAAAGGAGCAGCATAAGCCAAAGGGGCCACAACGCCGGGCTTGGCAGCAACGCAGGCAATAACAGCCATCAAGACAATAGCGAAGAATTTGAACATTTTTTTTATTAATTTTTTTGATGAATTTAATAAGTTGTTTAGTTGTGATTTGTAAAAGAACACAAATTGAACTGTGATAATCACAGCCATTTAAATGGCATTATATAGTAAACAAATGACTCGATACAAATAACTTATTGCTTGAGCCAAGCCAAGCAAAAGAACCTTGCAGAAGACATGTCAACATATACTCGTATACATACTTAAGTGGACACTCAAGCAATTTGTAATGGCCAGAATTCCTTGAAAAAAACCCACAGTAAATGAATATAAATATAAAAATAATAAATTTTTAAAGACACTTTTTATTGTTTTTGGCATTAAAACAATTTGTATTTTTATAAGTACGCGCGTAAAAGTGTGTGCATTTCAAAACTAAAAAATTAATGCAAATTTTTCATTCCAGTCACGTACAATTCCTTCTTTAGATTTGAAGAAAAAAAATATTAAGTATTTCAATAAGTAAGTGAGACAGTAGTCCAATAGTATTTTTAATGTTGAGTGTTTTTTTTCCATAAATTTTTATTTTATTTATATTTTTGTCTCAACTTTTATACGTAATATCGGTATAAACAGATTCTTTTTCAAGGTCTTTTTGTATGCACATAATATGTAATACAATATATTGTTTCTCGTTTTATTTATTTTACACCGGAAATTAATATACAATCAGTTGCTACTTTCTTTTCTGTTGCTCTGCTGTATTATTTATTTTCTTTTGAATTTTTTTTTCTGTTACATTTAATAAAAAAAAAATTAAAAATAAAACATTTTGAAGCAGAAAATTGCATATTGATAAGCTTTTATTTTTTTCTGTGTTTTTTGTTTTTTTGTGCGTGTGTGTGTGGCAAATGTATAACACATGCGTTGAAAATATTATCAGTTATGCAGATAAATGTTAAAAAAAAAACATACACACATATGTTCATTCTATTCACTAAGTTCGTGACAAGTGTAATACTCGTATGTTTATCAGCCTGCAGCCTACAAAGCAAAGTTTCTGAAGTAACTCATTCACACATGCTGCTCTTTCTTTCTTTCTTGACAAAGTTCAGTCTCAAGAATACACTGTGAGAAAGTGTAGGAGGATAAAATATCACGGAATTGAAAACTAAATACATATATGTATGTGAAGCTTTTGAGTTAAGCGCCTTTATTGAAATTTTGCATAAACGTTGCACGATTGCAAGAGTTTAAGCCCAGTACGTGTGGTCTGTAACTTGCGAGAAGTTTTCGTGTCGAGAAAAATCAAATAATTATATTGGTTGTCTTGTTTTTCACAGACTGATTCATATACAACCTGATATAAGCTTACACGAAACATGAGCAAGGAACTAAGTTTTTTGTTAGTCATCCTGTGTTTCACAGGATTTGGAAAAGTTCTCACCAAAGTTACAGAACATATAGCACAGGCTGCCCAGAGAAGCACCAGAGTGCCGAACATCAATAAACTTTTTATTTAAATGAATACACATACGCTTATACATTTTTCTCGGTTCTCTCTCTGTAAGCAGCTCTGCTTTAAGCTATCGTCTTAAAAAGTGGGCGTAATTACGCCCATGTTTTTATTAACTTCTTCGGCTTAGTAGCTTTAAGTCTATTTTTCGCGTATTTCTTATTAGCCGTTTGCTAAGAAAATTTATATGAATGTTAAGCGCTGGCCACAACAAAATCTTGAGTTTCAAAAAGTGGGCGTGGTAGCACCTCTTTAATTGAATACTAGTATTTGCGCTAGAGAGCTGACATTTGATACACACGAAAGTCTAGATGAGTGAGCAAGTAAAATATTAAAAAAAAATGGAACTGTTACACAGAGGGGGCGAGTCACGCCCTTAAAACTTAAATTCCTACTAGAGAGCTGAAATTTGATAAGCAAACAAATCTAGCTCAGAAATCAGCTGTAACATTCGAAAAATCGAAAAATTTTAATTAGATGGGCGGGGACACGCCTTTTAAATTCAAAATTTAAGTTGAGGCGTTCCAACTCCATTGAGTTTATTGAAACTTTTCAAACGCATTGCTCTTATTCGAGGTTAAAATTTCCTGCTTTGAAAAGTGGAGCGTGACAACACCCATAAAATCTTAAGTTTCTGCTTCATTTATTTGGGCAAAGCAGATCTTAATCTATTACTAAGGTATTTCTCATAAGATTTTCCTACAAAAATGTATATGAACCATTAGCAATAGTTATAGCGTCTAATACTGAATTAAAAAAGTAGACGGGGTTGTTTAAAAATGATATGACACCCTAACGTTGAGAAATTTATATAATAAATAGCAGATTATAGAGAGAGAGACGTATGGCGCAAAACAAGAACTGGGTCTTAATTTTTATCTCACTATTTTTGGTACCAAAAATTTTGGATAGGAACTTGCTTGGACTTCTTTCACATTAAAGTTTTTTTTGAAGATTATTATTCACACTGAACTTACGCAAGAAATAAAAAAAAAAAAAATAAAAATAAATTGCCTACGAAAAGATAACACAGCACAACACTTATTTGGATGTTTAAATAAAAGTGGCCGGGTCTTATATATTTTTGTCGCCTGATTACGATGGACATATTCTGGGCTGGTCCATACAACATTTTTTTTGCGTAATAATTGCACTAATAACTTGTAAATGGACAAATGTAATATAAAAACAATTTATTTGGTGGATGGCTTTCGAAAAGAAAATTTTCAAGATTTTTTTAATGTAACAAGAAATATCTCTGCATTTAGAGGGACTAGATAAGATTTTTGTAATCAGCGAACAAAAATAAGAGAGTAAGAATTTGTTATATTTGATAAAAAATAATTATAATCAAAAAATTTTCAAGGACTAAACTAAAAACACACGATTTTGAACATCCTTGCAATAATGGTCAGCATATCCTGATGTACTCATCAATGTTAATCAATCCAGGAAGTATTTCGTGACATATTAACGGAATAATTCAAAAAGAGGTGCAATTTATGCAAATCCTAAATGACACTATATCTTCGAAACGACAGCTGATAGAGAAAATCTGATGACGCCATCGTAATCAAGAGACAAAAATACATAAGAATCGGCCAGTTTTATTTAAACATCATGAAAAAATCTCTATCTATCATCTATCTCTATTAGAATCAATAATCAAATTGTTCCTCAACATTCAATTCTGAAATACCTTGGTATACACCTTGACCGAAGGCTTATATGGAAACACCACATTGACTCTAAGCTAACACAAATTAAACTAAAATTAACTCAGGTACATTGGCTGATTGGTAGAAATTCAACTCTCAGTCTAGATTGCAAACTTTTGATATACAAGTCGCTTTTGAAACCTATATGGTGCTACGGAATTCAACTTTGGGGCACTGCTTCAGCTTCCAATGTCAATAGAATCCAACGAAGCCAAAACAAAAATATCTTACGGTTAAAAACATCGGCTCCATGGTACATTAAAAATTCAAATATACATCGAGATTTAAATATGCCACTAGTGACTGAAGAAATTGCAAAATACGCAGGCAAATATTTAATAAAACTCGAGTCACATCCTAATTCGCTCGCACGTAACATCTTGAATTTTACTTAAAAAAAGAGGGACACAAGGGCTCTTATACTCAACACTCCAGATAGGACTACTTGAATATAAATATATAAATAAATTTTGTATTTTTCCTCAATTGTTTTATTGTCCATTTTGATTTTTTTGGTCGATTTGTACTCTAATTATGCATTCAGCGGCTTACAGTTTACTTTTTCTTCTTCAGTAGAGACACAACGGGAGGAGCAGCCACAAAACCAGCAGCTGGAGCTGGAGCTACGAAACGAGCAGTTGGCGTTGCATAAGGAGCGGCATGGTAAAATGCAGGACTAGCAGCAAATACAGGTGCTGAAGCATAAGCAGCGGGAAAAGCTTGTGCATGAGCAGCAGGAGTATAAGCATTGTAGGTACTGGCAAATGGAGCAAAATAGCCGGCACTATAGGCAGCAGGTGGAGCAGCAAATCCGGCAGTATAAGCAGCAGGTGGAGCAGCAAATCCGGCAGTATAAGCAGCAGGAGCGGTATAAGCCCAAGGAATCGTGGTGAACAGACCAGGCCTAGCAGCGCCAAAAACACTACTGGCAAACAAAGCCAACACACAAATCGAGAATAATTTTAACATCATGGCTAATAGATGGAACTTTAAGCTTTATGCTTTCGCAATGGCTGAGAGACTTATGACATTCTTCTGTCACACAACCTTGACTTTTATACCAAAAATTTTGTTTACCATCTTTTTATTTATTTATTTTTTTGGTCTTGTTCCAATACTTTAGCCCAAATAAACAAACGAAGGTATTTTAAATAGAATTCTAAGCATTTTAAGTTATAAATATAGATACTCTTTAACAATGGTTGCTAGTGTTGTTTTGCTGTTATGTAAGATACTCGTAATTGTATCAGCAATATTTTGAAATAAAGGGTGTTTAAGAATTCCTTTAACGTATTGATGTATTTAACTCATCAGGAATGAAGCACGTACCAACCGTTTTATTTCTTTTAATACTTAAGTTTTTTTTTGTTCTTCTTATCCGAGTTATTAAAAAAAACCAAATTATTGTTATTTTTCTACTTATGCTTAGGAAATATGTATAAAAGAATTTAAAATGAAAAAGTGTATAACTATTCATATTGAGATCATGTGCCTACGCGAATAAGCACAACAGCTACACAAAAGCTCGTGTAGGTGACGCTTATTTTTTTGCACGCCTAACAATTGCATATGATAACAAAAGCAGGGAACATTAGATATATATCAAAAATTTATTTAATTTTATTCTAGCACAAACGAAAAACTAATTTTATTCGAATACATTTTTAATCGAATAAAATTTTCAACAAATAGATCTTAATTTTAATTCGAGCCTAATGTAAATAGTTTATAATTATATTTTATTTAATTTTATTCGCCCAAGCGAAAAAGTTTCTAATCGAATTATTCTTAAATCGAATAAATTTTTATTTGAAAAATTTTTACGTATTTCTTTCAGCACATCTGAACTAATTTTTGTTCGAATAAATTTTTAAACGAATAACATTTTAAATTTTATTCGTTCAGCGTTAATTAGCTGAATTTCATTTTATTCGCCCAAGCGAAACATTTCTATTCGAATATATTAAATCGAATAAATTATTATTTGAAAATAAATTATTCGATTCATACTAAATATTTTATGTAACTTTTTTTAGCACATCTCAACTACTTTTTATTCGAATAAATTTTTAATCGAATAACTTTTCAAATTTTATTTTATATTTATTCGTCGGGCTTTAATTATTACGTTTATGCTCATATATTTTATTCGAACAACCTAACAAAAAATTTTTTTCGAATAAATTTTTAGTCGAATACAAATTTATTCTAATAACATATTATTTTAAACCTAGCGCAAACTTAAAGTTATTTAATTTTTTTTGCGAGCAATTGAAAGACTTTTATTCGAATACTATTTTAATTACAGTGAAATCTCTCACAACCGGACACTCGCCGATGCGCTATGTTTGACCGGTTATTACAGGTGTTCGCTTTTGAAAGAGGTACACATTTTTTTGGTAGTTTATTGTTGTTGAAGAATTATATTAAGAGTATACTGATTCAACTTAGATTGGTATAATTTCAGCTGTTGGGTTTCAAAATTGCTTTCAATGTTTTTATGTGTCGGAATGCAGCAAAGTTGTCTCTAAAAAAATGCTTCGAACGGGCAATTTTTATAAGAAATGTAGTAATATGAATTGTTAAAATACACAAGAAACTGTACATCTTCGCAATTTCATGCACTGAACTATTTTCTATTACAAACTCGTTTAAAATTTCCATTTTTTTCTTTAATTGATAGAAACAATTTTTTCCCTGTGCCATTTTAGGAAACGTACTAAGCAAACGACTTCTTCAAATAATAGCAATTTCGTTTTCGTCTTAACTAATACAATATGAATCGAATATGATTTAACTCTTATTGCCGTGTTTCGCCGCCTCTGAGCAATATTTTAAAAAATTTAGTGTCGGCGTCCGGTTATTAGAGGTGTCAGTTATGAGAGGTTTCACGGTAAATAATTTTTTATTAAAACAAAATTTTATGTTTATACCATAGTAAATTATTAAGTATATTTTTTTTATTTTATTCGAACAACCGAACAATTTTTTTTTTAATTTGTAATCGAGTAAAATTGTATTCGAATAAAATTTTATTTTGATTCCGGACTAAGTGATAGTATATTTGAACAACCGAACAATTTTATTTTGTATAAATTTATAATCGAATAACATTTTATTCGAATAAAATTTTATTTTTCTTCAAGGTTAAGTGATGTGAATAAACTAGTTATTCAATTTAATTTTTACTCGAATAGAGAAGCAAAAATCTGGTGCGAATGTATGATTTTAAATAAATAATAAATTACTTTAGTAAATTCTTCGTCTACTTTTTCTTTCATATTACATTAATTATAACTTTTTAAATAAGCTTTAAGGCTGGTATTCCCTATCCTACTTAATAGTTAGACTTTTGAGGAGAGACAACCCCAAATTGACATAATGTATACTTAGCATAGGTTAGGTTGGCATACTGCTGAAATTTAGAGCTCATCTGACATGGGTCCAATACAATGATCCCTTTGTGCTGAGGAGAAGATAGTGAAAGAGGGTGATAGAGAAGACAGGTGGTGAAGGAACAGAGAAAGCTTTATTCTTTTAAAACTCCGCCGACCGCACGTTTTTAATGATGAAATGTTGCAGCGCCTCTGGTGTCAATGAGGCGTATTAAATTTTGAAGTTGTGCTTATTGGCCATTTTATTGGTTCTTTTATATTAAGTTAGGTTAGGAAGGGTTGTGCTATAATGCACCTCTACTCGGAGACTCAGTTGAGTCCATTGTGGTTTCCTTCTATTACCCGTTGAAGTAGGACCTACCCCCTTCCCCTATTTGTACCCAGAAGTGACCTTATTATTCGTGATTAAACCATTGAATTCCCACGATGAAGCCCATGATATCCTCCAATTTACACTACCCCATATCAGTAATGCTCTCACGGAAATGCCTGTTTAGCCATCTAGGCATACGACAGATAAGATGTTCAATGCTTGTTGGTTATTTTACTTCGCCGATGATTTTGCTACACAATGCCGACGAAAGAGGACGCTTTGATGTTACATTAGGATTATCAATTGCTGAACCAGGTGTAGTTCAGTGATCAGTTTCTATGCCTTCATCACTAGAAGTTTTCCTACAACAACTGATAGAAAGGGCCACTAATGCATATCAGAAAAATGCGTGGTGTTGTTACCTTAATGACTGGCAGAGACCGGGCTCGAACCCAGGATCTTCGATTTTGTAATCAACGTGCTAACTACTTCAGCCAAAGCCATCCTCTAATAAGCATAAATCCGTAAAATATTCTGTTGGACATTGAACCCGTCAACAATTTTACTATCCAATGAAATGGCTTTAAAAGTAGTAGATATATATTTTATATGAAATCTTCAATTACAATAAACGAAAAGTCTAAGCTTAAGCAAAATTCATTTAATTTCCTAAATTTCCTTAATTCATAAATCAAGCAATACCCTCAAACATCTTACAAAACGTTTTGCAAAAAAAAAAAAGTCAAACAAATATTTATTTAAATGCATATAATGCTTATCATAATTTGAATTGAAAAAGAACTAAATAAGTATTTTAAGTAAACAATAAACTTAAAGAAACTTAAGAGATAAAATATTTAAATAAAGAATTAAAACAAAAGATTTTCTTAAGAATTTATAGTTCATTTAGTTGCGAGCTAGAAACGGACGTGGTTGTTTGGATAAAAAATAAAAATTAAAAGTAAAATAAATAAAAATTATTAAATTTAAAAATTCACTGGAAAATAAAATGAAAAAACTAAAAATCTTTGTTCTCATAGTGTGTACAATATCCTTGAGCGGCGCGGAGGATATAGTGCTCAAATGCGATGAATACAATACAAATATCGGTGGCATGGAAAAATTTTGTACCGTGTCGGGTTTCCAAGTAACGCACTCACAAAATGTCAAAATTCCTCCCTACATCAAGGCCAATCAGACAAATTTTATGAAATTTTACAACTCCGTTTTATTGGATATACCGGCCAAATTGTTTGATGTCTTCAGTAGTTTAAAGACTCTAGATGTTTCAAATACCGAAATTGAAGACATTTCCCGCAATACTTTTACCTCGGCCAGTTCGCTGACCACACTAAACTTGAGTCACAATCATATAGAGAAAATAAACACTTCGGTATTTGTGGGTGCTCACAATCTCATGCGTTTGGATTTGAGTTACAATAATTTGCACACTTTGGGTTCTTTAGCCTTTCGTGGCTTGACCAATATGAACAAGGTGATTTTGTCGAACAATCAATTGACTTTTATACCGGAGGATTTGTTTTTTGAAAATACTTACATGGATGCGGTATATTTGGATAACAATCATTTGGAGTCTATAAAACCGGAAGTATTTTATCACTTGAGACATATTAGGGACTTGAATTTGGCCAACAATCATTTAAAATCGTTTGATCCTCAAACATTTCAACATTCTTATGGACCCGAAGTTTTGATATTGGCTCGCAATCAGCTGGCTGAGTTTAGTTTGTGCAATAAAACTATTGCCAAAAAATTGGATTTAGACTCGAACAGATTGTCTACGCTGCTGGTAAATGGCACCAACTTTCTAACAGCCGTCAATAATTCCATTTCAAGTGTTCAGGTATTCAATGGCCAGAATGTTAATGTACTTTTAATGCGCAGCAACAATTTAACCGACATCACAAACATCACTCTATTAACGCACTTAACTGAATTGGATTTGTCCTTTAATCCGGTGGGCACACCCAACATCAGCACCTTTCAAAATCTGCAGCATTTGACAATTTTAAAATTGAAGGCCACCGGCATAAGAAAACTGACATTTGGCATGTTTGCCAAACTGATAATGCTGGACAATTTGGACTTGTCCTACAACAATTTGACAGAGTTGAATTTGGACATTTTCGTACCGGCCAATAGCAATATCAGATCATTTTTCATAGATGCCAATAATTTAACAGAAATACAGGGTAAATATACATTTGCCAAGGCCTTTCCACAACTAATCGAATTGGGAATATCACTGAATCGTTTTAATTGCTCCTACCTGCACTCGCTATTGATCAAGCCCCAGCTGAGTGATTACACTTTGCTGCACATAGAGCATGATGACAGTGCGAAGGAGACCACTCACATACGTGATGTCACTTGCATCAGTCATGTTGAGGAAGAGCTACAACAGGCGGAGCATGATTTGGAGTCTGCCAAGAGTTTCCAACAAATCTTGCAAACATCTCTGGATACCATGGCCGTGCATGCCGAGCAAATGCAAAAGTATCTGCTGGTCATGTCCATTACTCTATCCTCTTTCATTGTGCTCATATGCGGGGTTTGTCTCTTGGCCGCCGTCCACTATTGGCGCACACAGCGGGCGAAATACTTTCAACGTCGTGGTGGTGCCATAGTGTTTCATTCGAATGCCACCGTCAACACTCATGTGGAACAGTGAGGATTTCTGCATCCACTTCCTCTATTCACGCTTTCTGTTTAACAACTGCTGTATTTGGCTGATCTGTTTCATTATTGTAGTTTAAATTTTTGTTTGTTCGCTCTGGCCAACCAAAAAAAAAAAAAAAGGAATTTCATCATAAATAATCACGTTTAAATGTAGACATAATTTTAATTTTACCATCATTAAGTTTGGATTAATTAGTAATTGGAGTGTTTAAATATTGCAAAGCGGTTCGTTCACCAAAAAAATACTTATTCTGCATCACGAATGGGCGACAGACAGACAGGTATGCAATTTCAAGTAAATTATGTTTGTGTGTGTGTTCAAGTTATTGATTTTGATTATAAATACAGTGCTGCTTAAAAAATTAGCATAATAAATAAGCCAGGGAAAATTCTAACCACTAAAATTTGAATAGTGTAAATTTTTTTATATTTGTAAAAATCTAAGCGGAATAATTCCCATTAACATATGACCGAAAAACTTAAATAAGTTTAAAAAAAAATTATCTTCCCTGAACTCAAAATTAAAAAATATATACATATATCCTTGCTAATATTATAAATGTGAAGTGAATTTGTTTATTCGGGACGCCTTGACGCCCAAACCGCTTACTTTAAACTTTTAAAAATTCTTTCACCAATGGAAAGTTACATTACCAGCGTTAAATATAGGTTATTTTATATCCGGTTCGGAAGCGGTTTTTTATATTTGCGACAGATTTTTCCGCAAAACACATTTTTGAATTGGTTAGGGCAATTTTTTTTCGGGTTTGATTATTTAACCAGTTTGAGACCGGTTCTTATGTTCTTATAGTTCTGAGCCGCTGCACAGTGGGGTGAATGTTAGAGAAAGTGGCGATTAATTCATAGAAGTCGTAATTTTTAAGTGTTAATATTTTTTATTAATGAATATTAATAAATACATATAAAACCAGCATTTAAAAATTTTTTTTTGAAAAAAAAAATTTTTAACTTTTGTGGGCTTTTTTGTATTTTGGAGAAAATTTTCTTATTTGACTATTTTTGCTGTAACTTTGGAATGGAAAAAGATAAATTAGTAAACTAAATTGTAAATTAGAGCATTATGTGCTTAAAAAAAATATTTTTTTGTGTTTAAATAAAATAAATTCTGTGAAGTGCGACTTTGACCCGCGTACGAAGGGTTCCATACGCACACGAGATATGTAATTCAATACGAACTTTAGCCAATATAAACTATAGTTTTAGCATTTTTTGTTTGTTTTTGGGTTTTTTCGGTTTTAAGCGTTTGTTTAGTTTTGGGGTTTTTTTAATTTATTGGCGCTGAGTTTTGGCACTTTTTTTCTCGTTTTGGCGATTTTTTTTGGGGTTTTGAAGTTTTTTTAATATTGGCGATTTTTTTTATTTTGGCGATTTTTTTTAATTTTGGCGTTTTTTTCATATATGTGGTTTTTTTGGTTTTGGCGATTTTTTCGGTTTTTGGCGTTTTTGTTTCATTTTAGCAATTTTTTTAGTTTTGGCACCTTTTTTTCTCGTTTTGAGGATCTTTTGTGGTTTTTGGCGTTTTTTTAATTTTGGCGATTTTTTTCGGTTTTTTTTAAATTTTGCGATTTTTGTAAAATTGCACACTCTTGTGCAGTTTATGGATGTATTTATAATTTTCACTTTTTAATGTTTCTTTTCTTTATTTCTTGGTTGATAAAAATTTATTTAATATTCATTACATACAGCTGATCGCTTTTAAGAATGGTTGTATTTACTTCAAAGCGATTAAGTAGTAATTTTGTTATTTTAACGGAAAATCTCTCAAATTTACTGAGAAGACGTAACTTCAACCGAACGAACGAACATGATTTCGTGAAACCCAAATTTACTTGATATCGAGTGACTCGCTTTCGTTCGCTTAGGTTTTCATTCGACATTGTGAAACAAGCTTTAAATCTTTTGCATGGTATTTTAAGTATCTTGAAATTCTAAGTACATACCGAAGCTATTGATTATCGCGAGCAAAATTGCATCGAACTAAAAACTTTACTTAGAAATGGAAAAAGTTTTTTTTTCCAAATTTGTGGTGTATTAGGTCGGTTAATTTTCTACCTCCGGCCTATAATATCTGTACTAGGGATGCCAATTGGGATCGATTTTTGGAAATCCCGGGATTTTCGGGATCTCGGGATTTTCGAGATTTCGGGATCTACAATTTGTTGGTTAAATAAATTAGTTTTTTTAACAAACATTACTTTAATAACAAATTTTATCAATTTTCAAATACGATTATGAAATAAAAATCAAAAGAATTTTTCTCATCTATTTTTAAGTTGATTAATCACATTTGGTGTTCGAGAATTTATACTGAAAACCACAACTTAATATGAAAATTTGTTTTTGTTTTCAATATACATAAGTATGTAAATTTTTTATATAATCTTAACCAACATGAATATATTTACATATCTATGGACTTTTGAAAAACGAAACACATTATTCGGTAAATATTTCTTACGTTTACGTTAACCCGACAACAAAAAGTTTACAGTTGTCTTGCCTTGTATTGTATTCTACTTTAATTTTAAGGAGCAGTCAGTAGTACTCAATTTTTATCGAAAAGTAGATAAATGCTAATTTTTTATAGCATTGAGGAGTCGAGATTCAGTTAGTTATACACTGCAATTATGAATAAATTTCCGGAATTTTATTCATAATTGCTCTCATAATATAGAGTAAGACGGAATAAATTTGTCAAACTTATGAATTTTCCAAATTTTATTTCCCTTCCGAAGCTCATATGATTCTTTTTGTTTCCAAAATAATTCTAAGTTGTATGTTTCAGCACCTTTGATGAAAATAATAGTTAAATTATTTTGCTCTTGTTGTTAATTTATAAGAAATATGTCACGAATAGTTATTAATTTGTTAAAACTGCACTTATAAAATTGTATGGGACTTTTAAATATTATAAAAAATACCATAAAATCAACGAAATTTTTAATTTATAAATGACTTTTTATATAAAAATTGCAATGAAATCCCGAAAAACAAGTCCCGGGATTGAATTTTACAAGTCCCGGGAATCGGTATTTGCTAAATCCCGTAAATTCCGGGATTTCGGGATTAAGGATTTCCCGTTTGACATCCCTAATCTGTACCCGACTTAAGTTTTTCCCTAGCAGATTTGACCTCGCAAAGGCTGCTATTTATTTGGCCATCTCTATTATATTGCGTAAACTTATATTTTCACATCCTTTTGGCCCGCCAACTTCTTTATAGACTTGTTTCTTGCTGTGAGGAAACTTAAAAGTTTTGTCTTTAATTTTGCACACAAAAAAAATCTATGTTCGAAAGAAAACGCTACTAAGAAAATTAAATAATTAGATTTAATATTAAAATTGCTTCAAAAGAAAAACAAATGAAAAACGATGGCAAAAAATAATTTGTAACAATTAGTTAAACTTAAAAAGCACATTCGCTACAAACAAAAAATAATACCAAGCTAAAAGTGAGTGTACAAGACTTCCTATTATTTCACTTTAATTGCAAATAAAATTTTCCATTAGTGGAAATATGTATGAAAAATCAAACAACAACCTTTACAAAAAAAAACATTTCAAGTGAAATTTTTTATAAGCAAAATAACTAATGACTAATAACGACATAATTATTTAGTTTATTATATTTTTAATAACTATTACTCTTATACATATATGTGTCACTGGGTAGATGCAATTTGAATTTTTATAATTAAAAAATATTTTATATTACCGACTCATAACCGCCAAAAAAAAGCTTAAGTGACATATATTTTGAACTTTGGTTTTTGATGAAAATCTATTATCTACGATCGCAAGTAGTCGATTTTCACAAAAAAAAAATTACGCTCCAAAATTAGGTCACTTAAGCTTTTTAGGCGGTTATGGCATGGTATTTCATATAACATATTTAATTGGATTTTGTATTGGCCAATAAGCAGCAGCAGCAGCCGCATTCTAACCTGGTTGTTATACATTAAACATGCATAATTTGTTATGATTTAATTGCTTTGCATTTAGTTTGATTAGTTTAATTGTTAGTGGCAGTTAGGTGCTAAAATTTAAAAAGTATAAGGAGCATTTTACTTTTAACATTTGGCGATATAAACGAATTTTTAAGAATGTCATTTAAAATTAATTCGTAGAATTTTTAATATTTAATTCCTTAAGATTTTCAGCATTAAATATATTTAAATATACTTAACAAACCAAAAATGTTTGTCCTAAGTAGACAAAAAAAATAAGCAAATTATATTACATGTGCCTGATCAGTAAAGAACAAACGACAATGCAAGACTGTTGTAAACTTAGAGATGATAAAATTGAGCTTTCATTACAAAAAAGCTTTCAGCAAATTGAAATACGATGAATCAAAACAATTCACATATTCTATTTGCATAAGAGTTACGTATATAAAACAAAAATCTAAAGCAGCCACCATCTGCATAACCCTTCGTCAGTGATTTCGCTAATCAACACAATTAGTTTTTCGGAGCAAATAGGTTAATTAGTTTTTCGAAATATATAAAGTTTGAGTTCTCTTCGTAGAAATAAATAAAGACTATCTTATCCGATAGAAAATTAAAAAAAAATAAATTCAGTGAAGTGCGACTTTGACCCGAGCACGAAGGGTTCCGTACGGACAAGAGATATGTAATTCAATACGAACTTTAGCCAATATAAACTATAGTTTTAGCATTTTTTGTTTGTTTTTGGGTTTTTTCGGTTTTAAGCGTTTTTTTAGTTTTGGGGTTTTTTGAGTTTATAGGCGCTTTCTTTTTTTTTATTTGGCACTTTTTTTTTGGTTTTTGAAGTTTTTTAAATTTTGGCGTTTTTTCATATAGGTGATTTTTTGTTGGTTTTGGCGATTTTTTCGGTTTTTGGGGATTTTCTTTCATTTTGGCAATTTGTTTTCATTTTGGCAATTTTTTAGTTTTGGAATTTTTTCCCCGTTTTGGGGATTTTTTTCGGTTTTTGCCGTTTTTTTTAATTTTGGCGATTTTCTTCGTTTTGGCGATTTTTTCCATTTTGGCGATTTTTTTTTTCATATAAACAATTATTTTGGTTTTGGCGCGTTTTTCGCGTTTTGGCGATTTTCTTCGGTTTTTAACGTTTTTTTTTATTTTGGAGATTTTTTTCATTTGAACGATTTTTTCGATTTTGGCGATTTATATTAGTGCTAGAAACTTTTTTTAATTTTTGCGATTTTTTTTAATTTTTGGCGATTTTTTTCGGGTTTTGACGATTTTTTTCGGTTTGGCGATTTTATAATTTTCGGATTTTTTAGTTTTACCGTATTTGAAAATTTCAAGAGTTTACCTTTTACGGGTTTCCAAGATATAACAAGTTGTCAAAATTATATAGTCAAAATTGCATTAACTGATAGACCACCCTTTAATTTAAATTTTAGTGTTAATTATTTTAGTCTATATAAAAATACGCCAATTTTAGGAATTTATATGTAAATACAATTGTATGTATATTACATGGAATTTTAAAATTTTTCCTTGCTTGTTTTGGAACATCCTTTAATTTTTAATTCTCATGTATTTGTTGTTGTTGCGGCCAAGTTTCTACATACTCTGTCCGTAGCTTTTACGGTTCCTGAGAAAATAGCGTGTGAGGGACAGATGGACAGCGTAGCAAAACAATAGGGTTCCTTTTTTCACCTTTGGAGTAGGGAACCCTAAAAATTATATAAAAAAATTCCGGCGAGCCCTTGTTTCCGAGTTATGTTAATCGACATCCCAACAACAATTTGCTGTAATAATAATAAAATAACAATTCAAAATTGGTCAGATTAACCCCAGACAAAATTTTATTAACCAACAACAAATTGATAATTGAAATTTAATAGATCAACCTATAAAATTTTTTTCTGCGCATACAAATTTCTTGCTATATTAGCATAAACATAAATTTTATTTTATTAAATTATATATTGATAAATATTTTAGTATTAATTTATATAATAATATAATTAATATAATAAGGGTTTTCATGGTAATGTACAAAAGTCTCTCCTGTTAAGTTTGCCAAATAATTTTCACTCGTAAACTTAAGTTGTGCACTTGTGCATTTTGTAAACAACAAATTCTTGCTTTCTTGACTTATTTGAGGAATTTTTAGACCCTTTTTTTGTTTTTATAGAAATAAATAAATATTTCTTTTAAATTAAAAATTGATTAAAATTTTCTTATTTTATTATTATTATTAAGTGAATTTTTCGATGTTTGTTTCAAATTTACATAAACTGTTTGCGCAAAAGTTCAAAAGGGGCGCAAGTTTGCCCAATAGCACAAATGGCAATTTCAAGAGTTCTCATGAAAACCCTTAACAATTTGTTTTTTTTTTTTTTCATAATATAACACAGTGTGACAAAAAACAAATACCTGCGCAGTGTTACTATTTTTCTGGTAGGTATTGTTGTCGAGTATAACAACAATCTGTAAAAACCGAAAATATTATATTTAGTGAAAAAATACAGACATACATATGTATATCTGTAATTCACTGAAACAATAGATATATATATATTGTTCAAAAGGTCTAAGCCTCTTCTTTCTATATCAAAATATAAATTCAAAATCGGTTGATATTTAACTTAATTAGAGGTTTATAAATGCCTACGGGTAAGAAAAATCAGTTTTTCACCCGTAACTCAAGATTTTGGTGGTGTTTGGAAAATTTCAAATACAGATTATTGTTATACTCGATAATACTTACGATAAAAATACAACCCCCCCCCCCTCACCAATAATTACTTTTCATTAAAATTTGTCAAACAGTGTAATTTTATACCAATAATCAAAAAAAAATTCTACTCATTATCTTTTGACTGCCAATTAAAATATCACATTAAATCTGTGACAAAAAAGTTCATAACAAATTATAAAATAATACCATCACGATGCTAATGGCACACATTATCGTTCGTATTCATAATATCAACAAATGATGATTTAATAAGAGATTAAAAATCACAAACCAAATTATGTGATAAGTCCAAAAGCTATTTGGAGGTTGCATGTTTGCCTGTTAGAAAACAAACAAACAAACAACAATCGTTTTACATTTTTTTTAATTTCAATTCATAGGAAATTTAGTTACTCGTAACATTCTCTTTTTGAATTGCACTTGTTGCATTGTGTCGCTGTACTTACCAACCACATGTTACATGGCATGCATCATAGTTGCAACGATTTGTAGCAACTTATTTGCTGTCAGCATCACTTTGTTAAATACTCGTATTTTCTATTGTTTTTTTTTTTGAAATACCTGAATTAGTTTTTTAATTCGCGATTGCATTTTTAATGGAATTAAAACAAAGAAAAAAAAACTGTTTCAACACAAAAATTAAACCCGTAAATAACTTGGCCATAAGAATGTAAAATTAGTGTTTGTAATGATATAGAGAAGGTAAGTGCGAGCAGCTACATAATATAATTTAGTTATAGATTTAAAAAAACAATTATAATAGAAAGCTAAATACTCAAAGATTATTTAACAGTAGTATACCACAGGGATGGAAAAGTTTTTACAATTGCACTTTCTTCAGCACTATTTGAATGTTAAAAGTACCATAGCACCCCAACGACCAATTTAGCACTATGTATTGAAATTTTTTTCCTCTTGTATTACATGCCAAAAATTGCACAAAAATATTTAATCTATAAATAATAAGTTTCAACGTTGTAGAAGTTATTAAGTCCTTAAGAAACGACAACATATTTGGACGTTGAAAATCCAAAAGTACGTATCATAAAAAAATTCAAAATCGTGTTTTTGATTGATTATGATATGATTAACCAAAATACATCTTTTCTTAAAATTTTACTCACATACATATGATCAAAAGTACCGATTTTATTCATTATTCAATTTGGCACTTAACAAATGAATAGTCATAAATTTATACGATTTTTTGCTTCTCCGAACTTTTGGATTTTCGACATTTTGCTCAAAGGTATGAGAAATAAAATAACTAAGTAAATGAAGCGATGTTTTCCGATATTTCAAGAATTGCTACAGGACAATGAGAGATAATGTCTCTTCTAATTCATCTCCAAATGTGGAAAGGACATTTTCGTACCAAAGAGAGAAACATGCTATTTACTTCGACTGTCTGTAATCGAATCAAAACAAAGGATGGAAAATTTTACTTTTATATTCAGATCTCAGCAACTGATAGTCTTTTGTGTACCTTCTAAAATTAGACATTAATATTAATTAATAGTATTTATCAATACTATAAAAATTGAACTTCAAAGTGCTTTTTTGTTAATTGTTAACATATGTCTAACTTACAAATTAATTTTACTTGCATTTTTAGTTAATTTAAAAAAAAGTTAAAAAAAAAATAACGAACTTTCGGTACAATCTCAGCAAAAAAAAGTTTGCCTACCACAATGCAAAAAAGTGTATGTACTCCGTTTGACCGAATAACCCATTATTTTTGTTTGAGAAGTTCAAAAAGAATGCGGTACCCTATACTTTTTGCCTACAAATATCTAAAAGTTAATAGATTACTTATTGCCTAAAAGTATTAAAAATTTAATGGGTTATTTTTTGCTTACAAATATGCAAAATTTAGTAGATTACTTTTTGTTTAAAATTATTCAAAACTTAATAAGCATTTATTTCTTTTTGCTGTCTTTGAAGCTCATTTTCACGATCAATCAATTTTTCTGTGGATATATTTCGTTATTAACTGAAAATTACTACAATAAGTAGTAATGATATGATTAAGTTGTCATTTTATTCATTACAGGACAGTCATTATTATACTTATAAAATAATTAGATAAATATGTACCACTCATTACCTTGTAAGCCATTAAAAGAGTACTACCCATTACGAAATCTTGAAAATTTTTTGCTATGAATAATAAGGAAAAAGGTACAAATTTTCTTGAAAGATAGTACAATTTCAAAATCTGATTTCTCATCCCTGGTATACCATAAGCTTCCTCTTTTGCTATATGTCTCAGAGTTTACACAAAAGTAAAAGAAATTCCGTAAAGTGCGACTTTGACTCGCACACGAGATGTTCCGTACGGAAACTACATATCGCTGGCTTAACATGCAAAGGCTTTAAGTCCATATTTTATAATTTTACAGGGGAGAACGAAATCCAAACAATACTGACACGTTGGTATTAAAAAAAATTAGCGTAAATTAATTAGTATAAAACAGTTAGACGATTTTTTTAATGCATGTGATTGAACAATTTGACAGAATTGGTTAAACTGTACATTTTAAAGGGACTAACATATCGTTTTTAACTTAATATTTAAGTAAATAATTAGCTTTTATTTAAATTTAAGTTGTATTTAAGTACAGTTTAATTTTTTCAGTGGTTTATTAAAGTTCTTAACAAATTACGCTGGAAGCACAGCAGATGTTTATTATAAATAAGCAAGTTGGGCATTTAAGTATTATTTAAATATGTACTGAAAAACACAATTTCGTATTTAAATATAACTTAAAAATAATTACCATTTGATTACCAAGTCAAAAATTACCCCTTAGAGATTTTCTTGTGATAAATAGGACTTAGCGCTTTTGTTCATCACTAAAAAATAACAACAAAAAACAAGATAACTGCAATTTTTTCTTTGTAATCAAAGAATTTTACTTATTGTACATTACTGCATTAAAATCTCAATTTCTAAAAAAGGCAGCGATATGAAATAATAGTACTGTAGCCTATATAATTGAATGTATTAACTGATGTATAGCCCCTTTATGCAAAAACGATTAGTAAATTTAAAGTTGGTTTAAAAAACGAATTTTGTATGGCAAAACCGGTTTTAATGCATGCTTTAACTTTAACAATCGTTTTTGCATAAGAGCATAGATAGATCTTTACACAAATTGTTTGTTTTGGCCTTTTTTTATTTATCGCAATTTTTTCCTTTAAGCGATTTTTTCGGTTTTTATCGATTTTTTAGTTTTAGTGATTTTTTTAGTTTTGGCAAATTTTTTGGTTATTAGCTATTATTTTTTTTCGGTTGTATTTTAGTTAAAGCGATTTTTCAGATTTTGGCGATTTTTTCGAATTTGACGATTTTTTTCGTGTAGACGATTTTTTCTGTTTTTAAGGATCTTTTTAGTTTTTGTCAAACTTTTTACTTTTGGTGACTTTTTTTGCATTTTAACAACATTTTATTAACATCAGCTATTTAACCTTAATTTTCTATGAAACAGAATATGAGAAATTATTGTTGTGTATACGATTGATTTACCTTTGGTAGCCACATTTATACGTATCACTATTAATTTTCTGTTTTTTCATTGTTTCATTTATCTATTTAGGTTAGCACGAAGTTACATTACTCTACCTAACAATAACTGTTTAACAATTCATGCTTATCTTTTATTATTTCTGATTAAAATTCACTACAATTAAATCTAAAAAAATTCTCATAATGAAAAATTTTTTAAGGTTTGCCGAAATAATTTCAAGTTGAAAAAAGCATTCCAAAAATATTAAAAAGTTACAAAACTATCGTTAATAAAAATTTTCGGAAAACTTTTAACAAAGATCCAAAAATTATTTTTTCAAAATTACTTTTGCACTCAAACTAATTCTGGCAGATTTCTTTGCAAAAAAAAATTCTTTAAAATTTTATAGCAAATTTGAAGGCACCTGCCTTCTCATAAATATTACACTCAGACCCCTCAACAGTTAACAATTTAAAATAAATCACTTATTGTTAATGATGTACACCAGCCAAGACTTAAAGTACGTGGGTAAAATTAAATATATCTATATGTATGTATATGACATTTTATACTACTGCAAAAAAAAATAAATGCCTTTTAGTTATTCTGTTTTAGTTTGAATTGATTTTATTATTTTATACCATTAAAATAAATTAAATTTTATTTATAGCTAAAAATACACACCCTACAATACTGTACTCGTATATTACACAAGAAAAAAATGCAAAGTATGAAAAACTTTTAACTTTTACTCTTTGAGGCAAACAAGCAACAAAGTTGTGAAAGGTTTTTTTTTTGCAAATCTAAAGTGTGTGGTGTTGCATAAGTTGTCTGATGTCCTTAAGGTACGGTCACACTGGGCAAACATTTGCCCAAAAATGTCTAACCACTGAATATTATGAAAACCCTTTCGATTTAGACATACTCTTATTACGCTAAACAGTTTCGAATAATGTTGAATTCGATGACAATATCTGTCAGTTATGTATAAAACTGTTTAAATTAAGAAACATGTATCTGAATCAAAAGGGGTTTAACTAATATTCAGTGGTTACGCATTTTTTGGGCAAATGTTTGCCAAGTGTGACCGTACTTTTAGACTCCATAAATGTTTAATTAACACTAGGAGTTGTTGAAGAGTTGCAATTCACAGACCATTTTTAACCCTTTAAAAGTCAGCAACATCGAAAAAAAAATTTTTAGAAAAGATTTAAAGAGCTCGTAGCATGACTAAATAAATTCTTGTAGTGTCTTTCTTTCTTTTCTTTCTTTTTACACACTCCTAATGATTCGTACGCCAAAGTGTACATATTTTATTGATTTCACACCACTTTGTTGCACTTTTGAAAAAACTAAAACTTAGATGAAATTAAATTTAATATACATATATAACTAAAGAGTCAATGCTTACTCCTACTATTAACAACAAGCAAATTAATGTTATGTACTTTTTTTAAATTCGTATAAGTGATGGATGATACGTTATATTGTTTAAGAAAATCATGCACTTGATGATACGTTGTTTTAAATATTGCTTATAACATTGTTATTTTTTATAAAAAACCTGCAAAATTTTGCACACATATGTAATATGATGTAGTGTAATCGTAATCAATTAGAAACTCAATTTTGAATATTTGGATGATACGTTATTTTGCATTTTAAGTGATGATATGTAACAAAGAGCAATAAAGGGTTAAGAGCAGCGTTGCCAAATTAACAGATTTATCCGTTTTTCGCAGTTTTTGTTTCAAACTCTGTTTTTCTTTTCTTTCTTCTTTTCATATTAGTGAAGAGCTTATACAGACGCTTATTTCTTGCCGTAAACGTATAAAGGCCGGGGCACAATGAATCCGTCATACGTTAAACTTCGCGTTTTTCAACTGGCATTAACGCAGCGACGAAGAAGGTTGGCACAATGAGTACTTTATAGACGGAAGCATTTGTAGGTTGATTCATCATTTTATTTATTAAATTCAAAATTTTTTTTTATTTCGTTTATTTCTTTTGTTTAATTTTATTTTTGCTGCGACAAAACACAAACACATACCAAAAAATATACCAAAAAATCCAACCAATATCTGTCAAACTACTCAACGTACGCAAAAAGTTAAAAGTTGAGAAAATTTTGTACTTTGCGTTGACGGACACGTACTGAATGTAACAGACACCATAAGGAACCAAGTATTTCAACTTAGCTGTCAGTTTAAAAAAGCGAAGTTTAAAGTATGACGGATTCATTGTGCGCTGGCCTTAAGCCCCTTATCAAAAAGCATATGAAAACCAAAGCAAAAAAAATATTAATTTAAAAATTTTTTTTATTTCTCATACAAGTTTCAAAAATTAATAAATTATTCCAATATACATATTTATTCAATAAAATTTTTTTATTAAAAATACACAAAAAAATTAAAAGTTTTAACGTTTTTCTTTTTATTTCCCCTATATAATTCTTATTTGATGAGGAATTTTCTACGATTAGGTTCATAATGATCACACTAATTTTCTTTGCAGCATATGTCCCACTGATGCTAAGTTGTATTTAAAAATTTATGTATTTAAAATGAAAATTTGTTTAATTTATAACACTTTTAGAAAGAAAATAACGTTAAATTTATTTAGGACTCCCAACTCGTAAGTAAAATTCGAAAACTTAAGCCAATAAATCTTAGTCAAATTTATTACTATTAAAAAATTTTCGGTAATTTTTTTATTCTGAAAAACAGAATTCTTTTCTTCGGTATGGACAGTTTTTTTTCCTCAAAAGTATATGGCAACATTGATTAAGTGTTACAGGTGTGCTTGAGTACAGCATTTAATTGTTATAGGAAAACGGCTCAGTTAGGCGACTGTAATTTAATGTGATTGCAGATGTAACCGGAATGTAAGAATGTGTACATTGCTTTTCACATAACAACAACGGTCGCATTCATAAGACGTAGCTGTTGAGCTCAACTGTTGTGAAACTGTTGGCAACTGTTGGCCCCAACAGGTACTTCTTAGAAACGGCTTGATGGATGTACTTCAAAATGAACAGCTGATGAATGCAAACAATTGAAAAGAAATAAAAGAGAAACAAAGAAAATAATTTAGATTGCCTAAATTAATATTTAATGAAGTCAGCAGCCCAGGAATCTTCTAGTGAATTAATATATAACACAGCTTTACAAATTTTTAATTTGGAAATATGCCAACAACGCCTGAATAGGAAAAACGCTGTAATTTTTTTTCTAAGTACCGTTTTTTAGATAACGGTAGTTTTGTGTTTTTCAGTGCATAGTCCCAATCAAATCCTTGTGGAGCCCAACCGAAAAGTCCGATCGAGATAAATGGCATATCGTTAGAAAGGTAATTGAATGCCTTTTCCGTCAATATGTTGCAAATTTATCTGACAAGAAATGGCTGAGTAATGGCACCTCAAAGTTTAAATTTGCTTATTTTTTATGTTTATTTAAAAATTTTTAATTTTTATTTCGTTTTTTTTCTACGTTATAGTAAAGATCTGGAATGTTTTATTTTTTTTACCAAATAGTTTATTTAATTACCAACATTTTAAGCGTAATATTAAAAAAAAAATTAATGAAAAATAATGTTTTTGTTAAGGATTTTGTGGAACGACAATATTTTAATTTTCATTGCTCACACACTATATTAGCGTAAATTCAAAAAATTTAAATTAAAATGACGAGCGACTTGAACTTTTGCGTTTTTTTTCGGATAGATCTTTGCGAATGAGGAACCAACAATAGTCCACCATCATTTGTTCATCCCACCTCGATTTCTTCCATTTCTTAGTGAAATCTTTCATCTTGTTCGTCAGTTTCGGAGCCCAAGTTCGTGGGGAAAATATTCAAATGGCTGAATAAGAAGTGTAAATTTAGGTGTCATATTTGAACCTAAAAGTTAAAAAGAATAAATTTTCAAATGATAACGGCCTTTTTGATATACATGCTTTCACTCTACGCTTACCAATGGCATTGAATTTTTGCAGTAGAAATTTGCAGCATATCGACGGAAAAGACATTCAATTACCTTTCCAACGATATGCCATTTATCTCGATCGGACGTTTGGGTTGGGTTTGAGGGGACCATATACCGAAAAACACAAAAGTACCGTTATCTAAAAAACGGTACTTAGAAAAAAAAATTACACCGTTTTTCCTATTCAGGAGGTCCCAATTAACTGATCTAGGCATGTGGCGTTCTTGGTATTTTTTGGCTGTAAGCCAGTGTAATTAAATAGACAGAATAATAAATATACATATGTTTTATGAAATTAGTAATTTAATTTAATTCCTTTATTTCGTTCCTCTATCGCATTTTAAATGTAAAATTTAACAATTTGCCACTTACAAAGCGGCATAAGGCTTTTCGATCAGCTGTTCAGGCTGAGCACAACATGTTGACTATAAGTAACAAAAAAATTTTACGGTGGAAAAAATGGCAGTAATTACTCAACTGTTGAGGGGAGCGAAACTACTCAACTATGCGTTTCTAAGACAAACATTCAACGGTTGCGCAACAGTTACGTCTCATGAATGCGACCAATATCGATCAGCTGTTTCCTGCCATTGCAGTTACATTCCATTACAGTCGGCTAACTGAGACTTTAAGGTAAAGGTTAAGTCGTTGTCATCATGCTTTTAAAACTTAATTTTCGATAAAAAAAAAATCAATGCTCTCTATAGCGTAACCTAGCTTCGTTTCAAATTCCTAAAAAGCTTGAATTTGTTTAGCTTCTGCTAACATAAAAATTTATAGCAGCTGGCAGCTGTTGTTGTAGTGTTTATATAAAATATAAATTTTTTGCAATGTCACAGCCAATTTGGAAGCCGTCTTCGAATTGTCTCAAGACCGTTAAAAAAAATTTACAAATGTATTTGCACAAACATTAACAGCAATCAAAAACTTAAAGCGAATTGAAAACACACAAGAAAAGGGTTTATAGAACATAATAATCAGAAATTTAATACACGCACTCAACCACATATATATATATACACGGCATTTTTGTGCAAAAAAATTTTAAATTATTTTTATTAATTTTTTGGCGGACATCTTCAAGTACTTTTATATAATAATAAACTAAATAAATTTATTCTATTAGCATATGTGCCAGTAATTTGACTATAAAAGCCCAACTAGTAGTGTTTCTTCAGTATAGTTTTCTGCAGCAAGTAAACAAAACACAATCCAGCCAAAATGTTCAAATTGGTAGGAGTAAATTTTAATTTTATTTCTTAAACTATTTCAGTTCTTTTGTTCTTAGTAAAAATAGTATTAATAAAAATCTTTGTTTTGTTTATTTAATTTTAGTCCGTCTTCATTGCCTTGTACGCCTTGGTCAGCTGTGCTTACGCTAAACCTGCCGTTTTGGCTGCCGCTCCAGTTGTAGCCGCTGCTCCTGCTGGCGTTGTTACCGCCACAAGTTCACAATATGTTGCCCGTAATTACAATGGCGTAGCTGCCGCTCCAGTGGTTGCTGCTGCCTACACTGCTCCTGTTGCTGCTGCCTACGCTGCTCCTGTTGCTGCGGCCTACACTGCTCCCGTTGCTGCTGCCTATACCACACCTGTTGCTGCTGCCTACACTGCTCCCGTTGCTGCTGCCTACAGAGCCCCAGTAGCCGCTGCCTACACCGCTCCAGTAGCAGCCGCCTACTCTGCTCCAGTAGCTGCCGCCTATACCGCACCTATTTCCGCCGCTTATGCTTCTCCTTATGCCTCCTACTATCCCTATGCTGCCGCTGCCTACACCACCGTTTTGTAAAAAAGACAACAACTTGCTTTGTTAACCGGACTTTTTGATGTTTAGTTTATCATTAAGGAAAAGGACATGAATGGAAAGCTTTGTTTTTAAGGCTTTAGCGTGTTTTGTTAAAGAAAATTATTTTTGTTTTTGAATGATTTGTTTATAGTTAAAAGACTAAGTTAATATAAATATATACACACAATATGCACCCGAAGTACTTTTTTTATGATAAATTATGCAGTGTTTTTTAATTTCGATAAATATTTTTAAAACAAAAGAAATAAGCGAAAATACTCTTATCAATTTTCAAATTTTCATTTAAATCTTAGATCCTACTATCGGCGCAATGTTCCGATTTTCGTCGACTAGCTACAATAACGTCGAAAGTATTAATCCAAAATGGACTTATGTAATTCTCAATTAATTCCGAGATGACTTTATATTGCTTTATTATCAATGTATTATAGTGCAATCGTCTCTTTATATTTCAATTAAATACATATAAGGTTAACTGTTGTTTAAATTTTAATTAACCAAATTTTATCTGGTTAATCTAACCGATATGGTTTTTTTATTTTATTCACAAAAAATATCCAGAATCGTTAAAAATAGGGTTAATTTTACATTTTTTGCCATAAATTCTATGAATTTCGACATTAATCCAATGAAAAAATTCATTAAAATTCAACCAACGTCACGCTTCGTTGGATTAATGAAACCATTTTCCTTAAAATTATTTTAATGAAAACTACGTCAAATGTATTAAACAATGCAATGAAAGAACTTCATGGAAACAACGAAATAATTTCATCAAAACCATGAAATAGTTTCATTTAAACAACGAGATAATTTCCAACGAAATAGTTTTATTAAGATAACGAAATAATTTCATTAAAACAATTAAATAATTCAATTAAAACAATGAAATAACTTCATAAAAACAATTAAATAACTTTATTATAACAACTAAATAACGTAATTGAAATTGTATGTGTACATAAGCGTACAAAGAGTACAAGAAAAATCATACATAACTACTTTTGATGCAAGCTTTTGGATGAAAACTGTTTAAATACATTTAATTTATCAGACTTTCATGACTACAATGAAATTTTCATTGGGACAACGAATACATTTCAGAGCTACAATGAAATTCTAAATTATTGTATATTTCATTAATTTTTTTTTAATTTAAAAAAAATATAATCTTTAACTTAATTGCTTTCAGGTATGTAATTATGTATATGTGTTTATTTCAAAAGCAACAACTGTTAATGTTTCTCAGATATAAAGAGGTTTCTTAATAATGAGAAAATATTTTTGTCATAAATCCAATGAAATATTGTTACGAAACGAGAATACCAACGAAGCAATTCCAATTAAATTCTTTCACAATATTCGTGAAATTTTCATTAGATTTGTGAAAAAAATCTAATGAAATTTTTTCGTTGAATTTATGAAGCAAAATTCTTTCGGTGTGGGAATAAAAAAACTCCCCGGGAAAGGAGAGTCGAAATCAACAACGTCATAAATGTTTATGACGTTTATGAGTTTAATGCGCACTTCAAACTTTCCGAGTGAATCTGGCTCATAGCCAACATTGCAATAAGCATGAGGGCACATGAGTACAAGAAATAATAATGAGTCATGATTTAGCTCTACTCACTTTTTCACTACTCATTGGTCTTCTCTGATAGTCAATCATCTTTTCAATAAGAAAAGTATACCATCATGCAACCAAATATCTTTTCTCTAAGAAAAGTATGCTATTACACAATTAACCGTTTTTAGTTTTCTTTAACAAAAGTGTGGTGCACACGAAGAGTGTGCTGCGACATAGCCAAGTGTTTTTTTTATAAGAAAAGTTTTTTGTGACGCATCTAGCTTTTCTGTAAGAAAAGTGCTCGGTGACCAAGCCAAATTTCTGCATAAGAAATTGTGCTGTGATATGCATGTTATTTTCAATATGGCAGCGTATGTTATTTTTAATATGGTAACGTTACACTAAAGATGTTAAAACCAGCGTTCTTCGTGCGTTTCGCACCATTTTTGTAGCCTTTTGTAAATTTTTGGTGCGTTTTTAAATTTTTGGTGGCACCAACGCAATATGAACACGACAGTGGGTTAAAACTGTAAAATTTTTATTGTGAAAGTTTTACCAATTTCCTGGTAGTGTTAATTACCATATTTATAGTAATGATACTTACAAAACATCACAATTTGAAATGAAATAATTTTAATGACCATATGATAACAATAATGATGAAAATATTAGCTTTATTAATATGGAATAATTAGTTTTTGATCTCTTTTTTTAAAGCTTTAAGCAGAATTTATAAAACTAATGTACAAAAAATTATAATTTCTTACAAATTAATGTGTTTGCCCTTAATTAATTGTATAAGTCATATATTTCTTTGGTCGAAATATTCAGTATATTACATATGAACAAATCAAAAATATTTTTTATTTTTCGGAAAGTTCCATTAATTAAAAAAAATTTCTCATTTACAGAAAAATAATATTATACCTTTTACGCAAAATTATTAATTCAATAAACATTTTAAAATAAAAAAAATTAATTCTAAGATCGGTGAGTTTTTTTGTAAATGGCGCGCTATTTTCTCGATTTTGGTGCGCTTTGAAATTTCAAAGTTGACAACAGTGGTTACGTGGCACGAGATATGTAATTCAATACGAAATTTAGCCAATGTAAACTATAATTTTGGCATTTTTTTCGTTTTTGGGTTTTTTCGGTTTTAAGCGTTTTTTTAGTTTGGGGGTTTTTGAATTTATTGGCGCTTTCTGAGTTTTGGCACTTTTTTTCACGTTTTGGCGATTTTTTTTTTTGGTTTTTGAAGTTATTTTAATTTTGGCGATTTTTATTATTTTGGCGTTTTTTTGGCGATTTTTTTTATTTTGGGGATTTTCTTAGTTTTGGCACTTTTTTTATCGTTTTTAAGATTTTTTTTGGTTTTTGGCTCTTATTTTAAATTTTGGCGATTTTTTTCGTTACGACGATTTTTTTTAAATTTGGCGATTTTTTTAATTTTAGCGATTTTTTTCATTGTGGCGACTTTTTTACATAAAAAATTATTTTTGTTTTGGCGCATTTTTCGCGTTTTGGCGATTTTTTTTCGGTTTTTGGCGTTTTTTTTTCATTTTGCCGATTTTTTTCATTAAAACGATTTTTTCGAATTTGGCGATTTATTTTAGTGCTAGAATTTTTTTAATTTTGTCGATTTTTTTCGATTTGGCAATTTTTTTTTAAATTTTTGGCGATTTTTTCAGTTTTTGGCGACTTTTTTCGGTTTGGCGATTTTATAATTTTCGCATTTTTTAGTTTTATCGTTTTTGAAAATTTCAAGAGTTTACCTCCAACGGTTTCCAAGATATAGCAAGTTGTCAAAATTCCATAGTCAAAATTGCATTAACTGATGGACTACCCTTTAATTTAAATTTTTTAATATTTGAATGTTAATTGTTGTAGTCTATATAAAAATACACTAATGTTACGAATTTCAAGTGTCAATACACATATGTACATACAATTGTATGTATATTACATGAGATTTTAACATTTTTCGTCGCTCGTTTTGGAGCACCCTTTAATTTTCTCATGTATTTTTTAATGTAGTGGCCAAGGTTCTACATACTCTGTCCAAATTTCAGGTCCGTAGCTCTTACGGTTCCTGAGAAAATACCGTGTGACGGACAGGCGGACAGCGTAGCGAAAACAATAGGGTTCCTTTTTTCACCTTTGGTGTACGGAACCCTAAAAAGCAGCGTTGTCAACTTTAAAATTTCAAAACGCACCAAAATGGGGAAAAAAGCGCGTCATTTACAAAAAAACGCACCAAGCTTAGAATTTCCTTTTATTTTACCTTAAAATGTTTATGGAATTAATAATTTTGCATATTATTTATTTTATAAATGATAAATTTTTTTAGATTAATGGAACTTTCCGAAAAATAAAAAATATTTTTGGATTTGTTCATATGTAATATACTGAATATCTCGACCAAAGAAATATATGACTTACACAAGTAATTAAGGGCAAACACATTAATTTGTAAAAAATTATAATTTTTTGTACATTAGTTTTATAAATTCAGGAAGTTGGTAAAAGTTTCACAGCAAGAATTTTCCCGTTTTCACCCACTGTCGTGTTCAATTTGCGTTGGTGCCACCAAAAATTTAAAAACGCACCAACATTAAAAAAAAAACGCACCGCGCACCAACTAAGGAATTTTGCGCACAAAAAATTTCAAAAAGCACCCAAAATGGTGCGAAACGCATCAACTTGACAACGCTGGTCAGCGCAGCTGTAGTTGATGAAAAATATTCTCTCTCTCTCTCATATTATATACAATGAAAGAAATAAGACGGCGCAATATTGCCACGGCGCTATTTTTATAATAGGCAGAGCTGCAAAGCATCACAACGTCGATGCAAGTATATATATTTTTTTGATCTGTTAAGCCAGTATCACTCGATAGAACAAAGTTTTTGTATTTTTTTGTTTTTAAAAGAAATTAATTTTGTGTTACACTGAAGATTTTCCAAAAATTTTCTAATTTATGTTTTGTAAAACGAAAAAAATTTCACTTTATGAATACAACTGAAAAAACAATAATAAAAAATTATGCACTATATTTAAAACTAATTCGTATAATAATTATTAACGCCTTTTGTTATTTTCAACAATTTTCATATCAAAATTAGCAACAAAAAAACTTTATATATTTCACATATCAAAAACAAATTAAGTTATTTTTATTTAATTTGAATATATTATTGCAGCCCACAAATCTAAATTTAAAATGTGTCACAAACCAACTTCGAAATGTCACACTTGTTATTTTCAGTCTAATGATTTTATATTCAAATCTTTTTGTAAAAATAGCAATAGCTAAACCAAACTAGAAGATTTAATATACATACATAAGTACGTATGTACATATGATTAAAAACGTCTGTGGAATGAGGAAGTCGTCATTCAAACGTTTCATTGAAATGCCCACGAAATTTTCCAAATGAAATGCAGCACACGTTTTTTTTTAAACTACAAGTGTATTTCGTTAATTAATATATATGTACATATAAAAAAGAATTAAAATAAATATAAAAGAAAATAAACAATTAATTTATATACATGAAAAAATATTATTATTATTATTATTAATTCAAAAGGCAGCAGCAGCAATTGGCAAGAAATCTGCAGGACCTTGCACTATGGCCTGCGGCTGTTGGTAGGCTGTGTAAATGCTGCCGTAGGGTACAAAACCGTTTGGACTGGTAAAGAACAGGGGGTATTGTGGACCGGGAGGCACTGCAGCAACTGGAAATATGGCTCTCGGTTGATATGGCGGCTGGGCAGGATGCACTTGTGGTGGAGCTGGTGGGGCAGCACGATGTTCCGGTGGTACATCTACAGTCTCCGCAGCATCGGTAAAATCTCCCGGTCTGGCTATGACCAACTGCTGTTGCATATTCAACGTCACAACAATAGCAAGCACGATTACAATCTGCAATTTTGTGGGAATTTTTGGGATTTGTGGCCAAATTTTTTGGAGTGGGAGAATTTTTGGATATTTTAATAATGGGAGATTTTTTCAATAGTAGAGTAGTAGGTGAGGATTGTTGTTGTTCATTATTTAAATTAAACTCGTCTGAATTGGAAGTGTCATAAATCTGACGTTTTAAACTTACAAATTTAAACATTATTTTTGCTTTAAGCTTTGTTGTTGGTATTTATTTATTTTTTATTATTATTAATTTTTTTTTTGATTCACTTAAAACTGCTTGCTCTTTGTTTCTTAAATTTCAAATTAAATTTGTTCGTTTATTTGTTAGAAAATTTTCAAAGCGTTTCCAGTATATTCTCGTTGCTTTGTGGGTGTTGCGAAAAACGTTTAAATGAGAATTGAATTAGAATTTCAAGTAGATGTGTATTTTATATTATTTAAACTCTTTAAGGTTATTATTTTTTTTTCATGTGAATATACAACAATACAGAATTAAAACATATATTAACACATTTAAACAATTATGAGTACAATTATACTTATTAGTTCTCGCATTATTCTCAAAGTCAAATAATGTCAGGCACTGGGCTTTGTTGTATTTGTATGTAAAAAAAATTAATATAAGAAAATAATGTAGTAAAATATATTACTTTAATTTTTATTAACGCTTTTGTATGTGTGCATTAAATTTGCGAGTGTTAGAGGCAGAGTTTCCTAAACGTTTTTTTTGTTTTGAGATTTTAAGAGATTTTAATAAAAAATCGCCCTTATTGTGAATGACGTCAACGACGTCACATCAAGACGACAGTAAATTTTTGCACTTGTCTACTCTTTATTGGCAACAATTATCTATGGGTTTGTAAATGAATAGAGAAATTTAATAGTAGTAATGGACACGGATTAGACAAGTGAGATTTTTTACCGTACACAGAGAAAAAACTGCCTAATAGAATCAAGAAGATTTTCTCTATCCCAGCAGAAAGAAGCGAAGATTTTTTCATAGAGATTTCTTATTGTTTTTATGTGGTAAATCTTATTAATTTTATCAAGAAGAAAACCACATAAAATCAAGAAGAAATCTTATTATTCACAACTTTTTTTTACTAAATTTCCGTTATTCTTGGCACCAAAAAAACAATCCATAGAGAAAATCTTCTTGATTCTATTAGGTTTCCTTATAAATTGTAAACTACAGGGATTTCTTATTGATTTCATTAGGTTGCCTTATTGATTTTTTCAAAAAGGGTTTTCCTTATTAATTTCTTTAGGTTGCCTTATTGATGTTTTCAATAAGGTATTCCTTATTGTTTTCATTAGGTTCCTATATGATTATGTGCAAAGCATCTTATTAATTTGTTTAATAAGGAAATCTTCTTGATTTTATTAGGTTTCTTGTTATTTCATATCTATAAATTAACATTGAGACAATTTTTAAGATAACCTAATAAAACAACAAGATTTCTTCTTGATTTTTTCAAAAATGTTTTCTCTATGAAATTAATAAGATTTCCTTATTGAAAAAAAACCATAGAGATATCTTATTAATTTTGATCTATTTTATGAGGTATTTATTAGGCACTGTTTTCTCTGTGTAGTCTTCATCTAACGTTGACGACGAAATTCTCAATAGTGGGGGAAATATAAATTATTTATGAAAATCGAGAGAGATTTTCATTATATTTTCTGGTGTGAGAGCAAAGCTAATTTTTGGGCTGATAACAAAGACGAATTTGGCCAGTATAATCCAAATTTGGTCCAGCCCTAAGTTTACTTATTAAATTCACTACACTAAAAAGAAAAAATGACATGTACTATTATTAAGAATTTTTTTTTATAAATTCAAATAAAAAAAATTTCTTAGTTTAAGTAATTTTTACTAAGTTTAGGTAAAATTTTACAAAAATCTAGTAAAAATTATCTAATATGAGTAAAAATAAAAAGTTCATATCCTCAAAAATAATTCATAAAAATACACAATATATTTCTCACATTTCAGGAAATGTTTACTGACTTAAAGGAAATATTTACTAAGAGTAGGAAAATGGTTCTAAACTCAAGGAAATTTTATATTAAGGACTAGTCAATTTCGTCTTAAATTAAAAAAATAAACTTTAGGAAATGAATTACTCATGATTACTTCATGAAATTTTACTTACTTAAAAGATATAAAAAGGTATACTAAATTTTAGGAAAATATTTACCAGTTTTAAAATTTATTCTTAATTTGCGTTTATCAAAAAATTTCAGTAAATTTGTCATATTTTCGAGGAATATTTGAACTTGAAGTTTATTTTTCTGTAAATAAAATAAAATTTTAAAAATCAATTCAAATGCTCATTCATGCTGCCTTGTTAGGCAATTGGTTAGAGTGCTTGCCTATCAATCAGAAGGTTACTGGTTCAATACTTGTCAACTCTCAAGGAATTTATATGTATATATGGTGAATGGTGAGGTGAATTATAATTAAGAATAAAATAAGAAGATATAATAAATAACATATCATTTAGTATGGAATTAAAAAAAAATAAAATAAGTACCAGAATTAAAGACAAAAAAATATTGGAAAATTTACTAAATTTGATATCAAAGACGAAAAAAAATGTTTGCAAAGCTCCGAATTTTATGGGAAAATTTTACTTAATCCTAGAAAAATTTTATTAAAATATGAAAATATAATTACTATAAACTAGTTCATTAATGAACTAGAAATTTAGTAAATATTTTACTAGCTTCAAGTAAAAACAGCTTTGGCGCCATACGACAACTTTTTTTATTCAAATTTAGAAAATTTTCCAGTTTTAGTTAATTTTATTTTTTTTGAGTGTATAAAAGAGAATAATTAATATTCTTGAGGTGAGTTCATTTAACGAGCAGAAAATACAATTTTGAATCATACAAAAAAAAAGAAGTCATCATTTACAGGCCGGGTAGTGATTCCTACTTGAATTTCTTTCACGGAATTTTGCATTAATTTCCATAAGGAAAATCATTAAGCAGAAGCCTGTAAAGAAATATACTTTACGGCAGGAGAATAAATCTACATTTTTGTAAAAATAAAAGGTGTTTCAATAACACGTTCCATTTGGAATGGCCCGCCGTTTTTACAGTTGCATTGAAAGTATTATAACTCACCACAGAAATTATGAAAGTTTCACGGTCATAGTTGGAAAAACTGATAGCATTTTTGGGTCGTCGTAAGGCTTTTGGAAGCAATTGAGAAAGTGGTGAAAATATTTGTGGAATAATGAATATAACCCGTCTATACCAACTAAATGAGGATAACTTGCGATAACGATAATTTCATTCTGGGAGCAAATTACGGCATTCGATACGTAATTCGTAATTTAAAAATTTTTCAATTGAGTTTATATGGCAATATTTTTAAATTACGAATCGCATCGGATGCCGTGATTTGTATTTTTTTACGATAATGTCCATCCGTGTTTTATTCACAATTTAATAGTTTAACATGTGGTATCCCTGCTTGAAAATTTTCAAAATAAGTGAAAAGCACAGAGAAGAACAAAAGAAAAACTAAATGAATTTTAGTTTGTGATTTTACTTTTTTTATTTCAATCGCCAGCGAATACCGTTAAAATATATTAGTGCATAGCAAAGTCGATAAATTTCTATTATATTTAATATAGCGATACATTTATAGTAACAAAAGTTACAGAATTCAAGTATAGGTTTATCCATTTCTTGTCGATCTTTGGAATGAGTCATTCCATCGAACTTATGCTGGGAACACAATTGGGAAGAACTACGAATTTCGTCCACGTCGACGAATTCGTCGATAACCATTCGCTGCGTAAATTCGTCGTGTGAAGCACAATAACGACGAATTTACTGACCGAATTCTTCTCTCATATTTGATAAAGTTGGTTGTTGTGTGTAAAAAACTGAGAGAGTGAATTTTCTCTCAATTTGGGTTTTTTGTCGTTCGTCGGCGTACAAAATAGAAATAAATCTATCTGAAGGCTTAACTATAATATGAATATGCTGGCTTAAGCTAATGCCAGAATTGAACGATAAGTCTGTCAAATACTTAAGCAATTCAGATGTGACTTTTAGGTGTCCACAATGTACTTACATGCACTTAAGTATTCTTTAGCCACAGCTGCACATATAGGTATTCTTCAAATTTTATTAGTAATTTTGTTTCTTTTTATAACTACTAAATGAATGCAATTCAATCAAATTAACTTGTTGGAATGTCCTAATCTATTAAAAATTCACGTGTAATTATATCCATCACTTTATTACTTGTTTATTTGTTTTGCCTACCAAAAAGTACAACAGTGAACATACATAAATAATCTCAAGGGTATGTGTATGTATATGTGTATAGTAAAACAAAGAATGAAAATAAAATTTTTGCTTTTTTCTGAGTTTAAAATAAGAAACAATAAAAAAATATTTAAAATCAATGAATATTTTCTGCTGCTGTTTAATTGAGTTTAAAAAAAGTGCAAAAACAGTGTTTTCCGTACGGAATGTGCGTTCAGTTTGGCAGTTAACTTAAGCAAATGACATTTGACGAAACTTGACGAAAAGTTCCATATGTACATTATAGTTTGCCACATACGTTTTATATGTAACCGCACAGTTGCTTAAGTTCGCTTATTCCTATTATAGTTGGGCCTTAAGAGTTCGTCACGCACGACGAATTCATTGTACGGCGGTGTTGTGTTCATTTTCATATGCACAAATGTGTTTTATTTTTTATGACGAAAGTTCGTACCGAAAAATTCGTCGTTCGTCCCAGTTGTGTTCCTAGCATTAATGCTTCTAAAGCTGACTTGCGAGAGGAACTCAAGCCTATCAAAAATCAACATTGTCGTGTCTTTGCTCATTAAGTGCTGGAAATGCAAAAATCTGATCTGGAATTTCATCGAAAAATCATCTTGAGTGATGAGACTCTTGAGAACACTCAAGAATTATTGTTGAATGGCCTCTTTATCTTCCACGTGTTTGATGGGATTATTAAACGCTAATTTTTCGAAATGAGGCTAAAGAAACTGTAATCGTGAATAGATTGTGCTGTTGAAATATGATTAATAATTTTGTATGGCCGGAACTAGAAGATATTTAAAAGGATGACGTTTATTTTCAACAAGATTGTGGCACGTGCAGCACAAGTAAAGATACCTTCGTTTTTTTTTGTTTGGGTGGACTAACCGCGTGATTTCTTGAAGAGGCGATCAAGATTGGCCACCTAAATCTTTTTGCTGAACAGCTTTATGATTTTTTCTTTAAACCCTCAAAGATAAATTTCGAGGTTATAAAATCCTAAATGTGCAAACTGGTAATGGAAAAGTTCGTGGAAAGAATGTGGTCTTGCAAGCGTAGCTATAGAGGAACAATGGGAAAGTATTGCGAACACTAATGTTACATTTGTATACGCAGCCAATCCTCTCCAATTGTCAAGCTAACCTACTGTCCACCCCAGACTTGGTATCCTCCGTCATGCTAACGAGGCTCTGACGACCGATCAGGGGCGTTATAACCCTAAAATCAACACGAAGTAAATACCTGCAGTAACTCAGCATGCCTGGATGTATAGTTGGCAGCTTCAACACCAGGATCGGACGCTGCGGCCTAATCAGTCATCATTTTGAAACAACCTGAAATCGTTGCAATAGAAATTAAGGGGGCCTATGCTTTTTGTAGAAGCTAAAAGAAACAAATGCATAAGGGTATTCGTGGCAGCCATTTGGCTGAAATTATTTTCCATTATTAACGGCACAACCTTCTCTTTGCAATTTCATAAGTATATGATGATTTTTCTTAAAATCGCTCTCTTTTTATAAATCTAATTAAAACCTCTTTGGAAGACCCTTTATTAAATGTTGACAGCAAGACCAAAGTTTATGAAAACCAGCGACTTAATAATTAGCTGTGTAAAAATTCCGTTACATTTGTGATCACTGCCTACCAACATAAATTTAAAATTTGAAAACAAATTTTTCCGAGCAGATAATTTCTATGGGTTCGTGTAATTAGTACGTATTTAGTACAAGTCTTGATAAAAAAAATTAAATTGGAAGCAATTTTATAAAAATTCTCTCTTTGGTAAAATTCGACAGAATTAATTTCAAATTTCGGTTATTGGTCGATTATAAAATTATAAGCAACACCCAAGGCAAAGCGCCTTAATTAGTTACATAATATTCCACCTCATTATGAATGGCGTCGTCGACGTCACATCAAGACGACAGTAAAAATTGTCTTTGTCCACAACAATTGACTACTATTAACATGCTACATTAATTTACGAAGCCTTAGAGATTAGTAAGAAATTGTCAATAAGAGCAAATTGTTGGTCATAAAGATTAGACAAGTAACAATATTTACTGTCGTCTTGATATGACGTCGACCACGTCATTCACAATAAGGGGCATTATTATCTTACGGCCTGTTCAATGACGTCAAGAGATTACATTCGTTCGATATTTTATATTGAATACAACAATAATATGCAATATGAATTGCAAAACGAATGTATTCTTTCGACATCGTTGAACAAATTATTAATCCAATAGCTCGAGGTTTTCTAGTCATTTTGAGAGGGTTTCAAATGCACTTACTCTTGTAAGACTTTAACAAGGCAATTCATTCAAATTAATTACTTTTAACAAATTCAAACTACTACGTTGTTTTCTTTTCGTTTATCTTGTTTTTTAGAATATAATTTACGAAACACTATGCAAGCCCTTGATACCAAATTTTGTTTAGTTAAAAAACAATTGATTAAACAGCTTTTTTAGATCAATGACGCAAAAACAATTAGACACATACGTACATAAGTACATATGTATGTATGTATGCTTAAGAGATCTAACTGACGCATTAAACCTTGGTTAATAAGCAAAGAAACAAAAATATATACTATAGGCGTATATCAAATTAAAAAAAAATTGCTCTACCCAAAAACTCTCAACAATACTGTTTTGAGTTAAATTTGTGTAAGTATTCAAATGAAATGTTTTGCTCAAAGATGTTAGTGGCGTTGGATGAAATAGTTATCACGTTGACAACCAAATCGAAGGTTCTGGTTTCGAGTACAGTCTCCGACCAGTGATGCCAACTTTTTTGGCTCGAAAAGTACATCAAATTTAAAAAAAAGCACCAACGAGCGTAATTTTGAAATCTAAAATGCGTAGAAAGCACTAACGTGAAAAACGTGTGAAATTTAATAATGTTTTCTAAGATGTTCTCTATTTCGGCAGCATTATCAAATACCTTTAATGAAATATATCAGACGAAAAAGGTATGTTTTACACTGAAAAAATAAATACAACAAGTTTTTATTAAAGAAATTTTAAGAAATACAGAAATTTCTTAAAAGCACTACTTAGTGCTTTTTCTTCCAACTTCAGCAGATGCTAATCCTAGTGTAAAATCAGAGCGTCAACCTCCTACTTCGACGGCACTGCTTAGCAAAATCATCGGCGAAGTTAAATAATCAATAAAACGGCGAGCAAGCACAGCTTCTAAAATTTAATACTCCTCATTGACACCAGAGGCGCTGCAACACTGCATTATTAAAAACGTGAACAAAAAAGCGGAGTTATAAAAAATGAAGATTTCCTCCATCTAGCACTATCCCTATTCTAAAAGAGGGTAACAGCTATATATAGTAGCAGGCATTCATTGCCTGGGTATTACTTCTCTTTAATAAAATAAACACTCTTCTGTTTAATCTTACAAAATTATAGTTGTTAATTTATTTACTAAATAAATTTAATAATTAGGAATGCAACTAGATTTACTATTTTCTTGGTTAATCTAAAGTTCAGTTTAGACGATGTGTTGAATTAGCATATATATGCTGACACCCATATGATTAAACTAGCAGCAAATTCCTATGGCAGCATATTTCATATGTAAGACGTTTACACGATATGTCAGCAAATAAAATATCAACATATGGCTTAGGCTACGGTCATACTTGTCAAACATTTGCCGAAAAAAAACGTAACCAACAAACACTAATGAAAAATGTTTTGATCCAGACACTTTATTTATCAAATTTAACAGTTTCGAATACAACTAATAGACAACGTCATAGATTCCAACATTATTGTCTACTCTTTAAATTGACAAACTTTTGTCTGAATTAAAAAAAAAATTATTATCATTTAGGGGTTACGTTTTATTGGGCAAATGTTTGCCAAGTGTGACCGTAGCTTAAGTATACGATTTTTGTGTCTATACGGTATGTTAAATTTTATGTGGTGCTGTATATGCTGAGTCGTCTAGACATTTGTTAGCGAAATTAGTGACTTTTTATAATAAGTTTTAATTATTCAACTTATGTACTAACAAGTAACGCGTGATCCATTTCGAGGTTCCCTACTTTTTTAAAGAAAAAAATACAGAGAATTGAAATTTAATGGATAATGTTTATTATCATTTGAAAGAACATTCTTTGGCATTTATTTTTTGAATATTATGTCTATCAAATGTTGGCCGTTGCTACGTCGCAGATGGTCCATCCGTTGAGTCCAATTTTCGATGACTCGTTCAAGCATTTCGACTGATAACTGGCGAATTACACGCGTGATGTTTTCTTTCAAGGCCTGAATCGTAGCGGGTTTGTCCGCATAAACATTAGACTTTACTTTTTTTGGCCAATCGACCGGCCCAAAACTTGAAATAATGTGCTCACCGAAATGTTCTCTTAATAAATCCATTGATTGATGCGATGTGTGGGAAGTGGTGCCGTCTTCAACTTCAGGCATCAAATTGACGGTTATCATGGCACGATAACGGTCGCCGTTGACGGTTACGTTCGCACCGGCATCATTTTTAAAGAAATATGGACCGATGATTCCACCGGCCCAAAAACCACACAACACCAAACCGCTGCTTTTTTTGTGGCTGAAGTTTCAGTTATTGAATCTCTTCAGGTTGCTCTTCGTCCCAAATACGACAATTTTGTTTGTTTACATAAACATAGAGCCAGAAATAGCCCTCATCGCTAAACAAAATTTGCCTCGAACGCGTCATATCTTCTTGGAACTTTTCAAGAGCCCATAGAGCGAAGCAATGTCGTTATTCAGGCGTAAGTCTTTCCATTATGAAATGTCAAACTATACCAAACAAAAATAACATGACAGCATGAAACGACTCACATGTGATCTGTCAAAAAAAATGCTATTGAAAAAAGTATCTCTATTTGGATCACCCATTATATATGTGTAAGAAATAACGAGTATTTTATTGTAAGAAACAGCAATAATAAAAAAAATAAAAGATTGCAGAACTTAGCAAATACAAAATCGAACTAAACTGACCAACGCAATTGCTTATTTCCGTAAACCTGTGCCGATTAATTTGAACAATGTTCGCCGGCGATTAAAAAAAACGCGGCAGTAACTGAAATCTAGCTGTGAGCCGTTAATCGATCGCTTTGCCGCTGAGTTCATATTTTCAAATCGTTTATTGTTGATGTTTTTAAGTTTGTAAGTACATATGCAACAAGAATTGTATTTACATTAAAAAACAACTATCGGCGGTTGGGAATAGCCGTGAGGCATACATGCATACTAATTTGGCATAAGCTAAAAAGCTTGCATACGCTTTTCAACAAACAACATACCTGTCAGCATACTCCGCAAATTTTTCAAGCACTAACGATATGTTAAAATTGCCAACATATCTTTGTTTTCATTGTTAACAAAGTCATAGCAAATGTTGTTCAACATACGTATGCTGAAAGAATTATGCATTTAACTGATATGCAGGCAGTTGTAAGAAATTTTTCAACATAAATATGCTGATTTAATACAAAGTCTAAACTAAGCTTAATATACATACATACATCAAATGCCATAAAGGGTGCTGTTGGATAAAGTTGTTATTTAGTTGAATGCAAAGTAATTTTTAAAAGACATTTTTCAAAAAGTTCCACAAAAATGGGGGGGATTTATCAACAAAAAAAAGGACAAAATTAAAAAGAAAATAGAGAAAACTACACTAAACTTTTTATTTTTAATGTATTTTTACATAATTCACTCTAAACAAAAGGAATCAAAAAGTGGCAAGGCAGTCGAAAAAGTGGCCATTTACCACTTTAGTTGAATAAACGGTCACGCTGCTTCAGAAGCTAAGAACCGTTTTATACTGAGAAAGAGATTGAGAGGTATGCAAACGATATATATTTCGTTCTCATCTCTCTCATATAAAATTGAAACTTGAGCAAGAAAAATTAAAGTGAGTTTACCAAGTCGTATAACCATTTTTTCAATTATAATATACGAATTCATATCAAATACATACATAATTTATTGGAGAAGAAAAGCAGATGAGTTTTTTTATTTTTTTTATTTTATCATTCTTATTTTTATTATAGTTCGTTGACTTTAGGAAGTCATACTAACCCAAAAACTCATAAAGCTTTTTGCTTTTTAAGCGACATATTGTCTATACTTAATTAACGACCTTCGTGGGTTTAGTTTCTACCAAAAATGCACGCGCAGTTCCTGTCAATAAGTTTGCCTTTTAAAGAAAGCTACTATAGACTCTTTACTAGCCACATTACTAGTGCAGTTCCCAAACTTTGTCATTTGAACTACCTTATATACATTTCCGTATGTCTCTAACCCTGGCTTGGACTTTAGCTGTTTGATTTGTAAAAAACTTATAAATTAATATGCAGACCGTATCGTGGTGAGTATGAGTGCCAGTATATAGAGTTATAAAAACAAAACGTTTAATAACATTGTGATCGTTATTGTTATAAAAAAAAGAATTATTGTTAATTTGTGTGATGATATTGTTGTTATTATTTGTGTGATTCGTTTTATTTTTCTTTTTTCTTTATTGCAGCTAAACAAAAGAACGACCTTTACAAGCAGCAAAACAATTTCACTGGCACGCATACATATGAGGACCACGAGGATGGTAGTAGAATTAAAATTAGTTAATAAAAATAACTAAAAGATCAGGGGTTCTACTCTGAATTTTGAAACGAAAGAAATTGCTTTGGAATTTTTATGTTATTAGCATTACAGTGCGAAAGCATTTGCTTTCGTTTCGAATTACAGACTAGAAAAGTTTAACTGAAAGTTTAAGGTAAGTCAATTTGAATTTTTATATTTATACGAGTATATATATTCAGCAAATCCTTTCAGGAACATAGGCTGCGTACGAAGAATCTATCGGGCCTGTTCTACAACTCACGATATGTTAAATCACGGTTATTTCAAAAAAATAATGAAAGTTAAATCATTGCTTTTGTAAATTTCACAATTTATAGGGATGGAAATTGGAATAAAATATTATATTATACATGACAAAAACTGAAAACACAACAAAAATCTACTAACAAGTAAAATATTAAAAGTTTGTTTTGGAAATGACCGCGGTCTTCAGAATAGGCCTGTATGTCTGTCTGCCTGCTGCGATGTGTCTCACTTCGTTAAACGATTTTCAAGTTTCCGAAAAAGTTGTCAGCAGCCAAATTATCTTTGGTCTTATCGGTTTCCTCCAACCTTGCCGTTTCGATAGTACCGGTGTTTTGATAGTACCGGGACACCTTAAATTGAGTGTTTTAAATGTGGTTGGTTTTTTTCTCCTCTTTTTAGGGTTCCGTACACCAAAGGTGGAATAAGGTGGAACCCTATTGTTTTCGCTACGCTGTCCGTCAAAAGCTACTTTCTCAAAAACTACCGCCCTGAAATTCGGACAGAGCATGTAGAACCTTGGCTGCTACAACAACAAATACATGAGAGTTAAAAATTAAAGGGTAATCCGAAACGAGCAACGAAAAGTTTTAAAATCCCATGTAATATACATACAATTTGTAAAATAAGTGTATTTTTATACAGACTACAATAATTAACACCTAAAATTTAAAAAAAGTTAAATTAAAGGGTGTTCCATCAGTTAATGCAATTTTAACTATGTAAATTCGACAACTTGCTGTATCTTGGCAACCGTAAGAGGAAAACTTTTTAAATTTTTAAAAACGGTAAAACTAAAAAATACCAAAATTATAAAATCGCCAAACCAAAAAAAATTGCCAAAAACTAAAAAAATCGCCAAAACGAAAAAATCGTCAAAATTAATAAAAAAAAATAAAAATTCTAACAATAAAATAAATCTCCAAATTCGAAAAAATTGCCAAAATGAAAAAAATCGCAAAAAAAATCGCTAAAAAGCGAAAAGGGCGCCAAAACTAAAAAATTATTTAAATGAAAAAAATCACCAAAATGAAAAATATCGCCAAAATGAAAAAAATCGCCAAAACAAAAAAAAGGTGCCAGAGCAAAAACAGAGCGCCAAAACTTAGAAAAATCGCCAAAACCGAAAAAACGCAAAAAACCCCAAAATTAAAAAAACGCTCAAATCAAAAAAAAAAACAAAAACGGAAAAAATGCAAAAACTATATTTTATATATGCTAAAGTTTATATTGAATTACATATCTAGTGTCCGTACGGAATCTTTCGTGCGCAGGTCAAAGTCGCAGTTCACTGAATTTATTTAATTGAAGCAACACTCAGGCAATGAAAGCTTACTACTATTACAAGGTGTTACCTTCTTTTAGTAAAGAGATAGTGATAGAGAAGACAGGTAGTAAGGAGGAGATGGAGTAAGGCTTCATTCTTTTACAACTCTGTTTTGTGCACTTTGCAGCGCCTCTGGTGTCAATGAGGCGTATTAAATTTCAAAGCTGTATTTGATAGTCCTTTCATTGGTTATTTTACTTCGCCGATGATTCTGCTATACAATACCACTCTGATATTAAATTAGGATTAGCTGCCGCTGAAGCCGGTATCACTTGAACTTTCCCATAACAACTCATACAAAAGGACACTAATGCACATCAGAAAAAATTTCAAGGTGTGAATTAAATTATAGAAAAAAAATAAATGGGCATGACGTTGCCGAGCGACTTTTTTGACAATTTATCTTTTTAAGCGCAGTTAGTGCTAAACAAATTTCATATAATTCCAATACCGCTCAAAATTAAACTTTCAGATTTTTGCTCCTGTTGCAGTTCATTGTACCATTACACATTAATGTTATTGTTATAATTGTTTTTAATGGGTTTGTTAACACTTTAAAGAAAGCTATACACAAACAAATAAATTTCGTTTTGTTACTTTTAATGATAAATTACTAAAAAAAGAAAAAATAAAAAGAATCTTTAAGAAAAAAAGTGTCCGAAGATTATTTGCATAAATAAAATAATTTAGATTTCCTTGTGTTCGCAAAAATATTTCTTATTTTTATATAAAAAAAAACAAACAAAATTAAAAACAAATTGCTCAAGAACCTGGTTTGCATTCATAATTTACTCTAAAACTGATTATTGTCTATATTAAACAAAATTTTTGGAGTTTTAACTATTTTTGCATAGAAAACAGTTTTGTATAAAAGCTAAAGAATTTTCAAAAAACATCATCAGTTTGTTAAGAACTTTAAAAAAACAATAGACAACTTTCGCAAAAAAAATATATCAAAATGTTCAAATTCGTAAGTGGCAAACAAAAAGTGCTGAGCTAATTTAATAAAATATAAAAATTAAAAATTAATATAAAAAATTAAAATAAAAAAATAAATTGACAAAAATATATTAATGAAATTAACTTTAAAGAACTCAGCAATTTCGACTGAAACTTCTGTAAATTTTGTTTAAAATATTTCCAGGTTTGCATTTTTCCAATCTCGTTAACTATTAAATTATATCATGACTGAGTTCACGGATTTCGAATCAATTTTGAGAATATTAAGACAATCAGCATCATAAATTTTGTTGATGTACATACATTAGTGTTCCATTGTGCTAATCTTGTTGAACCTATTTAACTGATGAAGACATACACAGAAGAAAATTAATACTAATAAACAAATATATATCACAGCGCTCACCTTCGTCGGTAAAAAAAATATTTATATATTTAAAAAAATTAGTGTGCCTACTGTACACCGGGGGTACAGTGCAACACTGTTCTAAGCATTAGTGAAAACGCACACTTGGAGAGTTTTAAAAGAACAACGATTTATTAGGAGTTTGTCCATAAGTAGTGGGGGTTTTTAAGATTTTATGAATTGCGGCTCAAGTCTACTAAAGGGTTGCTTAAGCAGCAACGAAATACACATAGAAAAACTTTTTTTAAGTTCATATTCATTTTAACACGCTTAACATAAAAAAAAAATTTCGATAAATCTTTAATTAAAATAAAAATCAATAAATGTTTTTAAATCTCTTTTATTTTTTTATAATTAATTGATTTTGACCTTTTTTATATATTCAATTAAAAAATTTTAAAAAATAATTTGTAATTGAAAGGAGAAAAGAAAAAAGAAAAATACTAAATATTAAAAAACAAAAAACAATAAACATATATCCTGAAGAAGTTAACCGAAGGTTAACGAAATATTGATAAAATAAAAGACAAATAATATTAGACCTAAAGCTCAAAAAAATAGTTTAATTGAATTAATTTTTTTCTTATTTTTTTAGTTCCTCGTTTGCTTGTTTGCCATTTTCGCCTGTGCTATGACTAAGCCAGCCCTAGTTGCTGCTCCCTTTTCCTATTCGGCATATTCGGCCTATCCTGCCTACTCCCCTTACACTTCTGCTTTTGCTGCTCCCGTAGCTGCTGCTACTTATGGCGCTTATCCTTACGCTGCTGCTGCTGGTTACTCCGCCTACCCATATGCCACAGCCTACGTACGTTAATCTTTAATAAAACGACAGGGGTTACAACCTAATTGCTGGCTAATGGACTTGGACGACATCACTTTAATGGACAAACGCGTTTCGAAAAACAAAAATTTAGCAAAAATTAATTTTTAATAATTTTTGTTATTGAATTTCTTTTTTTTAATTTTTGTATTAAACTCTATTGAGTTATTACTTATTCTCTCTAATTTTGAGCTGATAAAAAATATTTTCAATAAAAAAGCAATTTCAAATTAATTTTATTTATTAGCCAGAAACCATAGTGTTGCAAATTCCCAAAGAAAACTTCTGGCTTGTTTCACGATATCGAAAGAAACTTTCGACTGAAAATTTTTAATGAAAACAGAAACAAATTTTTGTATTTATATTTTGATTTGGAAGCACTAAAAGCTGAGGGAAGCAATGTATTGCTTATTTGATGGCAAAAGTTTCGAAATTTACTTCTGAAAAGCACTAACGTGAGGCGGGCTCTCACAAAAATTATATATTATTACTTCTGTGAAGCATTTTAGTAAGGCAAAAACATTTTATGACGTTTTGGAAGCTAAATGTATTGCTTCTGCACGCAAAGAAAAGATATGGTTGTAGAATGGTTGAGAAAACAATATTATGTTCTCAGAAACAAATGAGTGGTTTAAAACAAGTAATTGTTATTTTAAGCATTAATTTTGTTACGGTAAGAAAAGTAATGTTTGAATTTAATAATTACATTATTATATTCATAAAAAAGTGTGATACTGTTAGAGTTTAACAATATAGTTTTGTTAAAAATTTATGACTGCAACATAATTTTTATTATTATTTAAAAATGTAATAACAATATAATGTTATCCAAAACCATACTATTTTAAATTTTTAAAAAAATCTTTTTCAGAAACATCTTCTGTCAGTTCAGTGTTTTGTTTGTTTTGTTTAGTGTTGCACGCATCGTGTTAAATAAATAAATTAAGTGCAAGCAAACAAAATACATATGTTTATCTGTTTACACAGACGTGTTTATATTTCGAGTATACACACATATGTAGGTATACGTTTCTATATATACATTTAATTTCAACAATATTAATTTATTTTTATTTCGGATTTAACGCACAGCTGTTTTAAATAAGAGATCCACCAATAAATACATGAATGAAAAAGAAAATATTATTATTATATTAAATAATACTGTTGTCGTATTTAACAATATTATTATAATATAAAAACATGGTATGGTGAGTCGCAATTATATTTTAGTAACATCTAACAATAGTGTTGTCATATTTGATAATATTATTATTAACTCAGATAATAATATTATTAAAAGTTTGCTTTCCTATTGAGAATAATATGGTTTAACTACAACCATATAATTCAATCATAGTATGTTGCGGTTTGATTATGGTTACCTCAACCATATTTTTTCTTTGCATGCAGCTTCAGCTGGCTCATCTCGAACAAAAAAATGACTTATTCATGCAAATAGCTGATGTATCAATCTCTCTATCCCAGTAGATAGACTAGGGTAATTATGAAGTGCGTGGCTGCACAGAAAAATATCGGTATTTCCCCCAGGCTATAAAGTCTAGTTTAATTTTTCTTCTCTTCTTTAGAAACTCACATTGATTAATAAAAATAGTTCATTCAATAAGAATTGTAATTACTGAACTTAAGCCTGAATAAGAAATTGTTTTTGATTAAAACAAGTTTTTGTTAAAAAAAAGAAATAATTCTCGCTTCTCTTAGCCGATGGCTTCTACCGCTATAATATCAATATTAATAATAAATAATTCATTCATTTTGAATCAGAAATAATTTTTAGTCTGGCTTAAGTTCAGTAATTTTAATTCTTATTGAATGAAATATTTTTATGAAGCGGAATATGAGAAACGATTGTTGTGTATACAATTGATTTACCTTTGGAAAACACATTTATAAGTATTTGATTGCTATAAATGCTAAAGAAAATATTTGAAAATGCTAAAATATAATGCTAAAATTTGGAATGATTTTTTTTAATAATCATATCATTATAATTACGAACAAATATTTTATTTAATTTGAATAACACAAAAAAAGTGAAAACAAAAATTCAGGAACATACAAGATACAATTGCTGAATTTATGAAATCTTTGTATGATCGAATTAAATATAATAGTGTAAACTTTTTAGGAGAAGGCAATAAACACAGTGGCCAGTGGCTAAATAATGCTAAAAAATTAATACAAAAAATGCTGGCAAAAAGCTAAATGCAAAATAAAAATTTCACCGCCAAGCGTTGACAAATTTTATATGAAAAAAAATTTAAATTACAAAAATAAAATATACATACACGCAAAGAAAAAATATGGTTGAGGTAACCATAATCAAACAGCAACATACTATGATGTTAAACTCTTACCATAATGTAATTATTAAATTCAAACATTACTTTGCTTACCGTAACAAAATTAATGTTTAAAATAACAATAAATTGTTTTCAACGACCACATTTCATTTATTTCTGAGAACATAATATTGTTTTCTCAACCATCCTACAACCATATCTTTTCTTTGCGTGTACATACATACATATACAGTGAACTCGCGAAAACATGAATACTCGAATTACATTGAATACTCTAAAACGTGAACAAAGTCTGAAAGCTCTAAAATATGAACAAATTTTGTTTAATTTTTTCGTTTCATTTTTTTAATTTACTTCTAGTTTTGGGAATCTTAGAACACATTTTTATGTTTACGTTGATTTTTTGCAACAAATATATGAATATACATGTTTACGTGGTATATATGGAAAGAAAACGCTGCACTAAAAATGGTTAAACAAAACACATCCCAAAAGAAGATGAGCGATTTCTGTGTGTAAAAACTATTGGGAAACTTAAAATAAGTCCCAAATGGAATAACTCTTAAGAAAAAAATTAAATAACTTGTAATGATTTTTTTCAAAATTCAAATGAAATAAGTCCCAATGCATTGGGAAATATTTCATTTTTTTTCTTATTGGAAGCTATTTCGTATAAGAAATCGGTTGCGACTTATTTCATTTTCTTGTCATTATGAATTATTTAATTTATCGATTGGGAGTTATTTAATTTTTTTTTCATTTATTTTATTATTGCTTTCTTCAATATTAATGTCATTTTATAAGAGTTCTTTCTCGACAGCGCTTACTTATTGGGACTTATTTCATTAAAGTCTATTTAATTTTTTTGCGACTCATGTGGTTGGGCCTTATTTAATTTTTTGGGATTTATTTTTTTGAGACTTTTTTAAATTTTAACAATTGGAAGTTATTTAATTTTTTCTGATTGGGATTTATTTAATTTTTGTTGGGAGTTATTTCACATGGGAATTATTTCATGGTAGCCAAAATCCGTCCTCTAAAGGGATATGAGTTTTTTTTATTTTATTTATGTAAAAAATTCTAAACATTTTATTTTATGAAAAAAATAATAATTTGTTGTTGGTTTAATGCCCCTAAAAGCAACGAAATGCTGCTAAATTTCATATTAGTTTTGATACGAGTTAAATAAAAATAAAATATTGAGATCAGCATTTTATATTATTTTTGTATGGTGAATAAATGTTAAAATCTTAAATTGTATGTTCGAAGTTATCATTTGAATGTTAACTTTGCTATTTTGTTCTAAAATTTTCTCAATCGGAAACGTGAACAAATTTGAAAACGCGAACACCCTTGGTAAAAATTAGTTCACGCTTTCGCGAGTTCACTGTATGTATAAAATTTGTCAACGCTAAGCGTTCTGTTTTACAAAATAGGGCCCTCAATATTGTGTTTTGTTATATGCCAGTTGCCCCCCCACGTAACACAGTTTTCAGAAAATGGCAACGCAACTAAAGTTTGGTTGCAAAATGAAAAATATTCCTTAAATTTGCTTTATTTTAAATTTTCTTATTCTTTTTTTTCGAAATCAATTCGATACGGAAAGTTGTCTCCGAAAGAAAAACTAGATAGAACTGAAATAAATTTCTGTAGTTTTAATTTTTGTTTATTTAATACAGTTTCGTATATACATACATATATACATACATACATTCATACATACATACATACATACATACATACATACATACATACATACATACATACATACATACATACATACATATGTATATAAGTATGTTGAGCTACCCTTGAATCATGTTTATTTCCTCAGTAAAATACTTCTCGATCAACGACATTAGCAATAAATTAATATTTGCCTACATGTGTACATGCTTATAATTTTGGGCGCTATACAGTACATGTTCAGTATTCAGTTTTCAACTTCTAATAAAGTTGAGATTATAAGAATGTATCTATGTATGTATGTACATGTAAGCAGAATTAAGTTTAACATACATACTACATATGCACATAACTTCGTACATGAATACATCCCTGCTAGCATTTTTGGAAATTTTTAATTAAATTTGATTCTTTTTTAATACTTTCAAGTGATCAAAAAACAAGAATATGCGCTCGTTTTCTGAGCATAAAAGATAGTTTTGTCGGGAGAAAATGGTACCCTACATGCGACTCTTCTTGAGGAGTCTTTTATCACCCACTTTTCTGATCAGTTTCGACTCATTTATGACTCATATATTTTAAAATAAATAAATAAATAAATTACTTTTAAAGCATAAGCACGACTCATTTTCGAGTATTTTTTCAGGCACGCAAGAGTTTAATCAGATTTTAATCGTCAAAAGTACTCGAGGAAGACTTAGTTAGGTGATTTTTGATAAAACAATCTTCCAAATGCTAGCAGGGATACTATTGTGCATATATGTATTAAAAAATACATAAATACATATACACATATATAACAAATACATACATATGTATGTGTATATATATATATATAGGTATTTGTATGTATATATAATATGAAAAAAAAATTTACATATCGTTATCGAAAAAGCAAACTGCTTTAACAAAACAAGGGAATATCGTTTTGTTTTTACTGATTCTGTTCCTGACTAGTTATTAGAGAAAAAGCAGCTTAAAATCAATAAAAATCATATTAAATTAATAAGACACATTAACGAAAGTCTTGTCATATTGAAATTTCTTATTTCAATATGGAAAAATATTCTGCTTTATCGTGGTTGGCGTATTTCAAATACGACTACGACTGTTTGGTAATAGATTAATCTATATTTAATCTATTACCAAAAAGTCGTATTTCAAATACACCAACCACGATAAGGCAGATTAATTTATTAATTTTATTTACTTTTAAGTATCTCAATATATTATATTGAATTTGAATTATATTACACACAAAAAAGTAATATGAATTATTTTGTAATATTAATCAAAATATTTGTAATATCAATTAAAAAATTAATTAAATTTTCACCTATAAATAATTTGATAATATCAATTAAGTTTTTTCACTCAAATTAATAAATACAATTAAAAATTTTATTGATTCAATTAAATTTTTGATTGAAAATATTAATAGGTGAATACTTTTTTCTGTGTATATTGAGAATTAATGTGACGCATTCTTATTTTAAAGTTGCAGCTTTTCCCTGATTGTACATATGAGCCAACAAGAGCAATAACGCAAAGAAAACAAATCTGGGATCTAACAATGTAACAATATTGTGCGATATCGAATGCCATAATCTCAAACTGGGAAACGTGATCGAATCATATCGTTATTGAAAGCGCTGATCTTACGTTCACACTGTTCACAAAAAAACAATTCATTAAAATTAATAATAATTTCACTATATTTCTTATATTTAAATTTTATATTGTGCGTTTTTTAGCATTACAAATTCTATCCTAGGATAAATTAAAATCCTTTCTTTTTGAGGATTTCATCCACGGTCAGCTTAGCTTAGTGTAACATGATTTAATTCTTTAAAACCAACACGCCATATCATCAATGCACTCTCTTACAGGCATGCAGCAAACTAAGAAGGTGTCGGGAGTTACCCAAAAATTCAGACAGCACTTGATACTTAATTGTGTGCCCCTGACCTTTGCTTTAACACTTAAATAATTTAAAGCCAATGCATTGGCAATACAAGTCGTCAAGTGACTGTTGTATGGAAATACACCGCATGCTTTTGTGTGTGTGAGTGCGTTTGCACGTCATTTTCCACTTTGAGAAAATTATTGTTTTATTTTAATCAGATTCTATAACATTTCATTTTCCAATAAACAATTGTAAATATAGATATAAAGACATCTTTATAATCTAGATCCTTTTCATAAGTAATACATATATGAGTCAGTCAAATTTATTAATCCAGATCAATTATTAAAACATTCTTAGGAGCTCCATCTGTGAGCTCTAAAAATAATAAATAAAAAAGTCTAAACTTTATTAAGATAACAAACATTACAAGCTTGTTATCGTGAAAATATTGTCCAACGAAAAATCTATTAATATAAGAAAATTTCCAAAATATTAAATAAAAAAATATAAAAACGTTTCCAGGGTTGGAAAAGTTTAACTTTTTTTCTTAAATAAAAGTAACCTAATAAAATTTTTTTTTCTATATAAATTAAATATATCTTATATTCTTAAAAGAAACATATTTGTGTAAGAAATCAGAAAAATATAAAAGGATGATTTCAGGGTTGGGAAACTTAAACTTTTTGTGATAATCTAAGTTAGAAGGGTAACTAATTTGTTCTTTTTCCTAATAAATTAGATATGTATACTTTATGTTATGGAAAGAAAAGTTTGGTATAGAAAAGTAGAAAAATAAAATCCACAGCAACAGAGCTGGAAAATTTAAATTTTTTTTGATATTAAAATAACTAAATAAAAATAATTTTTTCTATATTTCCTCTTTTATGTATTCACTAAACATATTTTATAAATTTTTTAAACAACTAGATAAGTACAAGGAGTCAGAAAAATATAAAAGGATGATTCCAGGGTTGGAAAATTAATTTTTTTTGTATATAAAAGTAACTAGATCAATTAATTTTTTTTTGGCTTACAAATTAAATGTACTTTATGTCTTAGATAGAAATAGTTTGGAATAAAAAATTAGAAAAATAAAAATCAATGCTCCAGACCTGGAAAACTTACACTTTTTTTGGTATATAAAACTAATTAAATCAAACTAGATATGTACTTTATAATTAAATATATTCTATATTTTAGAAAGAAATAAATTAGTATTTAAGAAATTTAGTATTCGACATATTGTCATAATTATATTTTAATTTGAAATTTATTTGCTTGAAATAAATTAGTATTAAAAACCAGAAAAATCAAAATCATGGTTCCATGGTTGGAAATTAAAAAATAAAATGTTTAGTAAAATAAACAAAAATTATTTTTTTTCAGTTAGGCATATATATCATGTGTTAGGAAGATCTTTACTCAAGATTTTTTTATCTATATTCAATTTTTACATGGATATCTCATTTAAGTATAAACGCAGGTTTGTGCCATGTTGCTTATTATGCTCTCAGCACAGTTTTGTTTCAAATTAATGGTCTTTCGTTTATAGATGGTAACGAGTTCTTATTAATTTTTTAGTGAGTGGAAATAGAAATAAAATTTATCGCTAAATAGCACTCATAACTATAAAATAAATTAAAAGGAAATGTTCCTTTTCATTTCCCTGAAAACGTTCCTTCCTGCTGAACAAAATCGAAAAGATGCTTTAGGAATATGAATGGAATGGAATATTTCAATTGAGACACTAAACAGTTTTGCAATAGCAAACAGTATTAAATACGGGAAAATATAAAACAAGTTTTTTTATTTGGTATGGAGGTACAATACTAAGACTATTTTAGGGTTATTAAATAGTAGCACATTTTTTGAACATCTCGAGAGCGAGTAAACAACCCCCAATTTTTGGGTATTGTATTGACGTGACGTAGATGTTGACAACTGAAATAAGGCTGAATCTAACTTATTTCTTGAATACAGAATGTAGAATAAAATATTCAACTATTGCTAATATCGAAAATAAAATATGGGATTCAAATTCTTTACTCGAAAAATATCGGGAGGTCACTTACTAAAAATTGCACTATAACAAAAAATTATAAATTTTATTACAAAAGACATATGTATATACATATATACATATGTATGTACTTCGGTAAAGGGTATATAAGATTCGATACAGCCAAATAGTTATAGCTCTCTTACTTGTTATTATTTAAGAATGTAACTTGACATTATCAAAAAAAATTAATATTCAGGGAGATACATACGTACAAAGACAGTCAGAAATCTATCAGATGTTATGTAATCTCTAAGATGATAATTCTTATATTCAATATCTGACAGAACACGGTACGAAATCTTTAGGATTGAAGTAACACATTTGCACGAAATGTTTGATCCAGACAATGTCCGAATACTTTTCAAATACATATAGATATATCTTTAGTTAGTTTAATTTTTACTGTTCAAACTGTATTTGTTTCTATATTTATGATTTGACTATGCTAAAGACCGTATTGTTCTGTGGTAATTTTTAATGAACAAATAACACCAAAGTTAATTGTAAATATTCTGAGAAACACTAGCAGAACGGAACAACTAGCTGTTTTCGAAGGTCGCAACACCTTCATCATCAGCGTTGTTTGTGTTTGGTCCACTGCGTGTGGTGTCAGTTGATGTGGATTTCTGCTTTATATACTTAGCTTTTCAGTGCAAATAGAATATGTGAATTGTTTTAGATATACATATGTATTTGGTTTGAATTTTTTTTTTAAATATAAACAAATATTTCTTTATTCTTCAGGTACTTACTGAGTAACTGAAAAAATATTGTGGAACGATTATATGTTGCGAAATAACAGAAATGCCGAAGTGTTAGGATTAGTTGATACCGAAAATATCGCGATTTTCGGAATCAAAATTTCGACTTCCCTTATATTTAACGTATGTACGAGTATGTGTTTAATTTTTTTTTATGTATTTTAATAAAATACACACACATACATACATATGTATGTATGATGTTTATATGTATGTAGATGTATTTTTTTATTTTGCGTGTCTATGTTCAGCAAATATCTTTTTCACACTTGCTTAGAAAACCGAACATATAAAAAGGCAGATTTTGTAGTTTTAAAATTATTAAGTTCTTAACTAGTATACGTTAATTAATTAAATATTATCAATATAATTCAAAATTATTATGAATTCCATTTGGTTAAGTGCAATTTTTGTGGTGAGTACTCGTATTTAAAAACATTTCTAGCCAAAAACGCTAATGATGCTTAAGCGACACATATTTTGGACTTGTTTTTTTTTTCTTTGAAGAATATATATTATTTACCATCGCAAATAATAGATTTTGGTAAAAAAAAAAATAAGGTTTGAAAATTGTATTGCTTAAGCTTTATTTATTTTGCTATACTTTCTCAAACCCGATTGAATTAACATCTATATTTTGCCCTGCAGATTTTACCAGCAGTTCTTTTGACTACTGTTATCGCCGCACCGCATACAAAAAAAATTGAGAATAAAACGAGTGCTGAAGAATATAATAACCACCAATTTCATACACAAGATATATCGGGTGGAGGATACGCATATGGACTCGAAACCGAGAATCACGCCAAACAAGAAGAAAGGGATGGAAACGGCAAAGTAACTGGCTGCTTTAAATATAGGTTAGCGGATGGTAACGGACGTCAAGTTAAATATTATGCTGACAAAACCGGTTTCCATATTATAAGCAACAAACAATATTCTTCTAAAAATGCCGATTTATACGCTCCCAAAAATCTAGCAGAAAAATCTGGATCTGAAAATACTGATAAATCCAAAAGATTTTCTTATAAATACAATTACAAGACACCAACACTATCGGTTACCGAACCGCAATAAACCAACAATGCCGAAGTGAAACTCTTATCAGTTCCGAAATATAAAATTCAATTCAACCACTAACTGAGTCTTTAGAAAAAATATTTATTTATTTTATTTTATTTAATTTTATAACGCGCACACTTACCGCTAATGAAGGCCAAAGATTTTATTGTTTATATATTAAAGTAAATTAAAATGTAATTAATAAAAATAAAAATATTCCAATTAAGACCAAAGAAACTTATCTCAGTTCTAACTAGTTTTTCCTTCGGAGATAAGTACCCGTATCCCACTGATTTCGAAAAATAAAGTATAAGAAAATTTCAATTAAACCAAATCAAACTTTAGTTGCGTTGCCATTTTCGGAAACTGTTTTACCAGTGATAACTGGCAAATACACTGAGAGAAAAGCCTTTGTAAATGCAATGAGCTTTGACAATATATATTTATGATTTTATCATTACCTTTCAACTAATGTAATACTTCATTCGCATTAGGAAAATGTTTTTAATTAGCTGAAAAAATGTCATATATGCAACGAAATATTTTTATTCATGCAACATACATTTTCATATTTTAAATGAAAAATGTTATCACTGCAATGCAACTTTTTAGTTTATAGAATAAAGTGACGTTCGTCTTAAATTTTTTAACGAACTATTTCATTGAATTTACGACATTTTTCATGTATATTATTGAAAGTATTTCATTACTGAGACGTAAAATATAATTCTGTTATGATATCATATCATTGTAATTGTTGTAATGACTTTGATTCATTAATTTAATGTAATCATTGTATTTTATTAATTATTCAACTTATGTGTGTATATTGGTACAGGCATCAAAAAAATTTTTGTTTGTAGAATCTATTTTTTTTATCAGGAACCTCCCAGATGTTGTTTCAGGGGGAGTGCCACTGGCATAGGTGGGTCGGCCCTCTAAAATTAGTGGGGGTCGGTCGTAGATTTTGACTCGGTTGAGAAACTCTAAATGGGTCAAAGTGAGATTTTTCAAAATTTGACCCTTCAAGAAAAGTCGGGACATCAAAATACATTTTAGAAGCATAGTTCCTCCGGAATTTTTTTTATTTTGGTCCCGAAAATACGAGTTTTCTTGTAATTTGAGCAATTTTTTTGCCTCCATACAAATCGACCCGCCCTAATGTATATAATTGGCTTTCCCGGTCAAGATATTAACTTGGGACTCATCGCGTGCAGCCACAATAACCCCGAATATTATTTAGAGACACACTTAATACATATAAACCATAATTAATGAAATTTTAATTCAACATTATTTAATTAATCTAATTAATTCAACATTATTTAATTTATTTGAAAAGTTATAACTTATAGATAAATATATTTAAATATATGTTTGTATTAAAAAAATACTTTGACTTATCTCCAGGATTCAAACCTGTGACTACTAGGATAACACACTGCCTACGGTCCTTTTCTCTGACCCGAATCCGATTAAATTTCTCGTTTTCAAAAAATTAATAATAGTCTTACAGACATGTTTAAAATCTCATACACGATAATTTTCGTTCAGATATGATATTTGGCAAACTATATAATAAAAAAACTGAAAAAAAATCTAAAAAAATATTTCTATTGTCGGAGTTAGTTTTTTAAATCGTGCGGCTTCAAATCAATTGGTTTACAGAACAGGGGCAAATTACGGCACTCGATACCATTTGAAAATTTAAAATATTTCCATATAAACTCTATTGAAATATTTCGTAATTTCGTTCGATAACGAGTGCCGTATTTGCCCCCAGGGCCGATAACTTTCACAACTACAGGTTAATTACAATTGTGGTTTGTTACTTTTATCTTCTTGTATGTCACCTGATCAATTTAAAATATTTTTTTTTATGAATTCTATATAAAAACATGTATGTATTTAAGTTTTTCATTACCCGAATAAAAATTATTTCGTAACATAAGAAATTTTTAAGAAATTTATTATTCGATATTGTCATCATTATATTTTAATTTGAAATTTATTTGCTCAGCTGGTCTATATGCAGGTGTAGAAAAATAAAATAGATTCGTATTGAATATTAATTATTTGCTGGGTTTTGTATGAGTTTCTAAGCCTACTATGCTTATTTTTCTTTTGTGATTTTCCAAAATATTATTATTTGTGAATTCTCAAATAGTTCCTGAAAGTCTGTGCATAAGATAAGAGGTTTGTGACTATTCAAAATGTGTGGTTGAAGTCTACTGATTAGTTGTTACAGCAACAATGAAATGCATATAGACCAAGCTGAACCACCAGCAAATAATTTTCAAAGTAACATAAGAAATTTAAAATATTAAGCACTAGCAAGGGTTTTCATTCAGTGTAACAATACAATATTTAATATCTCCTGGTAACCAGGAAATTCTGGTCATTAGCAGCCACGTGAATGCAACAAGTGATACAGAGCATTGTTTGTATTTTTGGCCCTTTCAATCGATTTTTAATGTTCGCTAGACAGAGAAAGTTAAATTCATATTATGAGCAACGAATTTTCCATCAAACAGAATTCAGATTTCGATGAACTATTTTAATATGAAAAACTATTAACGGCCCTATGTATAAGCAAAAATTGGCATGAAGTTAGCATAAGTGACGAAATTGAGTTAGGTGTTAACGAGTTCCTCTATACAATATGACATTAAAAATGGTCGCATTACCTAAACTTAATCCACCTCTAAGTCCTAGCATTATTTTTCATTTGAAGTTTCATGGCAAAACTGTTTAAGATCATGTTCAATTTTGCCACTGATGCTAACTTCATGCCAATATTTGCTTATACATATATGGCCGTACAAATCTAAGTGTTAAACGATGTTTTTTTATTTTAAGGTACTCAAACACAAACAGAGCTTACACTCTTGTAGATCTAAGGCATAGCTGGCCACTAAGAGAAAAACTGGCGCCAGAGTGCCGAATATCAATCGGTTTTTTTTACAATTGAATACACATACCCTTATACATTTTTCTCGGTTTTCTCTTAGTGACCAAAAATGTATGTACATATATGCCTATGTGTATTCATTTGTACAGGAAGCCGATTGATGTTCGGCACTCTAGTGCCACTTTGGTCAACGGCGAAATGGGGTCTCAAGGACCAAATAATTTGAATTGTTTCCTTAAATGGAGAATTTTCTGTTCCAGTAAAAAAAGACACTCCAAAAAAGTCATGAAAATGTAGAGTTTGCGATGCGGAAGTAGTGAAAATTTCGATCCGATCTAATTATTTTTACATAGGGTTGTCATTGCAAGAAGTTCTCTTTTTCGATGCCTGGTCACTGAATTGGAAGTGATATTAGGAAAAATTCCCTTTTTTTTTATTTTAACAATCCGTTTCTTTTTATACGAATTTAAGCCCGAAACAGTGTTTTCTTGTAAATTGAAGCATATAACTTTTAAATTTTGGACTAAAATTAGTTCATAAATTTCGTTAAAAAATTTTTTTTTTAAATTCTGGTGAGAATTTTTTAACACTTTGGAGGAGTTACAAGGTTTTGTATGTCTAAAGTAAGCAATGAAAATGTAGTTCCACTAGAATGACTTCCATTTTTTTCACTGGGTTATGATTCTTGAGTTTCAAATTTTAAAAAGATGCTGCAAATTTTGAATATTACAGTGAATCATATTCAAACTAACGACATCCTTTGTGGAATGCTCTTCAAAAGATCGTTCGATCGTTCGATCGAAAGTTGCTTACAATAAGTGCAAGTATATGCATGTAAGTATTTATGTGCCCACTTGACCAAGACTTTGGTTCATGATATCGATTTGGAATATATTTCCAACATTTGTGGGGTGTAAAACTATCAAGAATTATACTCAAAAATAAATCGATAAAACAAAAAAAATTATTTCAAAGGTTCGTTAACACTATCAAAATTAAGCCAATACCAAACTTATTTCGATATCGCAAAAAGGCAACAGAAAAAATTATTTCTTAAGATTATTTATTATTATATTTAATAAAATAAAAACAATTTTATTTATTTTTTAATTCAATCGGATTCGAACACGGTATTTGTAGGATAATAAACTAGCACACATGCACTAGGCAGTCTTTATACATTGGAGAAACTATCGAGAGAAGTTCGATTTAGCTAACATTAGATTTTTTTAGATTGGAAAAGAAATCAATAAATTTTGTTTCGAAATTTCTTACATCGTTTACATCGAATCTCAGGTCAAGTGGGTTTACTTACACTTATATACACACTCGCACACAAAATTAATTAATTCGAACAAATCGAACAAACAAATTTATTTGCTTTAATAATTTTTTTTTTATTTAATGCTGCTAAAATATAAATAAAATTTCATTTAAATGATACTATATATGATTTTTAAAAGCAAAAACAAGTCGGCTTAGTGACTTATTAAATGTAGGGCACACCTTTTTTGGGCTGGATTTTTTTATAATTACGCGATCTGCATTAAAATTCAAACAACCGAATGGCCTCAAACGACTCAAGTCAAATTCTATGTATTTACTCTATTTTTTTAATTGCTACAATTATTAACAAACATATACGAGGGCTGTAGGAAAAGGATTTCATACTGCAAATAAGCATGTGCATTATTTTTTTAAGCGACCTTAAAGAGTGACATATATACATATTTTAAGTTTTTTATATAATTTTTTTTAATTTTCGTACTGAATATAGCGAACAAGCCTGACATAAATTTGGTTATTTAAATCGGGAAACTACTGCATTTGCTTGTTGGTCTTTAGATGAGTTGGCATTAGGACTATCCTTATGCACTTTTTTCTTAATTCATTGAATAAAATTTTTTGTTTACTGCCAGTTTATAGAAAACAATTGCCAATGCACGTATGTCCATTTATATTGAGAACAAAAACAATTTTAGATTTTAGTGCTTTATTTTTGTTTTCAATGTAAAGAGGCAGACGAGAATTTGTACTTGTCTTCTAAAAACGGCAGTTATTCTGCTTAATATTTTAATTATTGAGTGAACCCAATTCAATCACTAGATTGATTTATTTCGAGTCTATTTTCAATTAATTTTTTCATACACTTTATTAAACACTTTAACTGGAATCATACAAAATTTTCAGTTATTTTGTTAACCACGTATAAAAATTTCATTAATTGTTTAATATTTTTTTTTTAATTTTTACAATTCTGGGTATTATCTTACTAGTTTAATAGTAGTATTTCTGAATTTTCAATTAGTTCTTGAAAGTATGTGCATAAGATGAGAGGTTTGTGGATATTGAAAATGTGAGGTTGAAGTCTATTGAAGATTTGTTACAGCAACAATGAAATCCATATAGACAAAGCTGAAACACCAAATTTGATTATCTTACTAGATTATATATTATTTTTCAATTACTCGAATTGCTATTCACGATCGTTTCAGGCTGCCAGCTATCTTATATCATATTCAACACTGTCTTAAACTTTAAAATCAGTACAAGAGTTACTTTTTATAAAATATTTTACTGCACGAAGTCACAAAAAATTTTATTTTATTTATTTTTTATTTGCATAGTTGACTTTCGAATTATAACTGAATTAAAGAAGATTTTAACTTTTTAGTAAATATTTTTTTAATAGATTGAATATTTTTTAGAACAGTTTTATTTTAGTACCGTTGGGAGGAGCACTCGTAACAATAATAATAAGTTAAGAACTTAAAAAATTTATTATCACCAGTTTATTTGTATCTGCTTGCATACATATGTTTTTCTAAATACATACTAAAGTTCTGCACAAGAGCAATTACAAGAACTTTTAAGACATGAGGAATTTTTGAAATGCTTTACTACAGCGAAATCTTTTAAAACAAATGCTAAACAACACTTTTGGCAAGACATTTGTTTCAGTTATAGCACGTAAAGAAGAAAATACTTCGTGACGGAAAAATGTATGATGCTTGCTTCTTCATACGCACGGGCACGTATACAAACGTCATGCATGTATATTAGGGGATCGTTATTATTATATTGATTTCTTCAACTCTCACCCCCCAAATCGGTTCAGTTATATGTAAAAAAAATTTTATACCGATAAGTTGTATTTTAGTGGTTGCGTCCGGCCCTCAAAGTTGGCCCTCAAGCCCATATATTCAATTAATTTTTTTTTTAATTTTTATTTTGACTATATGTATATGTATGAAATAATTTAATACACATAAGCTCTTATTGTAAATGCTTAGAATAAAAAATGTCTATATAAATCTAATTATGTTACATAAAATTTTTGGTATTTTGTTCGTTAAAAATTTCTTTGAGACTAATGTTTTTGACTTGAAGAGCTAAAATATTGCCATATGTCATATTCCTGTAAAATGATTTTTTAAAAAGATAGTCATATGCAAAAAATTACATTGAAAAATGGGCTTGAAGGCCAACTTTGAGGCCCGGACGCACCCCCTAAAACGCAACTTATCGGTATGAATTTTTTTTTGTTTTTTTTTACACAAAACTGAACCGAATCAAAAAAAGTCTCCATACAATTAACGGCCACTCTAATGTTCATACGCACACACGTTGTGTTTATGCTCCGTTCGTTCTGTGCACTTGCTTTAAAAACCATCCTTAAGCACATATAAGTTTACCATCTACATCTTACACACACACTAAAACGTGCAATATGCAAAATAACAAGCCTACACGTATGAACACAACTTCTTTTGATTGTTTGTTATGGACAAGAAGTCTTCGCGGCATCGCCCGTTGACACCAATGCACCCATCGTGCTTTGCTTATTATACGACAACAATTATTATTAGTGTAGTATAACAAGAATACATATAAAAAACAAGACGTATTTACATTTCAAGACTATTTACGCAGGCCTGTAGTATGTATGTAATACATACATACATCCTCAGCAACATTATCTGTTTGGTTGTGAAACTTTATGTGCTACTTTCGTAGACGTAAATATTTATTCAATTTAGTATTAATATTTATATTAAAGCATAATATAACTAACGACAATAATATATAGAAATAAAGTCATTACATAAATTGTCATCAGTGAACATGTTTAGTGCATTAATTCTAATTATTATTAACATTCATAAATTGTAATTGTAAGCATTTGTTAATTTATTACACATATACGTAAATATGTAAAATATTGTTACTAAAATACAATTAATTTATTGAATTAATGGCCTGTTTAGCGATGACAAAAGTAAACGTTCCTTCAATGATCTACTTTGCAACACATTAATATATTTCTTCGCCCTATTATTGTGTTCATTAGAAATTTTACAATGAACGTATTCTATCGACATAGATAAACAGGCCTTCAGTTTTGTTACATAAAAGCAAGTTTCTTTTGTTTTCAACTGACTTAAAAAAAGGAGGAAATTTTCAATTTTATTGCACTCGTATTTCTTTAATGTTTATGTCCATAACTCCGTCATTTATATAACAATTTAAAAAATTTATTTTTGTACATTTCGTAGTATCATTAATGTTACGAAATAATTTTCATTCGGGTAATAAAAAACTTAAATACACGTTTTAATGTAGAATGCATAAAAAAATATGTGATATTGATTAGGTGACATACAACAAGATGAAAGTATCAAACCACAATTGCAATTAGTCTATAGTTATAGAAATTATCGGCCTTGTTCTGTAAACCGATCGATTTAAATCCGCACGATTTTAGAAAACTAACTCCGACATTAGAAATATTTTTTTCAGTTTTTTTATTATATAGATTCCCAAATATCATATCTGAACGAAAATTATCCTGTATGAGCTTTTAAAGACGTCTGCAGGACTATTATAAATTTTTTTTAAAACGAGAAATTTACTCGGATTCGGTTTACAGAACAGGACCGTATGTATAGTTTTGTTGCAACTTTAACGAAATATTTTCGTAACTACAATGAAGAAAACTTCCTGCTGCTGTGTGTTATTCTATTAGTCGCAGGTTCGAATCCTGGAGATAAGTCAAAGTATTTTTTTAATACAAACATATATTTAAATATATTTATCTATAAGTTATAACTTTTCAAATAAATTAAATAATGTTGAATTAATTAGATTAATTGAATAATGTTGAATTAAAATTTCATTAATGATGATTTGTATGTATTAAGTGTGTATCTAAATTATATTTGGGGTTGTTGTGGCTGCACGCGATGAGTCCCAATTTAAAAGCTTGGCCGGGGATGCCAATTATATACATTAGGGCGGGTCGATTTGTATGGAGGAAAAAAATGGCTCAAACTACAAGAAAAATCGTATTTTAGGAATCAAAATAAGAAACTTTACCAAGATAACCATACCTCTAAAATGTATTTTGGTGTCCCGACTTTTGATCCGAAGGTTCAAATTTTCTTTTAAAAAATCTCACTTTGACCCATTTAGAGTTTCTCAACCGAGTCAAAATGTATGAGCGATCCCCACTAATTTTAGAGGACCGACCCACCTATGCCAGTGGCACACCCCCTGGAACCACTACTGGGAGGTTCCGCATACAAAAAAATAAATTCTACAAACAAACATTTTTCTGAAGCCTGTGCCAATATACACACATAAGTTGAATAATTAATAAACTACAATGATTACATTAAATTAATGAATCAGAGTCGTTACAACAATGACTTATGTTGTTAACACAATGAGACGATATCATAAAAGAATTATATTTTACATATCAGTAATGAAATACTGTCATGATATACATGAAACATTTTGTTAATGAAATAAAATAGTTCGTTAAAAAAATTTAAGACGAACGTCACTTTATTCTATAAACTAAAAAGTTTCATTGCAATGACTACATTTTCTATTTAAAATATGAAAATAAACGTTGCATGAATGAAATTATTTCGTTATATATATGACGTTTTTTCAGCTAATGAAAAAATTTTCGTAATGCGAATGAAGCATTGCATTGGTTGAAAAATGATGATAAAATCATAAATGTAAGGTCAAAACTCATTGCATTTAAGAAGGTTTTTTTCAGTGTATATGCATACATACATACATACATAAGTAAATACATACATAGTTTGATAAACACTACACCCTTCTTTGCACAGTCTCCGTGGTATCACAATAAACCAGAAGTTGGGGTTTCTCACTGACAACTTTAGGTAATAATAAATGTTTCAAGTTTAAAGTTTTAATATTAAAATATAATAAGTAAAATGTTTTATTTAATTGAAACTTAATTATTTTAAATTTGTTAGGCTTATTTCTAAATTCGGTGCAATTTATTTTTTTTTATTTGATTTAGTATTTCCATTTCAATTTTATAAAATATTCATTTAAAATCCACCTTCCTAATACAATCAATCCAACAGATTAAATTTCAGATGATTGAATATTTCAAGAAGGCGGAGAAATTTCATATAAAAACATTTGGGGGATTCAAGGATAGTCATAAAGGTCATAGTGTCGTAATGTTTAATGTTTTTTAAATAAAAAAACAAAAACAAACATATCTAATAAATAAATACACAAATACAATTATATTAAAATAATTAAAGCAATATGAAAATACGATTTATATTACTACCATTTGAATGGCCCAATTATATTTAAAAAAAATAAGTTATTTCTGTTTAATTTAAATATATGTATATCACAGCCAACAAATCTAGATTTAAATAGTGCTAAAAACCAATTTCGATATACCACACATGTTGTTTATATACCCTAATGACTTTATATTTGAATAGTTATGAAAATGTCAATGGAAAAACCAAAGTATAAACTTCAATAGAAAATTCAAAACATTTTTGTGTAGTTAATTTATTGCATTGAAATGAAATGCCTACGAAATATCTGAATAATATAGTTATCAATTTGAAAGCAATTAAATTTGCAACATTTTCTTTATAAATATATTATATTATATTATAATATAAATAAAATAAAATTAAGACTGTTTTAATTACACACATACATATATATCTTTCAAGAATCTCTATTCACAATCTAATTTATTTTTTTTGCATAAAACTCTATGCAACTTCCATGGCTATATATATGCAACGAGTATTTTAATTATGAGCAATTTTATTAGTTATTTTAATGACTACAATTTTCTTACACTTTAAAAGTTGCTTTAATTATTTTTAATAATAATAACAAAAAAAATAATTTTAATAATTAAGCTTTGACATTTAGTAGGCCTACAATTTATAATAACCAACAGCTTGTGTATGTTGCTTAACATGCACATTTATTTTATTTTTTATAACATCATAATTCATAAAATTTTAACAAAAACTTATTAACTTAATTTCAACACTCACTCGCCTGTGACTAACTAAGCCTGGCTCTTAGCTTGAGCTTGCTTGTGGTTTTGCTTTTAAAGCTCAGCTGCTACGTTTAAGCAACTGTAGCAGCAACAAAAAAAAAGGGTGGAGTAAATTAATAATATGATATTGTGGCATGAATAGAATACACCTATAATGTTGCCGCACCAACTTAAGGTTGTTAACAATTAATCTTATAAAATTTTTGGGAAAATATCTCAGCAGCATATTAATATTGCTCGTGTTAGGTGATCGAAAAGTAGAAAAAGAGTGCAAAACTTGTTTCAGTAAGTCTTTGGCGACAAGGAGACAACGCTTTTATTTATATTAGAAATAAGGATATTTCATATTCACGTCCAAACGTATTCAGGCAAAATGATAATGAGTAGTAAAAAAATATGTATATAGTCTTAATTTTAGTAATTGCGTATAGTCATAGTAAGCTCACATATTTTCTCTCAAATAACTATGACTATAGGCGACTACAACATAAAATTGTATGTCTACTTCATTTATGAGAAAATCAAAAACCAAAATCCGTTTCAGCTAAAAGTAAAAATGCACATGCGTATTAAAAGCATTGACTCTTATCTTATACTTATAGTCTCAGTATGTTTATACTCACGCTATTTTCCTAATTTTACATCCCTACAAGAAATGAATGATGATATTGACATGAATGATATTGAATTCAATAGTGGCAGTCAATTTACTAGTCATTTGATAGGAAGTGATGATGGATTTATTTATTAATTTTAGTTGCTCTACTCTAGAATATATGTTAGACTGAAACATCGACTGTACATATGCCAAAACTAACTAAAACTAAAATTCAGTCTGACTGTGAAAATTAAAATTTATAAGTGTTAAAAACGATAAGTAGAATTGAATATTGAATAAAAGAAATTTCCAAAATTTAATTTAATTTATATTTCTTTAAAAAAATTTAGATAGAAAAAATGTGAAGAGGGCTAGATACCGCCTAATTTATTCTGTTTTCGCTGAATTATTATTATTATTTTATTTTAAATATTTTATTTATTTTTATATATTTTTATAATAAAAAACAATTCAAATAATAAAAACTATATTTATTGTGATTATATCAAGCATGTATGATTAGTCTATTATGATCAGTCAAACTTGAGTAATATTTATGCTATCATTGATAAGTAAGTAAAAAGCACTGTAGTGAGCAGTTCAACTATATGTTACAATCATTAGTTAGAGAGAGATGCAGCATCACATGTACACAAAACTTTCCATCACATTTTTCATTTTTCCCTTAATAAAGTGATAGAAATTTTGTTCAACGCAATGATGAATATATCCTGCATGACTATCGATCAAATGAGCAGTCAATTGACTGGTAGTGTTCTTGTAGGGGTGTTTCCGGGGTGGCCATTCTTACCAGAAAATTATGATAGGAGAATGGTTAACCGGTCCAAAATATCTTTTAAAATGTTTTATAAAAGAAAATATAAAATGCTAGATTTTAAATTTACATATGCTTTTTTGCCAGTTTTCTTAAAAACTTGAATGCTTTTTTACAAGAGTATGGGAAATCTAGCAAAGAAAATGCTAAGTTGGCAACACTGGGTGTGCCATAGACTTCTATTAGGAATAAATAATGACAAATATACTCAAGGATTTTAGTGCCTACTTTTAGGAACATCAAATAAATATACATAGATATCGTTACTTTAATATAGAAAGGCCCTAACTCATATTATTAATTCGAGTTTTTTTTTTCTATATTTCGTTAGAAAAACATCTATTGTATGAAACAAAATTCAAAAAATCTCGATTTCAAAAACAAAAAATACTGAGTTATAGCCTTTCTACGACATTCTGTTAAAAAAAGGGTATTGTGTTTATCAGCCTAGCTATCTGTGGATTTGTGTTCCTTTGTCTTGATCCCGAGAATGTCACTAAAGATATGCCAATAGTGAAAATTCAATATGGCGGCTAACCGATGCCATTTTGTGAATACGAAAAAAAAGCAATAAAAAGTCGGCGAACTATATCAAAATGGGTATCATTCATGAAAATCATCTTTAGGTATCTCTTACGATTTTTCAATTCGAAGGACCATTTACGATCTTGAACGCTGTAAAGTTGGTCGCAGGTGGATTTTTTGATTTTTAAAATTTAATTTTTTTAATAATTTCCACGACATCAAATTTTTAGAGTTTTTGTAATAAGCATTTAAAAGCGGATTTTTTTTTCTCTAGCGCAAAGCTGCTAAAATTTTCAGGATATTAAAATTTATTTCAGCATAAAAAATAATTCTTACTTCGAAAATTTAATTTTCAAAAATTCCTGAACTATACAAACTGAATCGTTTCATTGCCTTAATGGCTATAATTTTGACAAATTTCCTTATAATGCCACAAAATTTAGTTACACCGAAGTTATCGTTAATAGTGCCAGACCTCTAAGGGTCGAAAACCGATGAAATTTTTCATTTCGAAAATCGCGGAAACATCAGCAAATTCTCTTATTTTATACAATTTCTGGTGAATTAAATTTAGCCAAAAACTTAATTTTGCTATTCCAAATATAAGGGGGAAAATATAGAAGAAATTCGGGAATTTCGAATTTTCGAAGTCAACTGTTTTTCCCTGATCTTATAACATAGAAAGAGATGATGAAACCAGACTATCAAAAATCGGGGTGATATCGGTAAAAATAAATATATAAATAAATAAAATAAATATTAAAAATTTTTTAACCAACTTAATATCTGTTTGAGCCCAATTCCAAATATTCCTTGGGAAGTAAAATAAAATCTTTCTACTCTAAACAAAATTCAAGAAAAATAATAAGAGATATGCAATTTCGAATTTACGAAGCCATGACCTCGATATCTGATGTAAAGTTCCTCTATTTCATATTGCGAGGATAGTTGATTGGTTTACGTGACTACCCACAGACATTTAAGACACACTCCAGAACAAAACCATCTCAATAAAATAGTCGCTTAGAACGATCTTTGATAAATCCGAAAGTTTGTCTGGTACAAAGTTACCTAAAAAACTTTTATCTAGAGAGATGTTGGATATTCGCAATGAAGTTGAAAGACTGTACCCCGTAAAAAAATATTGAGCAACAAGTTAAAAATTTAAAAATTTATCACTCAATTCTAAATATTCTATTATAAATAAAAAAATGACATTTTGAGTTGTTGAAGTCGGCTGTCTTTCCTAGCCTCATAACTTCCAAAACTGATGAAATAAAATCTGTCTTTGAAACGTTCATATTTTGTATAGCGGGAGTTTACATATGTCCCTTACAAACAGCAGGCGAGAACTATAAAAATCAAAGTCAGCTGTTTCTTGCTGTCAGCTTTTTTAAGAGAAATAACATTCAGGCAATGTTTGCCTAATACTATTACTAGGTGTTACCTTCTTTAGGAAAGGTATACTGACAGAGAGGACAGACGGTGAAGGAAGATACATATAAAAGATTCATTCTTTTAAAACTCTGCCGTTTTGCAATTTTTTTTAATAATGCAGTGTTGCAGCGCCTCTGGTATTAAAATAGTTTTTTGAAAAAAAAAAATTTTTATTATAAATTATTGTATCACCACTTACAAGCGTAAAGCTGCAAGAATTCTATTAAACGTATTCTTTATCTCGCAATTATACTTGCCACTCACTGTAGGGTATATGGCCAGTACAAAAAAACTAATAATTTTGCAATTTTCCAGGCCAAATATACAAACTAAAATATATACGAGCATATGTACATATATATTCTTACAAACTAATAATTAATATTTGCTTTAATGACAACTTTTGCGAGTATTAAAAAAAGAAAACAAAAAATCGTGGAATAAAATTCAACATTAAAAAAAAAATAGTATTATTAAACATAATTAAATAACAGTCAAATTTATCTGAGAATTATATTTTAATGCAAAATAAACATTTAATTTCATAAATTGAAATAAAATCTTTTCAAAGAATTTCAACTTTCATAATAATGGAAAACATATTTACTTTTCAAAATAATCAATTAAAATAATTATAATATTAATTTTCCTGGAAGATAACAATTGAACTTTAGCACTAAATAGCTTTAAAAACAAATAATTAATAGTAATTATATATCTTCTGTTAATTTAGTTGAGGTTTGATAAGAACGTAAAACAAAGAGTTTAAAAAAAAGGAATGGGAAAAACATTTGATATAAAACTACAAGGCCAACACCAACCACATTTCAAACGGTTGAGGATGTGTTATTTTGAGGAAAACAATTATATTTGCCTCCATAACATAACATAAATAAATACACAGTTAAACTTTTTTTCCACGAATTGGATTAAAGTTTGTTTTAAATCAATATTATTACACGTTAATATTGAATATAAAATCATCACTTACTACAGTGCAACAATAGTGACAAAGGTGACCATGTAGGAGTTTAGCATTAGTATGGCCCTAAATGTTCAAAAGCGAGAATTTGGGAAGAGTGAACGTTTGTAAGGTCTATGGTTCCGTGATACGACATATTTTTGTAATTGATGATTGCCTGTGTGACAGAACATTGCTCTTACAGAAAAGATGGTTGGTTGCCTGTGTGAGCGTACACTGTTCTTATAGATAAAATGGTTGCCTACTACTCTTGTAGAAGCTATGGCTGCCTGTATAACAGCACACTCTTCTTATAGAACAAATGGTTACCTGTTTAAGAAGAGATGGTTGATTATGTAACAGCACATTGTTGTTATGGAAAAGATGGTTGCATGTGCAACAGCACACTAATACTAACGGCCAACTGGGCAAACAGGACAATTTTCTTAAAGAAAATTTTACGGTATCATAGGACACTTTTCTTATAGAAAAATTGAATGTGTCACAGCACACTTTTCTGATAGAAAAGTTTAATTCTCACGGCTTACTTTTATTATAGAAAATTTTACAGTTTTCTGGCAGAAATTAATGTCTCACTCTGTCTTCCAGAGTCATCCGACCTGAAAACTATATAATATAAATAAATATAAATGCTCTAAGTATCCAATAAGCGCTCTATTATTCATAAGAATTTGGATATCTTTGTTGGATATCGCTCCCTAAAGGATATATCTATGATTTAAACAGTATACAAAATATGTATTTAATATATTGATTTAATTTTTGTTTTTAATTATTCGATTTTTCTTGCGAAATATTTTTAAAAATTTTAATCCAAATATCTGTCAGAAAAAATAGTAAAACAAGTAACTATTATTTAGTATTTTTTTTTATTATTCTATCACAGTTTAATATTAAAGTTATAATTTTATTATTTGACAGTTGATTTAGATGCTTAGTAGTTACAATCTAAAAAATCAATTCGATTTAATTTTAAAAGCATTTAAACAATTAATTCGCTATGGGAAAAAATGCAATATAAATTTTTGGTCGTAAAACAAATTTGCTAAAAAATGACGTGACGAAACATTAGATTTCTGTGTATGAAAAAGCAAATACATACATACAAAGATACATACATATGTACATACATAGAAAATGTGTGAAAAAGTTGCAGCATTTGGAAAATGTTAAGCGTAACAGATTCTGATTAATTGAAAGAAACAAGGTATTTAAAATAAAAGTGTAATTTTAATTTGAAATTGAAACACTTAACATTAGAAAATTTGTTATTGTTTTCTGGATAGGCCGATAGGTTTACAACACATTTCCATACAAAATTTTTAAATAAAAAATATTTTTTCTTAATACGGCATTTATAGTTTTGTTCAATAAAAATAGCGAATTTTTCAATTTATAGGGCATTCACATCATCTCGAAATCTAGTACTTACGAGATTTCCTGCTAAATTTAGCTTCTGTTTACTAGATTTCCCATACAAAATAAAATCTAGTTTGTAGGCAATCTACTTAAAATCTACCCTGTACAAAATATTTATATAAAAGATAATTGAATTAGGTACGGTCTGCTTAAAAAGGTGTGTGAATTGGCTACATGGCAGTTGTTTGGTTGTAGTTTATGAAATTTTTCAGTTAATGAGGTTAATGGATAAAAAAATATTGGGGGCTATTCTGGAAAACGCGTCGAAGAAGTGAAACTTTACATTAAAACAAAAACAAATTTTCAAAAATTTTTTTTGTTTACCATGCATTTCTTAAATGAAATAAACGTGAGAATTTCAAGGCGTTTCTCTTTCTTTTAAAAACAGTTAATTTTGTATCAGAAAAAAAAACAAATTTTTTACATTTACACAATTTTGTTTTTGTTTTCCATGTAAGTTTCACCCAGTCGACGCGTATTTCAGAATAGACACCATTATAAATGTCAAAACAATATATGTGACAGCGCATAGAGAAAGGGACCTACGGGTAAAATTTTCACTTTTTCTTTGATGTGGACAATATCTGAGCATCGAATGAGACCGATCCCATGCCCCAAAAGTGTTCCCTCCCAGAGATATGCGCGTTTTATGAAGTGATGGTACGTACACCAAAGATACACGTATTTAAATCTTTAAAATGGCTCTCCTGAACAAAACTGGTTTTTACCCTTAGGTCCCTTTTTATTTTCTGCGTCACATATTGTAAACGGTATAGCTTTTCATTAAAATTTTAATTAAAATCTGCTTGATTTTGTCCTATTAGTTTTGTCGCTGTTTTATAACTTTTTTTTACTCTTTAAACACTTTAAAATTTTATCTAATGAGTTTGACTTAATTTACTATTTTTTTAATTTTTCGCAATGCTTGTGCGGCCAGCGTTACCAGAACATGTTGATATGAAAATTCTAAAAAAAATAAAATGCTAGATTTTAAATTAACTTGGGTTTTATTCCCAGTTTTTTTTTAAATTTAATGTTTTTTAAGAAAGAATATCGTGCCATCATCGCCAAAAAAATTAACTTTTTTAAACAATATCCACCATTTGCTATCGCAATTAATCGATTCTCGTAAAAAAACGAGTTCCAAAAATTTTAAAGTTTAAGATATTTTGGCAGTTATGGCTCAATATGCTGTGAAAATTTTAACATGGCAGCACTGTGTGTAGCGTAGAATTCTAATAGGAATAAATCACGAAATTTATTATTGAAAGAATTTAGTGCCTACTTTTAGGAGCATCAAATATATATGCAAATCGTTATCGTTATTGTTAATATAGAAAGGTCTTAACCCGTTATATTTTTAATTCTAGTTTTTTTTCTATATTTCGATAGAAAAACCTCTATTGTATCTAAAAATGCAAAATTATCGATTTTGAAATAATATTGAGTTAGGACCTTTCTATATTATCGTAACCATGTTCATATATGTATGTACTTTGATTTTTTTGAGTTAAAAATCATCTTTAGTAGGGAGTAACGAATACCAGTTTAGCGCATGCGAATGTGTAAGCGAATAACACATTTTAATTTTTGCGTTCAATACGTTCAAAAATCACATGAAAATAAATTTGTATAAGAACATGAAGTTGTGTTGTATACATAGATGTACTACATATAGAATTTTATTTATACCCTGCAGGAGAATAGGTGTCAATTGTCTAAAAGCTACTAGTATAATTACTAGAACAGTAAGAACTAGTGCGAAAAGGGTTAAAGTTGTTGTATAAAATTACTAGTTCTGATGAGTACTAGTATATGAAGTAGTTCTAAGGCACCACATTGCAAAATAATTTTTGACTGTCTAACAGAGCCTTTGCACTGTACGAAAATTAGTATTATACAATTATTAAAGTTTTATGTTCACCTAAAAATAATTATAATCAAATAATTACAATTAACCTTTTGTATTTTTGAATTTTGATATATAATTGCGAATTTTAACTAGCAGTTGTCAATGGCTAACAAAGGAATAAAACCACAAAATTTATAGAATTTTTCTTTGCAAAAGAACTGGTAATAAACTAGTCCTAAACTAGTACCAATGGCACTAGTAATTTTCTAAACACACTCAATGTTAATTTGAGCATTAAGATGTTATAGGAAAGTTTACAGTTGGGAACTAGTGGTGGTGATTTCTGTACTAGTAAATTACTAGTTGGGCACTAGTTCTATCTCCTGTAGGGTATTTAGTCTTGAATTGAGCTAATATATATTAATTTATTAAAAATACAAATTTTTAGAACAGAAAGATATATGAAATTATATTAAAATGAGTATAGCTAATAATTAAAAATAAATTTAAAAAATGTTAGCAATCGTACCTTGGCCCTAAAGTCTGTACCTTGCACACATTAAGAAAAATTTGAATGAATTGTTCATGAAAAAATCTTTCTAGTCTTGGGAAAAACATATGAAATATATGTATGCATGTATCTTCAAAATTTTAAGTTGTCATAATATGAGTGGTACTTGCATGGAATTTACAACAAACAGGGACTAGTTAATAGTGTTTGCATTTGAAATTTTTTTACGAAGTAATGAATGGTGCTCAACATTTTTCAAAAGTTTGAACAGACTAGTCTTAAGTAGAAAGTATTTTCACGCAAATCAAACGTCACTGTGTTTGGGGTTCGTGACCCAGCTACTTTTAAGTATACATATTAGAGTTGAGCGATATTTTGAAACCTGTTTTTTTTTCTCAGCGATTGAAAACTCACTAATCACAACTGTCACTGAATTTATCAAGCAACAGGTTTTGGAAATATAGTTCTTTTATACAAACTGTGATTGTTCTTGTATGCTTACTTAACATTACATAAGGCTACCACATGCATTTTTTTATACCTTCAGCTTTTGTCGATAAAAAAATCGTACATCTCATATGTTCATACTTGCAATTTTTGTCTCTCTGCCGCTTATAAAAGATCTCAATATTTGGATGGGGTTGATTTGCTAATTGTTTGTTCTTGTCGCTCTTCTTATTAGTATTTATCAAGACACCAACACTAATAAAGACTTTTAAAGCAGAATAGCTGAAATGAGTTAAACCGTAATTTCACTGCTGCTCTTCTTATTAGATTTTCTCAAAATAACAGAACTGCTACAAAGAAAATACTGCTAAACTGTGATCACAGTCATAGTTTAAAAGAACAGCAATTTAGTAATCACATTCACAAGGAGCAACATTATTTAAAAATCACATTATAGCTCATCACTAATACATATGTATCTTTTTCATGCTGGTTAAAAAAAATTCATGTTTTTGAAGTTAGTTAATCCTAAAACTATTTCCATAAAAGAAGTAAACATTTTTTTTGTCCTTAATATTCGCTTGAAGTATTCGCATTTATTTTAGCGAATGCAAAAGCGAATGCAAATAGCAAAAGTAAGCGAATAATTTGCGAATACGAAAGCGAATGCGAGCATTCGTTACATCCCTAATCTTTGGGTATCTCTTATGATTTTTGAATTCGAGGGACCATTTAGAATCTTTAACGCTTTAAAATTGGTCGCAGACCAACTTTACTTTACTTTGTATATATAATTTCCAGGATCTTTCGAAGTTTCTTGGCTTCTGTAATAAGAAATTACAAACTGATTTTGTCCATGGCGCAGAGCTGCTTCTGAGCTGATAAAATTTTTAGTTCGTTCGAATTACAAACGATTTTAAAATTTATTTCAAAAAAAAATTCTTATTTCGAAAATTTTCAGGGCAATCATGAATAAAATTTCGCGTGAAATTTTTCCCTGGGACAACAAAAATTTCTAGTTGGGCAATAAAGAAATTTCATGCGGAATTTTATTCATGATAGCCCCCCGTTTATCTTCAAAAATTTATGAACTACATACTCGTATACCAACTGACTCATTGGGAAAAATTTCGTTATAATCAGGGCAATCGTGAATAAAATTCCGCAAGAAATTTTTCCAATTTTTTCCAATTAGAATTTTTTGTTTTCCCTATAATTTGCCATTAATTGGAATTGTTCCCCGGGAAAAATTTCTCGCGGGGGTTTATTCATAATTGCCCACTATGCCAGGACTCCGCTTTACTGGAAATAGCTAAAACCAAATTTTTTTAGTTATCCGATTTTTTCTCTAAAATTTAGTTCGGGATTACTGAAATTTCTTACAGTTAAGCGTACTGCTTAAAATCAGTACAATATAATAGAAGAATACAATAAAGTACGTAAGAGCAAAAAGGACAAATACATTTTTTCATTTAATTTTTTAACAGATAAAACATACACAATTCTTTCAGCCATAATAAGTAAATTTTTCATTGTTTATTTTTTCACTGAGGCGCGTAGTTGTGGGCCTGCTTTTGGTTTTCAGTAATACGATATTTTCAGTTAAGCGATGTTTCGCTAAAGTGAAATGAATAAGACTAGCTGCGTTTAAAATCAGTGCAGAGATTTGTATCGCTTTCAATAATTCGATTTTTTTTCAGTAAAGCGTGTTGCGCTTAAGCGGATTTGTACTGAAATCTGCATAAAAAAATTTGAGATGTGAATAATTTTTTAATTTCGAAAATTGCGATGAAATCAGCAATTTCTTCAATTTTATACAATAGTGTCCTGAACAAGGCCATTTATAAGACCTTTCAAGATATGTGAGATTTTTCAAATGCTTTACTATAGCGAAATATTCTAATTTCTAAACAAAACTGTTGGCAGGACAAACAACTGCAAAAGTGTTGTTTAGCGTTTGTTTTAGAATATTTAGCTGTAGTAAAGCATTTAAAAAATCTCTCGTGTCTCGAAACTTCTTATAAATGGTCTTGTGCAGCACTTTATTATACAATATCTGAGAAATAATTTTTTGTCGAAAATAAAGCTCTGCTATTCCAAACAGATGGCGAGAAGTATAGACAAAAATTAGGGAATTTCGAATTTTCGAAGTCAGCTGTTTTTCCCTGATCTCATAACGTCAAGAGCTGATGAAAATTGTACGCATTAACACTGATTTTTAAAATCTTCTGTTAAGCCATTTATTTTTAAGTGCTTTTTGAATGACTGCTTAAAATTCAATGTCTTTAATTATATTAACAAATAATACGACTAAAACAAATAATAACATTAAAAGTCTTGCCTTAAATAGAATTATAAAGAAATCACAAGTTTTTTTTAAATACTAATAATAAATTTTTTGCTTTTATACAAAATTTCTGCATTAAGATTTCAGCTCAAAAATTTCAAAAACCTTAATTTGATTAAAAAAAATAATTAAATAAAACTTTAAGAAGCCTTGTTTTTTTTAATAAAAATATTTCACTCACCAAAAATCCTCAATTCAAGTAAATCTGCAAGGAAAAATAAAAAAAATATTAGATTTATTACAAATCAAAATATATATTTTTTTGCAAGTTAAAAAAAATATATTTATAATTTAAGTTTTCTTCACAAATTAAATTTAAAATTTGTTTTTAAGTAGTCAAAATGTTAAATTACTCGAATTAATAACAAAACTGTTCTATAATTACAGCCAACAGCTAAATTTTTTCTTTTCAAACCAATATTTAAAAAAAACCAGCAGCATTTTTTTATTCATACGCACCTCCATTTTTATTTATGGATTTTTTTAAATGGATTTTTTTGTGTGTGCAACCATTCATTAAATTTGCACACTTTGCTTTGAACAATTAATTTTCTAAAGATTTCAAAATCTCCAACTCCAACTCAAGTGTTTGTGGCACAAAAAAAAAAAGAAACAGATCTAACGCCCCTTTTTAATAGAGCAGTTAATTACAACCTCAAGCTTTAAAATCAAGCATAAGAAAGCAAACGCGTTTTGATTTTGTTTGTTTGCATGGGTGCTTGTTTGAAACGCACTTTGATTATTTAAGTCCGGTTGAGTTTAAGATGGCGGTAGGAAATTTGTTTGAAAAGCCTTATTAGCAAACTTCCTAAATGGATTTAAGTTGTTTGTAATCCATGGCAACTTGTTACTTAATGTAAGCTATAAAATTATGATCATGCAGTTTGTTCCCAAACCCAACACAATTGTTCACAATGCGCAGCGTCTCAGTTGTTTTCCTGGCTTTTACAAAAGAGGGTTTTCACATATTACGTAACGCCATTTTCAGAGGTTTTATACCCCGTCCCCTTTGTAACGCTTTCTAAAAAAAATTCATTATAAATTTTCTAAACCGTAACAAATCCTTAACCCCCCCCCCTTTCCATCAACCAGCCCTGCCAGCGTTACATGATATGTGTTTTAGGGCCCCAAATAAGGCCCTGAAACTAAAAGGTCCAATTACTCCAATTTTTTTTGTTTTCTTTTTATCTTAATCACTGCAAAAAACACAGCGTAAAAAGCAAGTAAACGTTTTCTATTATTTATTTTCTTAGTCTGGCTTTATAACGCAATAGCGAATGCCACAATCTCAAACTATAAAAACGTCATCGAAACGGCATCGCTCGGTTACACATTTTTTTATTTTTTTTTTTGCTTAAAAAAGTTAGCTTATTGTAGGTTAATAAGCACGTCTTAATGCATTTCTTTACTGCTTAAGCAACTCATCAATGGATTTCCTTCCCAAGAACATCAAATTGACATCGCCCATTTTTAGGGAATAAAATAAATATCTGTTGCGATTCGAATATGCTATTGTGAATTGAACATGCTATTGAGAATTATGTAATTTATGTAATTTTTATTGGAAAAAAATTATGAAAAAACATTTGAGATAATAAATAAATAAATAAATTCAATAATTTTTTACTCCTTTTAAAAATAAAATCAAACAAGTTTAAAAAACATCAAGAAAACTACTCACATTAGGATTTTTTCCCCAAGCAAAATGGGTAAAAACTCACTGGAATGAAAATTGGCGATGCAATATTTTGTTCGAACATTCGAGTTCTTTCACGGGCAATAACGCACGGTTGCAAGTTAAGGGCAAAGGGAATTATTTCGAGGGCATAAACATTCACGATAGGGCTGATTACTTATGAAATTCATCATTCATAAAGCCCACCCCCCCCCCGAACCAAAAGAAAAAATTTATAGCTACGCCAATGCCAAGCAGAATTGTAGCATTTGATTTGGGACTTGGAAAGCCGAATAATTATTGTAAGGCCCCTGTTTATGCTCAACGTGAGACAGTTTAGTATGGTGCCGGGGTCACGGCCTTTACAGTGAATGTATTTCACTATCAAATGATGAACGATGCCTTTTCGTGAAAAAACATGAAAACATTTTAGTTGTAAAATATTTATGCTTAGAATTCCAATTCGGAAAAAATTTTATATTTTTTATCGTCACACAATCAACACCAGTAAATATGTTGATGGTGTATGGATTTCTTAAGCTTAAAGATCTGAAATTAAACAAATATATATATGAATGTATGTATTTGAGTATAAAAAAAGCAATGTGAGTCCGATCACAGGGGAGATGTGTAAATATCTTGTAATGAATTTTTTTTTTCAATATTGGCTTATAGTAACTAAAATAAGATATGTAAATTTTTGACTATACTCTACTTTAAAAATCTATTGAATACTGCATCTAGAGCAGTGGAATTTAAAATAAAAATTTTAATAAAGCTTGCGACTGTGGCTTTGCAAAATTTTTATTAAAATCTTCACCCATAATAATTGTCATGAGATGGAGATTGTTACCCAATTGTCGTGCACCAGCTTCAGTGTAAGGCAACAGTACGTAATGAAGATATGATATAATATAATATTATAAATTATTTATAAAGACTGTTATATATGTTTTAAACAAATATTTGACATTTAAAACGCTCTTTTATTTTATATTTATTTTATGTTTTTCAACTTTTTAACAAAATTATCCCCACTGGCAACACTATTACACTTCACAAGCAAATTTTTATTAAATTAACTCCTGAAGGTATGCTTTAATATTCGGATGAGTGTATTTCTATGCAGCTGTTAAAGTTCTTTGTTCGTGTGGTTACACTAATCCACTCATACATAGCTCACACCGATTTAATAACGCGGTGTGGTGCATCTTACGCAAAATTTGTAATTGTATTGTGAAAAAGATTTTTGCCACTAGCGTTTAGATGTTTTGCACATCAAAAACATTTTTTGCTATAAAATTTGATTTCTTGCGTGTTGTGTTGCGTCGAGTTCGAAAAATTATTTGCGTGCGAATGTTGGACATTTTTGTATTCGCGATCGGGCCGTATCGTGTTAAAAAAATGCTACATGCGCCCATCTCTACTTAGAAGTTATTGATGTGGACAACGTTTTCAACAAGATGACACTATGTGACACACCTTTGGCCTTTGACTTGACGAGTGATGACCGTATTTGATGAAGAGGCAGTTAGAATTTGCAACCAAGATCTTTTGGTTTAACACCTTGGATTTGTTTCTTTCAGACTACGTGAAAGATAAGGACTATGTATTTTAATGACCGTTAATCGATTCAAGACATAAAAAACGAAATTCGTGTTGTTCTCGAGGACATAGAGCCACAAAAGAGCGAATTGATGATAAAAAAATTTATGAAGAGAATATGCTGCAAACAGGGCTGCCAGATAAAATTACTGAAAATTCGTCGAAATCCCGATAAACTGTAAAATAACCTTCATTTTATATTCGAAAAATCATCAGAAAAATCGGACAAATCCAAATGAATTATTTAACGTGTATACTAAGCCGGGTGGATTGGTATGGATGAACGCGACGCGACGGACGCGAAATTCGTACACTTTTATTTGAGCAAAAAATAAGAAAGGAATGAATCTTAGTGTTTTAAAGCAATGAAGGAGTAGAGAAAAAATTTATAGTAAAAAGATAAGATAAGCAAATTACAAAAAAAGAAAAATAATAAAAATTAATTTAAATAATCGCTAAAAAAAGATTATTAAATAAGAAATTAAAAACGCTTTTACATTTGTAAAGTATTGAACTTTGTGCTTTATTATTTGAAACAAAACAAAAATTTTTGAGCAGAAAAAAAATTTTTTTGATTGACCTTTTTCTGGAATTACCCATATGTTTATTGGTAAATTGAAACCATAATCGTCTTTAAACCCTTATAACTTAGTTCCTCTTAGTAGTAAAATTTTACTACTAAGTTGTAAGTTTTGCCAAGTTTTGTCCAAGTTCTGGTCTCAGTACTTTTTTATAAGAACTTGGATTTTTTCACATTTATTTGCACACATATATTTTTTTCCATTTTTTTGAGAATATCAATTTACACAGATATCAATATAAAATAAAGATCGGGTAAAATTACACCAGAATCTTTTAGAAGGTAAGTAATACATGAATTGTAATAGTCGATTTTTTCATTAAAAAAAACTGCCATATTTAAAGTTTTGAAAAATCGTAAATTTTAAGGAAAAAATCGTCGGCACTAAAAGTCATCAAAATGACAAAATCTGGCAACCATAGCTGCAAGCGTAGCCTTAAGCATTAAACACATTCACCACAGCAGGCTACACGAACAAACGACTTTAAATGCCGTTAGCAGCATTTGTTGTCTCGTAGCCAGGTACTTAATTATTTTGGAAGCGGCAGCAGGACCATGTGCATCTCACATTTAAGTATAAGTACATAGTTCCGTATTGACACCTTCAAATATTTCGCATTTATAAAAATTTAATTACTGTTTCGAAATGTACTTATATGACGTAAAAGTAAAAAATTAACCAATTTATGCTTTACATCAATTTTTGGATATTGTTTCTATTAAATAATATGAAATAATTGTACGATATCATTCATGCAATATTTTGTATTGTACTGGCAACGTTGAATTTTCGCATTGCAGCCAAAGAAATGGAAATTAGTTTAATTGTACTACAACGACAAAATCAGCATAGACAGCAACCTGCCGCCATGTTGCCTTGCTGTCTTCAAAATAATCATTCCCATATAAACATGTGTATTCTATTTTTGATATTTTGTAGTCGGTAGCATGCTGTGGTGAATGTGTTTAATGCTTTATTAATTATTGCATCATTCCCTTCTCTTTCCATCTTCCGATTTCACTAAAAAATACGATAATGTAACATAAAAAAATATATATAAGTAGTTCTTATTTTTATAAGTCAGCTGAACATACCAGCTGCTTAAAAAACTTTGCTTATGTGAATAGTAAAATTCAGTGCTTAAAAATAGCATATTCATTATAGTGCCAATTTTTATTGCAAACTGTTTCCTACTGACATTTAAAGCAATTAATTCAAATCAGCACCTGAATGTTGCAAATTTTTATACGCACTTACTGTTGCACATAAAAATCTATGGGAATTAATAAATATTTTCAATAAAAAAAAAACAAATTGAAAAGTTATTCTTTAAAGAACTTTATGTGCTACTCAACAGTCACAAGAACAGCTAATGAAACATAATAATACGTGCTGAAAATCAAACGCCCAAAATTGTCATGGCGCGGTGGGCTCCTAAGATCCAAGCATGCGGGTTCATTAGAGATTGACTTTTTTTCTTTAACATAAGCAATGAATTTCAACATAAATATAATACAAATAAAAATAATAATATTTTATTTTTATGCATAACGTTTGCATTTATTAATTTTTCCAAACATTTACCCACCTCAAGCTCACATGTCCCTCTTGTTCGTACATTGATTTCCATAAAACTGTATTTTTAGTTATTTAAACGATATGATTTGGTGTTAACCTTAAGGCAAAGACATGATTTGTTTATGGTCATGAGACAGATTATGGTCTGCTGTCGTCTCTATTGTTGTTGGTAAGTTTGTTTTTGGTCTCTAAGGCAACTCAGGCTGGCTGGCACTTAGGAGACACTTTATGGATTTGCTGCACTTGGATCAGATTGATATTTGTCTATCAGCTTTAAATCGGGAGTTAATTTAGATTTAAATTTAATCAAACGCCAAAACAGCTGGAATATTTAGTAATTCGTTTCGTTTTACTTGATCAGTTTACTTGCATAACTTAACTACGAGCATTGTGTCAAGTGAAGTTGATTGGGAGTTGTTTAAATTAAATTTGATTTGATTTGTTGAATTTCCTTTTCAAAAAAAAATATATTATTTTTTTTTAACAATTTGCAAATTAAATGAAAGAGCAAAAAATTAGAGGTTCAGCCTTTTTAAATCATGTTGATAGTATATGGCGAATAATAATATTTTATGTCATAAATAAATGATGTGAAAATAAATCATTCAATAAATAATTGAATAATTTGCACTGTTTGGTCTAGCAAAGCTGAACTCAAGGGAAGGAAATGTTGCCCCTTTAAGGTGACTCCTGTAGGCGCTATAAATTAGTATTGAATTTTTCGCTATTTAATATATCTTAGACACTAAATATTTGTATACAGGTACATATGTATCTAAAATAAATCCTTGCAATACAACAAACAATTTTCTGTAATTAATAAATTGAAAAATATACAAATAATCAATTAAAACTTTAATTACACATATAATTGGGCCAAATAAGCATTTCTTTAAAAATTTCTATAATTAAAAAATTGTGTAAATTAAATAATTATTTCTATATTCTTAAATTTATTAACTACAGACTTTTTTTATTAAATTAAATTAAATTTTTTTATTATTATTATTATTTTATTTATTATATTATGTTATTATTTTATTAATATTTAATTTCTTTCTTATTTGGGGTATTCAGAAGGTATTAATACGTTTTAAAGCAATGGTGGGCACTGTCAATGTAGTGGTAAATTTTTTATGTATTGAGGTTGCGAGCTACCCACCAAACACAAAGCCAAGCGTTTGAAAGATAATGGTGCATTATATATTTATACATAAAAAGACATATTTTTTTTCTTGAGAGAAAACGTTGATTAAGTAAAATTATTAATTAAAAATAAATCTTTTTCTAAGTAAACAGTGAAATAAAAAAATTAAAAAAGATAGGACAATAATTCATCATGTTTTCTATTCAATAAAAAAAAAATAAAAGAATCGTTGCTTGGTGGAGCACAAAGGTGAAAATTCACCAAATAAAAATATGCGGTTGGATGTATCAAACATAATAAGCTTTGATATTTATCGGCATGGAAGATCATTTTCAGATGGGAAACATATTAAAAATATTGACATTTCGATAGGGCAATGACAAATTTTGGATTTCAGTTCTACAGTTTCACCTTTTCATCCAAATTTACAGCTTATTAATTCCCTGCTATAGAAGCATCAGAGCTCACTCTTAATACAATTCGAGGTGTCACACCCTCATTCACAGAATTAAAAAAAATATGCTTCGCATATCATCATCAATTTGAAATGAGACAAGTATGTTTGCTGGACAAATATTCTTGAAAAAAATATAAAAAAATATGTAAGCATCCGCCTGATGTGCATTCATCGCTGTCTCATCGACGACTAAATTAAAGAGGGTAAGAATACGTGTGAATATTATTTTCACAATTGTGCCAAGAAACGCCCGTGTCTGTTTTAAAGCAATGATGCGCACACAATGCCCCCGGGGGCCGAACAATTTTCGCGATTTACACATACACAACAGGAATGTTGACGAAGCGCACTGCAAAGAGTACAAAAGTTATAATTTTATTCAGTTGTGTGCCAACTTTTAAGAAAGAAGGTTGATGTCGCTTGATTTGTTATGATACAACAACAAAATACACAGTTGAGATTACAAGTTAGAGAAAAAGAGAAGAACAACTGAGTATTTTTATGATTTTTTGTCCAGCATTTGAATACACTTGAAATAATTTTATGTTTACATATTAACCATTTTTTTATTATTTTGAAATGTGGAGTATGCCTTGTATGCAATCAAAAATTAAAAAGAATAAGTGCATACAGTTTTAAGCGTCATTATGAAAGTCGTCATTTAGAAATGTTTAGTTTGTCAGGGTAGGACAGAGATAAGCTTATAACAAAATTAAAAAAGAATTTGGAATTGAAAAATAATAAAGCTTTGTGTGATTGTAAAATCAATACAAATACCGCAACATGCAGCCAACTAATGGCTACATACATTATTTAAAATTGAATTCGACAAAGCAAATGCTTTACATTACGTAAAACAATCAATCGTAATTGAACTTATTTTTTATTTCCACTTAATCTTTTTCATGATATAATATTTGATTTTTTTAATCTTTCATTCATACTTCAGTTCATGTTATTAATTAAACATAAAAAATGTTGTATACAAAAACATTATTCAAAACATTTACCAGCAAATTTCTCCCAGTGCTCTCACCACTACACACACATTTTGCATCTGTTTCTCTTTGTGGAAAAAATATGACTGCAGCGAGCAATCCCTTATAATTTACAATTATAAATATTGTAGTTATTTGTATTTTGGTTTTAGCACCTTTGTACATTGCTTACTCTCTCTCTCTCTCTCAATAGAAAGTGACATTAACATGAACAAAAGGAATTGTTTAAAAATAAATAAATAAACTTTATTTTTTCATACAACGAGGCTTAACTCTTACTGAGTTTATGCCTGACACTGGTCGGGCCTAATAATTATATTTTAGATTTAAGATTTCAATACTTATTGTTAGTTAATTTTTTGAAGATACAATAAATAAATACCAGTAATTAAAAAAAGAAATTTCATAAAATTCTAAAAATTATAAAAATCAAAGTAAAGCATGAATTTGTATGCTTTTCTTCGCTGAAGAGTTTGTATGAAAAATAAGAACCAAATCTTAAAAATGAATTTTAATCCGGAGTAATTTCTTAATCGGGCTCTTTCTCAGCTCCCATGTCTAACTACTTGGGCAGAGATCGTTGCTAACATCGGCTATTTAACATGAATTTTTTAATTTTTATTTTTATACTATTTGAGTAGATAGAGATGTGTGCTAATGAAGTGCGTAGCGGCTAAGAAAAATGTTGATATTCCCACCGCCCCCCCCCCCCCCCACTAATAAGAGTCTAGGATAATTTTTCTTTTTTGGAAAATCATATTAATTAATAAAAATATTTTATTCTTTAAGAATTAAAAATTTTGTTTTTCTTTTCATATAAATATCAATTTGATGACGTGATTTAGGTAATTAGGTCCTAAATAAGTCCTAAATTGTCAGCAGTTAGTTCATTTATAATCAATCAGCTCTTAATGTAATTGTTTTTATAATTATTTTATCTTCTCTTTTGCCGTAGTTTATGGAGCCCTCTTAATACAAAAAAAAAAGCTTAAAAAACACTTCGTCACTGAAAAATTATAAAAATTTAAAATGCATTTCGCTTACTCACACAGGCTCGAAGGACCACATAAGCAATTAGCAATGAACTATCATTATTATTTTCCCTGCGCGGTGAGACAAGAAGAAAAATTTATAGCACGATATTTATTAGCCGAGTTTTGATGCTCTCAGGAAGGAGTATGTGAAGTGCAAGACGGAAAAACTTGAGAAGGTGAAGGAAAGGCAAGAAAATGCTGTCCTTTTCAAGTGGATGCAGCACCAAGTCATTATAAAAGAAAATAAGGCGTTTAAAAAAATTCATGTGATCAAAACATTTATGAGAAGAGCGGACATCTGCTCAAGTGCCAGAGTTGGATATTTGACCGTTATTATATGCCATAAGGGCAATTTTGTTGTTTATTATTCTAAATATTCTGTGTTCCTCGATTTAAGCCTTAAACAATCCTATTTAAGAGTACCACCTTGGCTAGTAGGCACTATGCTAGTTTAGTAGTCCGAAGATCGCAGTTATGATTCCTGCAGGAATCTTTGGGAGTTTCTGCAGACAAGCAAAAAAAAAATTAAAATTCGCAGTTGGCGTGTGTTGAATAAAAAATTGTTAATAGCATCCAGGTAATTAGAAAACTAATTTCATTAATAAAATTTTTGCTGAAATTTCAGCCGTTAGTTATACATAATATAAAAAAATTCAGTAAAGTGCGACTTTGACCCGCGCTAGAAGGGTTCCGTAAGGAGACGAGATATGTAATTAAATACGAACTTTAGTAGCCTATATAAAATATAGTTTTGGCATTTTTTTTCGTTTTTGACGTTTTTTTTTTAATTTTGGCGTTTTTTTTATTTTGGCGATTTTTGTTTATTTTTTTAATTTTGGCGATTTTTTTTGTTATAGCGATTTTTTCGGTTTTTGGATTTTTTTCCCATTTTGGCCATTTTTTTAGTTTTGACATTTTTTTCTCGTCTTGGCGATTTTTTAAATTTTCGGCGTTTTTTATTTTTTTGGCGATTTTTTTAATTTTGGCGATTTTCGGTTTTTGACGTTTCTTCATTTTGGCGATTTTTTTCATTCAGACGATTTTTTCGAGTTTTTGCGCTTTATTTTAGTGTTAGATTTTTTTTTAATTTGGGCGATTTTTTCGTTTTGGCGATTTTTTTGAATTTCGGCGATTTTTTTTTTGGTTTGGCGACTTTATCATTTTCAGATTTTTTAGTTTTACCGTTTTTGAAAATTTCAAGAGTTTACCTCTTACGGTTTCCAAGATAAAGCAAGTTGTCAAAATTACATAGTCAAAACTGCATTAACTGATGGACCACCCTTTAATTTAAATTTTTTTAAATTATAATGTTAATTGTTGTAGTCTATACAAAAATACACTAATTTTTATATTTCAAGTGTCAATATACGTATGTACATACAATTACATATATGTATATTACATGGGATTTTAACATTTTTCGTTGCTCGTTTTGGAACACCCTTTAATTTTTAATTCTTATGTATTTGTTGGTGTAGCGGCCAAAGTTCTACATACTCTGTCTAAATTTCTGAGGAAATACGGACAGAAAACAATAGGGTTCCTTTTTTCATATTTGGTGAACGGAACCCTAAAAAATAAAAGATTTGACGTAGTCTTGACTGACATGTAATACAAAAAACATCGTTCTACTGCTTTCAAAGAATTGCAATGTTGAACAATTTAGTTTCTTGGACAAATTTCTTGCACAAGTTTTTGCGACAACTCCTAAGGAAAAAATTACCTTGCATTTATTTCACTAAACTCTGTCATAAAAAATTTAAGAATCTTGTTTATTTGTATTTTTAATTTACATGACCGTTTTGATTAGAGTACAATAAAATAAAAAGAAAAAAAATTAATCAAGGAAGCTGTTTTATAATGATTAAGATTTAGTGTTTAAAAACAAGTCTTAAAGTAAAACAGCATTTAATTTCGAACAATAAAAGTAAATGTAGTCTTAATGGACTTACAAATACGAATGCAATTCAAACAGCCAGCCAATAATTGCCTTGGTCAAAGTGTATTTCCATAACAATCTCCTTAAATGTCAATTTATAGCAAAAAAATATCAAATAATGTTGGATTAATACTCTTAAAATTCAAATCATCGCTGAAATCCAATAGAATGTATTTCATTGTACCAAAAATACTTATTTTGTAATTGTTTCCAGCAAACAAATGAGCGCTCGCTCGCTCGCTCCATACATCATCTTATGTGCGAAATGCTACTTTAAACGAAACAAAACAAAATGAAAATTCGCAAGAAACAATCAATACAAAATGTTTCACACAAACAAAAAAAAATAAAAAATTAAAAAAATATACATAGTTTAGAGCCATTTCGAACGAGGTGTGGTGCCGTGTGGAGCTAGACCAGCAAACTGCATTTAATACAACTCACTTAATTTAATTGCACTAGAAAATCTATAGACTAAATACCAACAAAAAAATTATAATAAAAACTAAGAAAATTTTTGATAAACTATGAAATGTACATATTTCTGTGTTGGAAAAAATTGCTGCAAAGCAGTTAAAGATAAAACTGAAATTGGCCAGAAGTATTTTGTTTTTGTGTGAGTGTGGCGGTCAATAAACCAACATATTATTAAAATACGAAACAACAGCAAATATATGATTTAATGTAATCGAAACGTTAACAAAATTTGTTAAACAAAAAGTCAAAAAATTATGAAGAGCAAAAAAAAAAGAACCAAATCGTTACATGAACAATTTTTTTACAGGAAAATTGTCTGCAACGATTTTCAGAGACCCCTACGAAAACAATAATATCGGGCCATAACCGGAAAAAAAAGGTTAAGCTACTCGTACATAATTTTTGAGCTTCACTTTTTGGACGAAAATCAATTAATCGGAAATCGAATTAACGGATTTTTGTAAAAAAACGAAGTTCTAGACATACATACATACATACATCTGTGCCAATATGGAATAGTAGCTTAAGTAGACTTAAGTTAAGCTTATTTGTGCTGTATTATGTTCCAGTTGGATGTTGCGGAAGTTAAAATGTTACATATGGAAAGAAGGAACCACAAGAAAGTAGAATCATGCATTAGAGCCTTCTAATCTCTTAGTGAAAGCGTAAAAACTTCCAAAATCCAATGCTTTGCTTAAGTCTACTTAAGCTATTATTCCATATTGCCACAGACATATCGAGCCCTAACCGCCAAAAAAGCTTAAGTGAGATTATTTTCAAACTTAATATATTGATCAAACTTGATCATTTGCGGTCGTAAATAATCGAGCTCATGAAAATGTGTCGGTTAAGCTTTTTTTTGCTGTTGTGGCTCTATATGTATTGGCATGTTGTAGGAGAATACTTTATTTCATAAGCATGGCATCAGCTTTATAACCAAACCCAAACTATGAAGCATACTTTGAGGCTGATTTTTAATTTGATCATATTCAAGGTTGCTGCTCTTATTTTAACTAATAAATTAATGAATGAACGAATTAACGTTCATGGTTCCAGGTTTTTAACCCGACTGTGAGTGCTGGATTAACGTATAGGCCATTGAGGCCCTGGCGTAGGGCGGCAAAATTTTAAGAACCCCAAAAATTAAAATGTCAATGTGTAGTTTTTTGTTTATAAAAAAAAATTATTGATCTTTAAAATTAGTTTAAAAAAAACATGTTAAGGCTAAAGAAGGTCTTTTAAATATTGTTATTCATAATCGCTATTTTAACTAAAAACCAATTAACTTGATTTGTTAAAATTATCATGGCAACACGGTATTTTTTATTTGTCACTTGCATCTTAGTTCTGCAAAACAACGATTCTTAATTCACAAAGTACTAGTGTCTATGTTTGTTTGTCCCTTTTCAGAGAAATATTGTTTTTATACAATAAAAAATGTATTCCATTTTCTATTAACTTAGCATTTACATGTAATTGCAAGTTCGAAAAACTCAATACTCTCACACTTTTTTACTAGCACAATTACATTGTTTGTATTTACTGCTCAGCTTACAACACAATTTCCCTGTAAGTGAATTTTTGTAACCTTGCAATTACACATGTAAGTAATTCCTTGCAAGTAGAGTATACGTATTATAAACGAAAATTTCGAAGAGAGTTTATACAGTTGAGAGTTTATACAGTCAGTTGTAAGTTAAATATAAAAACGTTCTCCAAGAGCATACGTCTTATGAAAATAAATTTGCTTTTGAATGAAAACAATATGTTTATTTTAAAAATATATGAATCAAGTATTGCCGTGTAGTCAAAATCATAACATTACTGAAAATAATATTTTCTTCAACAACTTTTTTTTGTAAAAATTCATGAAATTCATATGAATATATATGAAATTCATAATTAATATGCGTTTTTTACAAGACCTTTCAAGACATGATAGATTTTTCAAATGCTTTACTACAGCGAAATATTCTAAAACAAACGCTAAACAACACTGTTAACAAGACAAACAACTGAAACAAATGTCTTGCCAACAGTGTTGTTTAGCTTTTGTTTTAGAATATTTCGTTGTAGTAACGCATTTGAAAAATCTATCATGTCTTGAAAGGTCAAGGTCTTGGTCTTGTGCAGGACTTTAATACATGCATACAGGCAAAGTTAAACATGTAAATGAACAAAAAGCAAAATTACAACAAAGTCATCTTAAAATTGGTTTATTAATACAATTTTAGCGAATTTTGCTTAGACAACATTAAAAATGCTGTTCAAAATGTTTATGAATACGGCTAAGAAAATTTTTGATAAACTATAAAATGTACATATTTCTGTGTTGCTGCAAAGCAGTTAAAGACAAAACTGAAATTGGCCAGAAGTGTTTTGTTTTTGTGTGAGTGTGGCGGTCAATAAACCAACATATTATTAAATCTCATTAACACATTACACCGAAAAAATCATTTCTTCTTTTTTTTTGCATTTTTGTGAATAACTTTTGCATATCAATGAAAAATTTTGAATATAATTCCGACTTTACCCGTTAATTTATTGGAGCAATGTCAATTTTCTTTAGATATTTTTAAGATTTAACGACAGTTCAAGTAAGTGTATTTTACATGTTTATTTACGAAACCAGAGCGTACTCTAGTTAGCAGGTATTGAAAAGCACTGTTTGAAAATTTTGATTTGTGCAATTGCTTTTGCTTCTCAAAATGTAAACAGTTGCAGTCAAAGCAAAAACATAAAACGAAAAGCTATACAAAACGGAGAGTTTAAGCATTTGACATACTGCTACGGCTGTAGGTTTGACTGACTGCTTCTTTAAATAAATTCGGATGTTAAATTTTCGTTTTTTACTAGACTATACTTTTTGTTAAAGTGGTAATTAATTACATATATGATTTTCGAAAACAAAAATGATCGTAAAAACATTAGAAAAAACGAAATTTTTTGAGTTAAATAGTGGTTTGTATGACCTATTAGGGTGTGTAGAAACGTTTTATATTTACGAATATTATTATTTAAAAAATTACTTTTGCAAAAAAAAAAAAAAGAAGAAATAATTTTTTCGGTGTAATGTGTTAATGAGATTTATCTTAGCTGCATTGGTGCCATACATAGTAAAGCGCTATCACTAAGTCTGAATTAGCTTGGCCAAAAAATGATAACATAATTTTTTGACGGCACTCTGTTTTTCGAAATTTTTGGAGATTCATAAAAATTAATTGGTAACCAAAATCGCCAAACGGTGTGTAGGGGTTTAGTTCTCTTTGTAGTACTATCGAACCTTTACTGTCAGGACCATGCTGATTTTTTGATGTTGCATAATGTAACTTAAATTGCATATTTAATTTTAAAAAGTTTTTCTTCATAGAGCAAAAAGGGCGGCATATCTCACGGGAACTTGGGCGACCTCTGCCGACTGTCAAGAAGGATTATGTTTTTCGCGAGTTTCTTGTATATGAGGCTATCAACGCAGAAGTGGTGTAACCCACATTCGTTTATTGGTTGCTGTGCTGATGAGAAATACCTTGTTTGCAATACTAACTATCAAAAAAAAGTAGAGTAAGCCACCTTTTGTTATTCTAAAAAAATGCATCTTAAAATTGCATTGCCCTCTCCAAGAATTGCTTTTGCCCCCCCCCCCTTAAAGATATTGTTTCAAATTAAATGTAATTATCTATTTTAGTATTACTAAAAAAATCAAGAGGTTACACCTGTCGCTGGCTGCCCCCTCCCCATCAAAAGCAAAAATAATTTTTAGTTTTTTATATTAAGTTGAAATTTATTTGCTGGTGGTTTAGCTTGGTCTATATACGTATTTCATTGGCGCTTGAACCAAATCATCAGTAGACTTCAACCACAAATTTTCAACAGTCTGAAAATTTGTGGTTGAAGTCTACTGATGATTTGGTTCAAGCGCCAATGAAATACGTATATAGACCAAGCTAAACCACCAGCAAATAAATTTCAAATTAAAATATAATGACAATATGTCGAATAATAAATTTCTTAAATTTTTATATTAAGTTTTTTCAGGTGTGGCCAAAATAATGAAGGAGATTTTCTATACTTAGTTTGTTTTATAAAACAAAAAAAAAAATCAAATTTTCGAGTCCTGGAGCCATCTTTTTGATTTTCAATACCAATGTATTGCTTTTAAAAATTGATTGATTAATACATTTTATTAATAGAAAAAAAAATAGCCTTAGGCCGGGTTTACATCTTTGTGCCATGTGCCAAGGATATCGTAACCATTAATTACTAATGAAAAGCTTTTTGATTTAGACAGTTTCCAATCATATTGGATTCTATAAAATTGTCTATTACCCAGTAAAAAAAATGGAAGTCATTCTAGTGGAACTACATTTTCACTGCTTCCAAAAAATCGATATTTTTAATTTGCCGAGAGTGAGCAAAAAACCATGTCAAAGCTTATTTTAGTCATACAGAACCTTGTTACTCCTCCATAGTGTTAGAAAATACTCACTAGAATTAAAAAAAAAATTATTTTTTTAAAGAAATTTATGAATTAATTTTAGTCTAAAACTTAAAAGTTATTTGCTTAAATTTACATGAAAACAGTGTTTCGGGCTTAAATTCATATAAAAAGAAACGAATTGTTAAAATAGGTAACTATTTACAATTTTTCCTAGATCAAAATATTATCATAGAACACAAAAAAGGGAATTTTTCCTAATATCGCTTCCAATTTAGTGACCAGGCATCGAAAAAGAGAAGTTCTTGCAATGACAACCCTATGTAAAAATCATTAGAACGGATCGAAATTTTCACTACTTCCAGATCGCAAACTCTACATTTTCATGACTTTTTTGGAGTCTCTTTTTTTACTGGGTAGTTCTGTATCAAACTGTGTCTATATGTATGTTTGTCATGTTGTAGGAGAATACTTTATTTCATAAGCATGGCGTCAGCTTTTAAACCCAAACTATGAAGCATACTTTGAGGCTGATTTTTAATTTGATCATATTCAAGGTTGCTGCTTTTATTTTAACTAATAAATTAATGAATGAACGAATTAACGTTCATGTTTCCAGATTTTTTACCCGACTGTCAGTGCTGGATTAACGTATAGGCCATTGAGGCCCTGGCGTAGGGCGGCAAAATTTTAAGAACCCCAAAAATTAAAATGTCAATGTGTAGTTTTTTGTTTATAAAAAAAATTATTGATCTTTAAAATTAGTTTAAAAAAAACATGTTAAGGCTAAAGAAGGTCTTTTTAATATTGTTATTCATAATCAGTATTTTAACTAAAAACCAATTAACTTGATTTGTTAAAATTATCATGGCAACACGGTATTTTTTATTTGTCACTTGCATGTTAGTTCTGCAAAACAACAATTCTTAATTCACAAAGTACTCGTGTCTATGTTTGTTTGTCTCTTTTCAGAGAAATATTGTTTTTTTACAATAAAAAATGTGTTCCATTTTCTTCTTAACTTAGCATTTACAAATGTAATTGCATTACACTTTTTTACTTTCACAATTACATTTTTTGTACTTACTGCTCAGCTTACAACACAATTTCCCTGTAAGTGAATTTTTGTAACCTTGCAATTACACATGTAAGTAATTCCTTGCAAGTAGTGTATACGTATTATAAACGAAAATTTCGAAGAAAAAACCTGCAAGGCTTTCTTGAGAGTTTATACAGTTGAGAGTTTATACAGTCAGTTGTAAGTTAAATATAAAAACGTTCTCGAAGAGCATACGTCTTATGAAAATAAATTTGCTTTTGAATGAAAACAATATGGTTATTTTAAAAATATATAAATCAAGTATTGCCGTGTAGTCAAAATCATAACATTACTGAAAACAATATTTTCTTCAACAACTTTTTTTTGTAAAAATGCATGAAATTCATAATTAATATGCATTTTTTACAAGAGCTTTCAAGACATGATAGATTTTTCAAATGCTTTACTACAGCGAAATATTCTAAAACAAACGCTAAATAACTCTGTTAACAAGACAAACAACTGAAACAAATGTCTTGCCAACAGTGTTGCTTAGCTTTTGTTTTAGAATATTTCGCTGTAGTAACGCATTTGAAAAATCTCTCATGTCTTGAAAGGTCAAAGTCCTGGTCTTGTGCAGGACTTTAATACATGCATACAGGCAAAGATAAACATGTAAATGAACACAAAGCAAAATTACAACAACGTCATCTTAAAATTGGTTTATTAATACAATTTTAGCGAATTTTGCTTAGACAACATTAAAAATGCTGTTTAAAATGTTTATGAATACGGCTAAGAAAATTTTTGATAAACTATAAAATTTACATATTTCTGTGTTGGAAAAAATTGGTGCAAAGCAGTTAAAGACAAAACTGAAATTGGCCAGAAGTGTTTTGTTTTTGTGTGAGTGTGGCGGTCAATAAGCCAACATATTACTAAATCTCATTAACACATTACACCGAAAAAATCATTTCTTCTTTTTTTTTGCATTTTTGTGAATAACTTTTGCATATCAATGAAAATTTTTAAATATAATTCCGACTTTACCAGTTAATTTATTGGAGCAATGTCAATTTTCTTTAGATATTTTTAAGATTTAACGACAATTCAAGTAAGTGTCTTTTATATGTTTATTTACGAAACCATAGCGTACTCTAGTTAGCAGGTATTGAGAAGCACTGTTTGAAAAACTTTTGATTTGTGCAATTGCTTTTGCTTCTCAAAATGTAAACAGTTGCAGTCAAAGCAAAAACATAAAACGAAAAGCTATACAAAACGGAGAGTTTAATCATTTGACATACTCCTACAGCTGTCGGTTTGACTGACTGCTTCTTTAAATAAATTCGGATGTTAAATTTTCGTTATTTACTAGACTATACTTTTTTTTAAGTGCTAGTGAAACTCAATAGAAAAGTGGTAATTAATTACATATATGATTTTCGACAACAAAAATTATCGTAAAAACATTAGAAAAAAACGAAATTTTTTGAGTTAAATAATGGTTTGTATGACCTATTAGGGCGTGTAGAAACGTTTTATATTTACAATTATTATTAGCAGCAAATTAAGAGTTTCTGTTAGCTATTCTAAAACAAATCTAAAAAATTACTTTTTCAAAAAAAAAAAAGAAGAAATGATTTTTTCGGTGTAATGTGTTAATGAGATTTATCTTAGCTGCATTGGTGCCACATATAGTAAAGCGCTATCACTAAATGATAACATAATTTTTTGACGGCACTCTGTTTTTCGAAATTTTTGGAGATTCATAAAAATTAATTGGTAACCAAAATCACCAAACGGTGTGTAGGGGTTTACTTCTCTTTGTAGTACTATCGAACCTATACTGTCAGGACCATGCTGATTTTTTACTGTTGCATAATGTAATTTAAATTGCATATTTAATTTTAAAAAGTTTTTCTTCATAGAGCAAAAAGGGCGGCATATCTCACGGGAACTTGGGCGACCTCTGCCGACTGTCAAGAAGGATTATGTTTTTCGCGAGTTCTTGTATATGAGGCTATCAACGCAGAAGTGGTGTAACCCACATTGGTTTTTTGGTTGCTGTGCTGATGAGAAATACCTTATTTGCAATACTAACTATCAAAAAAAAAAAGTAGAGTAAGTAAGTAAGTAAGTTATTCTAAAAAAATGTAGCTTAAAATTGCATTGCCCTCTCCAAGAATTTCTTTTGCAACCCCCCCCCCCCCCCCCCTCAAAACCCCATAAAGATATTATGTCAAATTGAATGTAATTATCTATTTTAGTATTACTAAAAAAATCAAGAGGTTGCACCTGTCGCTGGCTGCCCCCTCCCCATCAAAAGCAAACATAATTGTTAGTTTTTTATGTATCAAACTGTGTCTGATTCAAACAGTTTTTCATTAGTAATTACTAAATGATTCCAGCCAAATATTTTTATGAGAAATACAAAAATTCTAGCGGAAGAATTTTTTTATATGAGATTCCATAAAACAAATCCTTGTGAGTAATTTAAAGCAACCGAACACAATCTGTAGGGTACACCACAATGCATTAGTCACTAAAATTAAGTGGAAATCCGCTTGTGACATAAAATTTTCCATTTCACATTCAAAAAAAAAAACTAAACCAGATTTACTGAAAATATTTGCACAAATTATTAAGATTTAGCAATCCATTGAAAATCACGCATAATTTTATAACTTACAACACAGAAGCGGACAGACAGAGGGACGGATGGTCGAATGCATGGACGGACAGACAGTAATAATAAAAAATAAATAAATGCATTGCAAACAATAAAGCGTGTGTGGACAATAAAGCTAAAATGGAATTAATTTAAAATCAAAATCATTTAAAATATTTAATAAATTTCAAATGCAGATTAAAATTTATGACTCGTTAAGAGTGCTAAAGTTGACTTCAGCTGGAAGCTTAAAATTCATAAAATGTTATCTAAAAGAATAGAGAGGAATACATATCGGTCGGCTTAAAAAAAATATTTAGATTATTTGACGTTTTTGAAGCCAGAGGGTGAAAGAGTTAGACGGCCAATTGAGACAAGATTAACAAACAAACAAACAAACAAACAAATGGATTAACTGTCAGTTTAACGTTTTTAAGGAGGGTCACATTACAAGTCTTTTGTAATAAATCATATTTGAAAAGCTTTAAAGCTTTTTTTCAAAACATTTTTTTTTAATTGTAATCGAGTTTTTTTTATTGATTTTAATAAACAAAATTTATATTTAAATTTATGCTCCCTTAAGTTTTAGACTTCTCACCCCACCTTCCTAAACTAGATCATTTAATGTCTGCAACCAATAATAATATTATTTGAGAAGAAAAAAAGTAAAAGTGTTTTTTATTATGAGATTTTTTTTTGGAGCAACAGCTGTTTTCTGGTCAGCAAAAAAAAAACTTCTCATATTTCTAGTTTATATTTGTAGCAGCAACATCTGCGACGACAGCAACCGGCATTAGACGAATAGTCGACGTTACGTTTCGCTGCCAGCTGCATAACTGAAGTTGCAATTTTCGCTGCAACTAGTTTAGCTAAATTCATAGTAAAACTCTATAGAAGTACTGCCAAGAAGGCAGCGTTTTCAAAAGATTTTTCTTCTTTGCTACAAAGCTTGAAATAAACAAAATTTTTCGACTATAAATACTATTGACAATTGAAACAAGTTATTCAAACTCAAGTCAGCTTGTGTAGAAAAAACAGTTTTTATTACCAACTAAATAAAAGTTACTCAAAAACAAATCCTTAAAAATGTTCAAGTTTGTAAGTAAAAAAAGGAATGAACTCCAAAAAGGACTATTTTTGTAAAATAAATTTGTGTCCAAGCATATTTTGCAACAATAAAGTGTTTAATTTGTAAAATTGTGATTAACAAGTGGTTCTTTTAAATTACTGGCTAAATTTATAAATATTTTTAATATCCTTAAAAATATCCTGCAACTGCAATAATAAATATTAAAGGCAGTGAATTGAGCAAAAGGCAGCAAACAGTAAAAAATGCATAAAGCTTATTAAAAGCTCTCCATTTGCATGCATACATATATAAATATAATAGGATTGCAGGCCAAAGACGAAATAGATTTTAAAGCTTCCATTAAATCTGAATAATTGAAGAGTGCGAAGGATATATTTGAATTATTTTAGTTGAGCTTTGCTTAAGTCCAGTAAACTTAAAGCTTAACCGAAATTATCATACAAATTTTTCTTAAAAAGCCATAAGGAAATGCATATTTAAAAAAATTTTCATTTTCAATTTTGTAGTTAAAACTCATCGAATCAGTTCGTTATCGAAAGTGACAATAAGACCTCAGGCTTAAGTCATAGAACCAATAAATACAGATCATTAATAAAATATTTCACTCATTCTATATAAATATCAATTCATATTTAAAAATGGGTTTTCATTGGAAAAATAATAAAAAAAATATATGAAAAACACAGTCTAAGTATGAATTCATATTTAACTAGAATTAGTAAAATAGACTCTAAGAAAAAACTTTTTTGTAACTGTAAAGCTTGCAGAGAGAAATAAACTCTTAAAACACTGGAAATGGATTTAAATTTTTTTAAATTATTCAGAAAAAAAGTATCCAAATGAACTAAAAGATGTAGAAGAAGCTTTCACATTCTTTCCCATTGATTTAATGACCAGTCAGCTTAAAATAAAAGTTTCACTATTTATTTAGAGAGCCACATCTTTTTTATAAAAAAAATACTGCAAAGCTGTAAATTGCTTGAAAAGTTAAAAGCTTTTGTAGCTTAAACCAAAAATGCTTGCAAAATTTTAAAATTTATATAAGAAAAAGCTTTAAGCTTGTACCAAGGAATGTAAAAAATTATTAATTGCAGAACAGGAATACAAGGTGAACCAAGTATTGTAAAAAATTTAAAGCTCTATTATTTCATTAAACAAATCAAAAACTCCACTTTTGTTTCGGAAGTTATTGATAAAAGGCATTTCAATGTAAATAAATATGATTTAGCTTTAAGACTGTCATTAGAGCTTTTAAAATCTGTTTATTACACTACAGCTTATTTGCACTTTGGAGCAGCTCTCTAATTTGTTTCTATTTTGTATGTGCACTTTTCCAGCAAAGCTTTTAAGCTAATAAACGTTTTCTAGTTGGGGGAAGACCATTAAGCTTTGAAAGCTTACAAATGTATTAAGTAAAAGTCTTATTATGCTCATCTTCAAACTCTTTTAAAACATATGTTCGAATTTCATACTTCATATTTTACAGAACTGGGCAATATTAGTGACGTTTTCTTTCCAAATAATCAGGGCAATATTATTGGCACTCTACAGGATAAGGAATTATATTTCATACAAATTTATTATGAATTGAAAATTCATTGAGAGTTTTTAAAAACTTAAAGCCATGGAATTTCTAAATATGGTACCGTTAAACAGGATTTTTTTTAATAAAAAAAATTGTAATAAAAAGATACACAGAAATTGTTAAACTCCTTCTGAAGTCGGTAAAATGAAGGATAATTTAAATATTTTTTCTTTTGGCTTAAGGTTATTATTATTTAAAAAGCTTTCATTTAGAAGTTAAGTTTGTTGGTATTCTAAGATGAGCTAAATTTAATACGCCACATTGACAAAATTTCAAAATTAGTTGGAAATCTATGTTATTTCAAGTTTTTCATACAAAAATTTTCTTAAAACGGATTTTAAATACGTTTTATTTTTTTAGGAATCAAAGCTAATGAATATGAATGATTTGAAAATGTTTAGCATTAAAACAGAAAGTTTTAACTGTTTTTGCAAATTGATTTTTTTGCTAAAACTACTAAATGGCTAAAAGAAAATGTCATGTTTTTTTTCAAAGAGTTAAAAAGGAAAAGTTACAGTTGAAAATCAATAACTCACAAAAATCCAACTTATAATCAAATATAACTTCCACTTTCACTTGCAGGTCATTGTTACATTGGCCCTTATTGCTAGCGCTGTTGCTGCTCCCGGCTACTTGGGTGGTTATGGCGGTGGCTACCATGGCGGTCTCATAGGCGATGGTTACCACGGTGGTCTCATTGGGGGTCATGCTATCGCTGCTGCTCCTGCCATTTCTTATGCTGCTCCTGCGGTTAAAATCGCCGCCGCTCCTGCCATCTCTTATGCAGCACCTGCTATTAAATATGCTGCACCAGCTGTATCTTATGCTGCTCCTGCCATTTCTTATGCAGCACCAGCTGTTAAAATTGCCGCAGCTCCTGCCATTTCATACGGTCATGGTTTGGGTGGTTATGGCGGTCATGGTTTGGGTTTGGGTTACGGTCACGGTTGGTAAGCGCCCAAGCGAATACTGTCTCCATGATGAAAAAAAACTAATACAACAATACTAATAACAACATAATACAACAACAACAGTATTTCGTATTGAGAGAACGGGTTTGGGAAAGGAAGTAAGTGTATGATAATTTATGGAGTCGACGGTTTCATATACTTTTGAAAAGTGAAAAATCTCTGGAGTTTGATATGTTTTAATTTTTATTTTCTTGTTATGAATATTTTTTTTTTATATTTGTTAATGTAAATTTCCTCGATTTTCCTTTGCAACAGTAAATAAAAAAAATAAAACTTAGTAAATAAAATTGGTAAAAAAAATAATAAAAAATGGTTTTTCGATTGTCTTAGAGGGGGAAACTACGAGTAGCAGTAAAAGTAATAACAAGTTAAAAAGTTGTTAAAGTTGTTGAAGTTTAAGCTGGCCAAAAATTTTACGGATCACATGAGCGACACAGAAAAAAAACTAGTAATTACTGAGCCGCAAAAGAAAATACTAGACACCCATACATTTTTAGAAAGGAAAGGAATTTAACCTATACACTCATGAAAACTATTAAAATAAAAAACTACTAGTGCAAAATTTATGTTCACTTATATATTTGTTGTACAACAAGTACTTCAAAGTTATGTATTCAATCAAATGTGTGTATTTATGTATGTATGCATGTACTCATTTACGTATCGGAGAAGGACAATGAATAAAAAAAACCTTGGATACTCGAGCACATATCACATATTTTTTTATACCTCTAAATATTCACACCAATTCATACTCACACTTGCGTATGCGACTACGTACTTTCTTTCATACCTGCATGTATCGATACTCATTCTTCTTTATACCTTGGCAATGCTACCCATACCTTTCATTACTACATTGACTTTGAACACTTCTGTTTTTCAAAGTATCTTTTGATAAGTGTTGCCATTATTATTACTGAAACTATTTTTAAATAAAAATTCAATATATCTAGGTGTTTAACCCAGAATAAAAATCAACTGACGCATCTTGCTACACCCCATAGGACTAAGCCCTATTGAGGAGGAGTTAGACGAAATATTGCGAAAGCGCACAATTTCAAATAAATCTGAGCTAAAAGCAGCTTTAATAGTACTTTATAGTAGCTTGCAATTGGGAAAAATTTAACAGAAAAATATTAGTCCAACATTTTTATGCTTAAGAGACTTAAGACTTTCACCTATAAGTTTTTTCATGAAATCTGGTAGGTTTTCTTAAATTTTGACAGAAAATTTATTTATAAGGAACAAATATAAAACGTTTGGCACACATGAGTGGTTGAAGATCATTTCGCTTATGCTGGGATGTATAATCCAAATATGTTATTACAGTGGGACATGATGTCCCAATAAAGCTGAAATGAGTAATAAATTCAGTGAAGTGCGAGGGCGATTTTTTTGGTTTTTGGCGTTTTTTTCTCATGTTTTAACACTTTTTTCTCGTTCTGGCGATTTTTTGGGTTTTTTCTTAATTTTGACGATTTTTTTCGTTTTGGCGATTTTTTTAATTTTTGCGATTTTTTTTCTATTTAGGCGATTTTTTAAGTTATCGATTTTTTCGTTTTTTTGCGTTATTTCATTTTTGGCGACTTTTTTCATTTAGGCGATTTTTTAAGTTTTGATACTTTTTTTCATTCCGGCGATTTTTTTCGGTTCTTGGCGTTTTTTTAATTTGGCGATTTTTTTAATTCTTATGATTTTTATATATAAACAATTATTTTGGTTCTGAGGCATCTTTCGCGTTTTGGCGATTTTTTCGGGTTTTGGCGTTTTTTTCATTTTGGCGATTTGTTTCATTTTGACTTTTTTTTTCGAATTTGAAGATTTATTTTAGTGCTAGAATTTTTTTTAATTTTGGCGATTTTTTCGTTTTGGGGATTTTTTTTCATTTTCGCGATTTTTTTCATTGTTGCGATTTTTTCCTATAAACAATTATTTTAGTTTAGGCGATTTTTTTCGGTTTTTGGCGTTTTTTTTATTTTGGCGATTTTTTCATTTACACGATTTTTTCGAATTTGGCGACTTGTTTTAGTGTTAGATTTTTTTAATTTTGGCGATTTTTTTAGTTTTTGGCGATTTTTTTTTAAATTTTTAGCGATTTTTTTTTGGTTTCGCGATCTTATAATTTTCGGATTTTTTAATTTTACCGTTTTTGAAAATTTCAAGAGTTTTTTACTTCTTACGGTTTCCAAGATATAGCAAGTTGTCAATATTACATAGTCAAAATTGCATTAACTGATGGACTACCCTTTAATTTACCCTTTAATTAAAAATGCACTAATTTTAAAAATTTCAAGTGGTAATATACATGTGTACATACAATTGTATGTACATATTTTACATGGGATTTTAAAATTTTTCGTTGCTCGTTTTGGAACACCATTTAATTTTCAATTCTCTCATGTTGTTGTAGCGACCAAGTTTCTACATACTCTGTCCAAATTTCAGGTCCGTAGCTCTTATGGTTCCTGAAAAAATAGCGTGTGACGAACAGACGGACAGACAGACAGCGTAGCGAAAATAATAGGGTTCCATTTCACCTTTGGTGTACGGAACCCTAAAAATGGCTTTGACGAGTTTAAATTTTCTCTTATTTATATTTTAATTTTGTTCTATTAAAAACAAAGAATTAATGGATATTTAAAACTATAAGCAAAGCAATATAAAATGGCTCAAAACCGAAATTGGTTCTTGTCGCCTCTCTTATGGAAGCGCATCGAATGCTGTTCGACAGATTTATAATTCTTTGTTTCTTGTTCACTCCGTTATCACGTTTGCAGTTAATGGAACTATGCTCTTTGTAGCTTGTTGCGTTTACAAGACAAGGCATGAGTATTTTGAAAAATACTTACTGGGTTTTATTTAAACGGCGGTTCTTGGACCGACAGGATCAATGATCATCCGATTTTAGTCACTTATGACCAAAAGACAGTTCACATGCTTCTTGGTGCCATGCTTATGTTTTCTCAATTTTGATTGGTAGCATTAGGCTAAGTACTAGAGTTTTCGGGATTTTCGGAAATTTAATATTACGTTTTTGAAATTTGCTTTTTTTACATTGCTGTTCGTTGGCTTATTACTTAAAAATACAACTCTGCAACGATGTATAATATAAGAATGGAAGCAGATGTAATAGAGGTTACCGAGGTGACTCCAAAAACGTTAATCGTTACGAAATATTTTCAACCTTAAAAGTCTTTATAGGAAATGCGAGTAGCATCTAGGTTGGCAGCTGTAGATGGAATTACCATCTATGCCATAACTCAAAGCAATGAACTTATAAAGTTCTTTTGTTTTTTTTTTTAGTTTGTATCTGTCTATCTGTGTATCGGTGTGTCTGCATGAATTCACGTACAGATCAAACGGCTAGACCGATTTTGATTAAGTTTTTCTGTTTGAAACTTGACTTGTTCGATAGTGTTCTTAGCTACAAAATCTGTGTGTTTTTAGCACTATAGTTTATAAAACAGCTAGACCGATCTTAACTTGGTTTTTCGTTTGAAAGGTGACTTGATCTAATATCTTCTCGCCCATACTTTTCCAGCCGTTTGGTCTGTACATCGGGGGGTCTTAAAATTAATTTTTTTTATTAATTTAAATGTTGTTTATTTTTTCATAAAATTATATTTTTATTGAGCTCATATAATTAAATTCATACGTTTTTGAAATTCCCGGGAATTCCCGGGAATAAAAAATTTTACTTCTCAATTCCCGGGAATTGAAAAAGTTCTGGAAATTAGAAACCCTACTATGTACTTCCTTAAAATAAACCAATCTTGCAGCTGACAAACCATCAGCACTTACTTGAAATTGACTTTGTCAACAATCCAACTGTCCTTTGAAAACTAGTATTTCTGTGCGTTATATACAGACAACTTTCAAGTAGCGTAGCTGCATAAAAATTGACCTAATTGACGTCAGCAACAGCAGTAGCAACATAATCACCAGATTCATCATATGGGTCGGTTATATTATCATCTTCCTTGTCAGCTGATCTAGTGAAACTAAATCAAAAGTCACTGAAGTTAGTTCAGTTCATGGAATAAATGGGCTTGAGGGCCAAATTTGGGGGGCGGACGTACCCCCAAAACCCAATATATCGCTATGAAATTATTTTCTACATAAAACTAAACCTTTTTTGCGGGGGGGGGGAGAGAATCTAAGAAATAAAAAAATTCTTTAAACAACAATTATTGATTTACCATTGGTAAATACACAATAATCATTTCTGATATTCCAGTTCATGCTAAATTTGCCTTAAACAGCTGATGTTAATAACAAAACTCTACCCCAGTAGATAGACGTGGATGCTGATGAAGTGCGTGGCTGCACAGCAAAATATCGGTATTTCCCCCCAGCTATAAAGTATAAGTTTAATATTTTTCTCTTCCTTAGAAACTCACATTATTTAATAAAAATATTTCATTCAATAAGAATTGAAATTATTGAACTTAAGCCTGATTAAAAAATTATTTCTGATTAAAATTCACTACAGTTCAATTAAAATCTTAAAATGTCTCACAATTTTTAAAAATCTTTTGAGGACTACTTTTACTGTCACAGCATAATTCCTGATGGCCTGGAAGGAATATAAGGCTATACAAATTTGTTTTCATATTTTAAATAGACTTGGCACTTTGCATATAGAGGGCATTCTATTTTAGCATGTATGTATATGGAACTAATGCAGCTAAGGACTTGAAATTTTCCGCGGGTAGATCCTTCTATAATGGCTTTTAAAGAACTAGTATAAATGAGTTTAAAAGTGGGAGTGGCACCTCCTATATATAGCCAATATATATTCTAAATTGTCTTGGGATTTAATACAGAATAGCCCTTATTTTATGAACTCTCCAAAAACAAATGTGTATGGAGGAACTTAGGACCACCAAAAATGTTTTCCATTGTATTTTTTTCGTAAATCGCCATTAATTTCATCTTATTACAGGATACACCATGTAGTTGCAGTTCGTTCTCAGCTTGGCGTTTCCACGTGTTGGCAGGCCTGCCAGGTCTTCTGGAACTTTGGGGATTAAATTTGACGACTTGCCTAGTTATATCGTCTGCAGACGATTCAGACATTTTTTTGTTCCACACATCTTGATTTGAAATCTTGCTTTCCCACAATATTTTGAGTATGTGACTGAGGAACCGCGTTACAAATGCTTGCATATTATTCACTTCGCGACTCCATATTTTCTGCATATGACAACCGTAGAGAAACACCGATTTCACGTTGCTCCTAGGTTAGGTTAAGTTGACGAGAGGATACATTATGCTCATGTCAAGGTACACTCACATAAGCCAGTATATGCCTGTTTCGAGCCCTCATGTGAATTGAGAACGACTCCCTTCCTTCGTAGGAACTCAGTATCAGTAACGTAGTCTCGAGGTCCCGGCTGGGTAAAAGCTGGACCGACAATGACAAATAAAGTGCTCCGTTGTCTCAATGTCCTCAATGCATGCCCTGCATTCGTTGTTATCTGTGGATCCAATCCGGTTCAAGTGCCCTGGTAAGTTAGAGTGCTCCATTAAGATCCCCCTCAACTATCTTAGTTCAGGTTTGTTTGGTTTCAACAGCCCGCTTCTTTCGTTTTCTTCGTAGCAGCCCGATAGGACCTTGGTTATATTAACCACAGTATCACTATTCAATCGTATCCTGTGGGTCATCTTTCGGTATTTTTAACACAAATCATCCTCGGAAATTATTTGGAACCTTCTCATTTAACCACAATTTTACAAATATAGGTTTTATGGCCTCAATAATTTAAGAGGATGATGGTATTGGTAGTGCCTTTTATATCATTTATATGATGTATTAAGTCGCAATCACATAATATATATTTTTTACAGATTCTGTCGGAAAAGCTGAAAACAGTTTTATGTAATATTTCTCCCTTCTTACCGTTTGTTGATCTTTGACATACATCAATTTTATTGGATTATATTGTGCACTTTAGGGCAAGCGATTTCCTGCGCAATTCGACATGCATGTTTAAAAACACTAGCACAACGTAACAACGTGGTATTTTCGAAGGCAGCTACACCTTTATCATCAGCAATGTTTGGTGTGGTGTTGGCTTAACTTAAGTTTTTTAACTAACACAAACAAAATTTTTTCACTAACACAATTGCAGCAATTTATATTGAATTCAATATTGATAGTCAATTGACAAGTCATTTGATAGGAATTGATGATGGATTTATTTATTAATTATGGTTTTTCTACTCTAGCATATATGTTAGAGTGGGACATCTAATTTACATATGCCAAAACTTTAACAACATCGAGTCTTATGGAAAAAAAAACTAGAATTAATTCTGTCTGTGAAAAGTCAAATTTAAAAGTGTTAAAAAAGATAAGTAAAAACAATATTTAATAAAGAAATTTACAAAATTAAATTTAATTGATATTTTTTTTCAAAATTTTAGATATGTATTTGTAAAAAGCAACATGCGTTGGTCTTGAAAAGGTGTTATGAGGGCAATATACCGTCTAGTTTATTCTTTTTTTGCTGAAGTATATCTCTAATTTTAAATTATTTATTTATTTTTATATCATTTTATAATAAAAGAAAACAATTAAAATAATAAAAACTATATTTATTGTCATTATATCAATCATGTATGATTACTCAATTGTGGGGGTAATTAGTCTATTATGATAAGTCAAGCTTGAGTAATATTTATGATATCATTGATCAGTAAGAAACACTGGATTTAGCAGTTCAACTATATGTATATTCCTTTGTTAGATAGAGATGCAACATCACACGTACACAAAAGTTTCCATCACATTTTTCGTTTTGTCCTTAATAAAGTGATAGAAACTTTGTTCTACGCAATGATGAATATATCCTGCCTGACTATCGATCAACTCAGCAGGCAATTGACTGGTAGTATTCTTGTATGGTTGATTCACTATATTATAAATTCTTGACAGCTTTTAAGATAACGAAAGCTTTAGTTTACAACAGTCTTGCTGATGTGGTGCTTGTTTATTTAATTTTTTACTCCCTCGCGAAAACAATAAAAATTCACAGAATAATTCTTTGGAGCACATATTTTGTGCTTTTAGTGCTTTATTGGTTTGTTTAAATTGATCATTTATAATATTATTGAGTCACAAGTAAAATATTTTAAGAATTATGTACATCTGTACATTTATAGAGATTCAGGATTGAATATGATAAATGCATAAGGATTTACAATATATGGTTAGTATATTAATAATTATATATAATTAATATAAATGAACAATTTTAGCTTAAATAAATGATTATAACGCTTTATTTGGCAGGTTTACAATATCTATAGTTGTCGTTTGCACGCGTCCTTTGACAGCATGTCAAACTTTACTAAGGAGGAGATACTTTTATATATTTTATAAGCAGTAAATGCAGGAAAAGTGTTGTAAGAAAAATAAAGTTATGATATACACACTATATTTTTCATGTTTAACAATAATTGAGTTTTTAATATTGTGCCTGACACAACAGTACAACATTTGATGTAAAACTTCATCTTTTACCAGCCATGGCCACCATGACTGTAACCACCATGACCACCACCAAAGCCATGGCCGCCACCGTAGGAATAACCACCTCCGTAGCCACCACCATAACCACCTCCGAAACCACCACCAATAGCACCACCACCGCCGGAAGCAACTCTGGTAACAGTATTTGGTCCACTGATGTGTTGGCTGATGACGGGTGTAATAGTTTTAGTAATGACGGGCTGCGATATCACTTCTTGTATAATAGGTGCTCCAACCCTGGTTGCTACAGCCGCTGGTGCTTGGACAACTGCGGGAGCGGCAGCTACAGGTGCGGCAACAACTGTGGGAGCAGCGGCAACAATTTGGGGAGCAGCAGCAACTACAGCTCCTCCACCGTAAGCAATGCCACCACCGCCGTAAGCAATACCACCACCATGACCGCCATAGCCACCAGCAATGCCAGCCAACGAGTTCTGGCTACCGCAGGCCACAGCAAGGACTAGGATGTACTAAGGAATAAATAAATATTTCAGAAAACTTTGTATTCGAGTTTCAGCATGAAAATTAACGCTGAATATCCTAACAGAATTATAAGTTTTCGAGGAAGGCAAATTTCGAATATAAGTTCGAATCTTTCAAAAACTTCTAAAGCTAATTATTTCCTCTTTTTCTTCTTAATCTTTTTTTTTATAAAATTGATATTTTTGATATTCGAATTCAAATTCGCAACTAATTTCGAATTTTCGAACTTCCAAATATATACTTCAAAAATTAGAAATTTTTGCTCTGTTCTTTACAAGAACTATAAAATTTATAAATTTTAATATTCGAAAATAATTTCGAAATTTCGAACTTGAGTGTTTGTAATTGCTGTGATGCAAAATTGAAGCCAAAAATTGGATTTAAATGTAAGTATCTGTGTTCATCTGTTACTTGTGCCTTCCATCTGCAAACTGTTGTGCCAGCTTGCTTAAGTTCTTCTGAAGGGACATTTTCCATGCAGTTAATTACAGAAGCGGAAATTGCTTTCCTTTGCACTGCTTAAAGCACATTTGGACTAAGAGGTTCTGAAAGGCTTCCAAATTGATCTTGAACGCCCTTACTAGTGTAAAATTTAACACTTAATTAATTTCTGCCCAAGTTATATTTTTGAAAATCTCTTTTTAAGCTCAAATTTTGATGAATATTTACTTTGACATTATGTTTACAATTCACTATCAAATTTTGTATTCTTAGATTCCCAGCCATCACTTTATTTTATAAATTGTCCCGAAATTCCTTTCACGACTGTTGCTTAGCAGGACACTTACCAATTTATACATGTTGATTAATTTTTTAAATAAAATTTAATTTAAACTTAAGAAATGATAAGTTTTAATAAAAAGTATTTTAAATGATTAATTTTTTTTAAACTGTTTCTGTTCACTTAAGCTGTGCCTGCCACAATGATGTGATGAATCTTGTTAAACATCAAGCTGTTTTTATACTGGAAAAAGTAAAACAAAATCTTCGCAACATCACAAAATAAGTTTTGTTAAAATGATAAAAATGAAATTTCAAATAATTAACAAGACAAATGTATGAAAATAGCACAAAAAGTTACAGTTAAGCTTAAAATCAAGTTGGACCAGCCAAACAAGGACTTGGCAAAAAAAAATAATTGCAACGATTTATTTGGTCTGTGTTACAGCAGAGATTTCAAAAGAAATTATTGAAATAGAAGAAGGCCAAAAATAGGTTTTGTTAAAAAAAAACTACAACAAGTAAGGCGAACAATAACACAAGTTTTAATTGTAATACAGGAAAGTGGAACAACTGGTAGATGTCGTTTAAAATATTACAAAACGCAATTAAGATGTTAGAGAAACAGGTGCTGGAAAGAGATCGAAAACGACTAGACTAGTCGCTACTTTAATTATAAATTAATTGCTTTACTTATAAATTGATTTCTAATTTCGTGAACGATTTATAATCGAGTGAACGAGGCGTAATGGTTCGTGTCTAGCTTAAAAAAAATTAGCATTCGCGAAATTCCCCGAGAAACCGGAAATTTCAAATTAATTTAATTTTAATTTTATTATTTTTTTAAATGTTACAAATACAATTATAAATTATATAGCAATTTATTTTGACAGTAAATAGTAAAAAGAACCTTTACCAGTTGTAGTGACACAGACCAGACCAGTTTTTGGTAAGAATTGAATCCACTACCCCCACACAGATGGTAGTGGGCTAACCAACTAGGCTTATGTCGTACACTTGTACCGCTTGTGACACGACAATGGAAACATTTTGATGGCAAACACTACTTCTACTTCGGCGTTTTGACTCATTACTTTAACATGTCGATGTCATTATAGGCAAGTAATTACTGTCTAGCGCATACTTATTTTTTATGCAATAAGAAGTTTTTTTTGTGGGACATACATATGTATACAAATTACAAAAAAAAAAAACACATGCCTCAAGCCAGGATTTGAACATAATACTATCGGCATGATAAGCACAAGCTCTACTACTACGCCACGCTGATAATAATTCATTTATTTTTATTACTTTCCTGTCATTATATACTTGTATCTGCTGTAAAGTAAGGCAGACTGTATGTCGTTTGTGTAGAAAATTAATGCACATGGTATGTAACTGGTGTTGAAAAGTAAGTTGTGCTTAATATAAGTCATTTTTTTTGCTGCGCTGTCTTGAGCAGTGTTATATGTTTTTACCAAGGTTGACAAACGGTATCGTAAAAATACCGATACCGATTCAAATACCGCTATAATTAGATACCGGTATCGATACCGATACCGAAACACATTTCGGTTAGAAAATACCGGTACCAGGAATACCGTTTAGGTCTATACCGGTATGTACCGGTATACCGATTCCAACCAAAAATAAAATTTCAAAAATATATTTCAATTAACTTTCTTATATAAACACGTTTTTTTCGCCTTTACACATTCTTATGCAGCACTGTTTTTTTTAATCAACCGGAAAGTGCAATCATATCATAATCATCACCAGTGCGAAATACTAACGGACTTCATGAGCTGCTTAATGCCTTTAGGAACGAAAAACGTATCTCTAGAGCAAAGCCCTTACAAAGACAGTTAGTTTCAATAATAACTTTTTATATAAATAACTTATTTATATGAAATCGCGAAAGTTAGTATATTGGTTGTTCCAGATACACAAGGTAATGCCCAGATTTAAAGTTTTGAAGAGTGCTTTTTTATGTATGCACATTAAAGATATTTTTCTTTAATTGATATACTACATATGTGCGCTGTCTAAAATATGAGGTTTGCTGCCATAAATGCGGTCTTAATTTTTTACCTCGATCCGACGCTGCCTTCTGGTGGGGCCTAAAGTACCCGATACATAGTGGGGATTTTTTTAAATTTTAAATAATTCTGCAGTTTTTATCAGATAAAAAAGACTTTTGAAAGTGGATTTTTTTCTATCCAAAAGCTAAAAAAATTGTGCAACATTTATGGGTTTTCGCTTAAAGTTTAGGAAATATTCGAGAAAAAAAAATTGTAAAAAAATTGTCATTTTTACCAACCTTTGTCCACTGTTCTGCTAATGGAGAAGGCAAACGTTGTTAGATTTAGAAAATGAAACTTATTTTGAATAAGGGATATAATTTGTTACATTAAACATAACATTTGCCAATAAATATTTTCGGCTGAAAAGTCTTTCTTAGGTAGAAAGTAATAACAAATAGTATTTGCTTTTGAGTTCCCGGCAATACAAATTACAAAAAAATTTTAAATTGATTTATTGAAATATTCGTTCGGTCTGAATTAGGCGACTAAGAATATATCTAAAAACGGACGAATATTCGAGAATTCGAATACGAATTTTGGAATTTTACTAAGTGCATACAATTCTACATGTACTTCGTGTGTAATATAAATAATACATTCACTGTATGTATTTATTTTTATTATTTTATTTAATTAACCAAAATGCAAAGTTTCAACTGCAGTTTTCTTATTTTACTTTTTTAATAAATTATTTTTTAATAAAAATATAAAATCGTATATAGAAACATATAAGTTTAAATACTTTTTATGGTAATGTAAAAATACTCCCTTTTCGAAGTAATTTAACAAAAAAATTTTTTTGCTATGTCCACTGTCTGAATTATCAAATTTAGCAGTTATATCGGTATACCGGTATTATAAACTCGGTAACGGTATGTACCGGTAATACCGATACCGAAATAAAACAAATACCGCTACCGATACCGAAATTTAAAAAATAGTTGTACCGGTATGAATACCGATACCGTTATTTGTTTCGGTTTCCAACCTTGGTTTTTACTATCTAGCAGTAAAAAACAATTGAACTAGAGTTAATTTTTTATGTGTAAACATAAAAATCTTTTTCACAATACAACCAAAAATTTTGACTAAGATCGTAAAGCGTTATCAAAACGGTGTGAGCTATGTATGAGTGTATTAGTGTAATCATACAAACAAGAAGTGCCGATAAATTTAACAGCTGCATAGAAATACACTCAACCGAATTCTAAAGGATACCTTCAGGAGCAATGTTAATTTTAATAGAAATTGCTTGTGTTGCCAGTGGAGATAATTTTGTTAAAAAGTAGAAAAATAAATAAAATAAATATAAACTGAGAAATTTTTAGATATTTTAATTGAACTGTAGTGAATTATAATCAGAAATAATTCATAGTTAGGCTCAAGTTCAGTAATTTCAATTCTTATTGAATGAAATATTTTTATTAATTAATGTGAGTTTATAAAGAAGAAGAATTATTTCTGATTATAAATATAAACTTTTAATTAAAAGAGCCTTTTAAATGTCAAATATTTGTTTAAAAGATATTAAGAGATATAAAGCAGTCTTTATAAATAATTTATAATATTATATTATATCATATCTTCATTACGTACTGTTGCCTTACACTGCAGCTGGTGCACGACAATTGGGTAACAAATGTCCAACTAATGAAAATTTTATGGGTGGAGATTTTAATACAAATCTTGCAAACCCACACCAGCAAGCTTTTATTTGACGTTTTCCACTTGCATATGAGCAATTCTCCACAAACCCTCACAACTAATAATTCCACAGCTTTAGATGCAGTTTTCCATAGATTTTTAAATACAGTAGCGTCAAAAATTCATATATCTTATTTTAGTTACCATAAGCCATTAGTTAAACTTATTTATTTGACATATTGTTGGAAGTGTCAATACAAATACAAATTTCAATTATAAGCCAATATTAAAAAAAAAATTCATTATTAGATGTTTACACATCTCCCAAGCATTGTGAGTCCACATTGCTTTTTTTTTAATTATTTGTTTTTAACAGAACTAACACTCAGACAATTAATTCCTACTACTATTACATCTTTGTTACCTTGTTTAGGAAAGGGCAAGTGATAGAGAAGACATTAAAGAAAGAGATAAAGGAAAGCTTCATTATTTTACAAATCTGCTGTTTTTGCACGTTTCTAATAACGCAGTATTGCAGCACCTCTGGTGTTAATGAGGCGCATTAAATTTTTGAAGCTCTATTTAGTAACCATTTTATTGATTCTAATACACACGAAAGGAAGACAAAGTGTAAAAAACCCAGATTTTATCGCTTTTAGTCGAATTTCGAGACTTGAAATACATATTTTTTCATAGCAAAATAGTTACTTTTGTTTTAGGAAACCCCTTATAGGGTGTTTTTTTTATAGAGGCATAGAACTTTGAAATGGAATAAAAAAGTTGAATTTTTTAAATTGTCATAATATTTATTTATTCTGTCATATTCGGACTTAGTCTAATCTGAAGCTCCAATTTTCGATGACTTTTTCCAACATTTGTGAACTCATATGGGCAATAATGGATAAGAAAAAATAGTCTATCAGAGTTAAATTGCACCAGCTTGGAGGCCAAACGTTTCCTTCAATAAATCAATTATGGCACGAGCTGTGTGACATGTTGCGGCATCTTGTTGAAACCACAGCTCCTGCACATCACGCTTGTTCAATCTATGAACGCAAAATTCAGTAACACTGGCTCTATAAACTTATTCGAGTCTTCCTCTAAGTTAACCTGTACAACAGCAATTACTTCTTCTGTACGCACTGTATAACATCTCTTTGGATGCTTATTATCATTTAGAGTAAACGTGGTGCGAAAACGTTTCATAAATAATTGAATTAATTGCTCTGATAAATGATTATTTTGACCATAAAATGGACGTAGTGCACGATGATGCAAATTCATGATTTTTGAAACAAATTTGTGCAATTTGGAAATATTTTGTTCAGGCGTCAGTCTATTCAAGTTGAAATGCCAAACCAAACTAAACATCAATCACTTGACAGCTAGCAAAATGGCCGCCAGCTAAAAAAGTGTTGCCAACTCAAAGCTTTATATCTTCATAAAAAAACACCCTTTACTATCACTCGGAAGTAATAAATGAAGACCACAGTAGATTAAGAAATGAACACCACAGTAGATAATTCACAACTATTTGTTACTAATAGTGACATAAAGGGCTAGTTTCTTACTAATTAGTTAAACTTAGTTTAACATACATTTGGGTCAACCAAGAAACAAATTTAAACAGGGTTTAACCACCCATACTGTTTTTCAGTGATGGATTAACAGTTGTCAATTTAGCTAAAAATGCCATACTTAGATATGGCATTCTTGAATATATTTTACGTTAATAGGGCAACACTTGAAAAAAAGCGATAAGATAATTCTTTAAATTTATTTAAAAAAACGTCAATAACTGAATTCTGAATATATAATATGGATTTAATAAATAGCGACTGACGCTCAAAAAATAAAACCAAAAATTTTCATAAAATTTTAAATCAAAGGAAATAGACCTTCCTTCAAATTAATTCTAAAATCTTAGCAAGAACTCCAATTTATTCTACACATAAAAATGATTTTAATATCTTTTTATCTTCCTTATTTTTCTCACAATTGTTCTAATCAAGTTTCCGGTTTCATGCATCTATTTGATTTATGTATGAATATATGCATTTACTCAATAACAATATAATATTTTTTTTAAAGAGAAGTATCACTCGAGCAATGAATGCCTACTACTATTAATAGGTTTGTACCTTCTTTAGGAAAGGGATGAGAAGACAGGCAGTGAAGGAAGAGACATAAACAGAGAAAGAGAAAAGCTCTGCTTTTTTTCTAGTTTTCTAGTGATGCAGTGTTGCAGCGCCTCTGGTGTTAATTGAGGCGTATTAATTTTTTTTGAAGCTATGGTTCGCCGATTATTTTGCTACACAACGAAGGAGAGCGCTCTGATGTTACATTGGGATTAGTATCTGCTGAGGTCGGTATAGTTCAGTGCTCAGCAACTATGGCTTCATCACTTTAACTTTCCTACAACAACTGACACAAAGGAACACTAATGCAGATCAGAAAAATGGGTGGTGTTATTATTTTAATAACTGTTGAATACAGGGATTGAACCCAGTACCTCTGGTTTTGTAGTCAATGTGCTAACTACTTCAACCAACGCCAACCTCATATATTTATCATTTGACAGTTCTAATTAAAGTTTAACTAAGCAATGTTGCTCGGTTAAACCTAGATTATTAACGAGATAATCTTTGTATGAAAAACAAACTACAGTTAACTGGCAATTAGAGTTTATCTTCATCTTAAAAACTACCACGAAATCTATTAAGTTTTATGCGCATAACTGATTGTCCCCCATCAAAATAGTATCTATGTAGTTAAAAGTTAAAAAGACTGATATAAATGTTAAATGTAACAAAAATCCATTAATGTCAAATGTCTCATAATGCAAATAAATAAAAATAATTGCGTATGTAAAACACAATAAATTTTGTTCAAATCTTTTTGCTTTTAAAGGAAAATATAAATATCATAACGAAGAAATACAGCTTCAATGAATTATAAATATTGAAAACAATCTAGTCAATTGAAAAGAAAAACCTTTATTCTCATTGTATATGCGATTATGATCATTTTATGAGGAAAAAACACTTTACCATTAATATATATTTTATCATATTAAGTATGAAGCCTTTCTACAACTATAAACTGGATTATAAGGCAGGCAGGCAGTAAATGGGCGAAAGAGACACACACGCACACACACACACACACTCAAATTCCAAAAAAAGAAAAGCACAAGCCAAAACTTTGCTTGGCCCGATTACACAATAAAACACTTAAAGTGGAAACAAAATAGACTCATGACATGTTTTTCACTTTTAAGCCGTAAAACACTTTGCAACCAAACCAATTGCAATAATGTATGTATGCATGTACATATTAGAGGGCTGCTTAAACAGTCTTAAAAGGGAAATACGTTTTGTTTTTTAAATGTATTACCGTATTATGTATTATACTAAATCAATAGTAAATGATGTTGTTTATTTAACAAGCGAATCATTATAAAGGGTCCGCCAGATAACTTTTTTTTTTAAATGCTATAAAAAAAACTACTGAAGCTTCGGCTGTGCGGCACGTAGCGCCGTCCCGTTGAAACCAAATGTTGCCAATATCCTCCTTTTCAATTTTTGTGAACAAATTTTCGTTCAACATGGCCCGATAACATTCGCCATTGACTGTAACGGCCACTCTATGCTCCTTTTTAGAAATTATGCCTTTGTACCAAAATCCGCACCAAACAGTGACTCGTTTTGGGTTGTTTTGCGTCGGCTTTTTAATATATGCGTGCGGGTTTTTTGTAACCCAAATGCGGCAATTTTGCTTGTTTACATACCCGCCAAGATCAAAATGAGCTTCATCTGAAAATATGATTTTTTTTGCCAAATCGGCATCTTCTGTAAGTCGATCGCAGGCCCACTTAGAAAAGCGAAAACGCATTGGATGGTCAGTTGGCTCGTTCAGCGAAAGGATAAAACTAATTATCTGTCAAATCAGACATGAGCTAAGTTTTACCATTCACAAAATAAGCAGTTGTTGAAAAAAAAACGTTAGATGGCGGACCTTTTTCCGTCACGATGTATTTTCTTCTTTACTCGTATACCTGCAATAACTGAAACAAATGTCTTGCCATCAGTGTTGTTAAGCTTTTGTTTTAGAAGATTTCGCTGCATTAAAGCATTTGAAAAATCCTTCAAGTCTTAAAAGTTCTTGTAAGTGGTCTTGTGCAGGGGTCTAGTACATACTTATGTGAGTATAAATATTTAAACGTTGCAATACATTGAGTATTATTTGTATGTTTTTGGGGGAAAATAAGACCGGGCCACACCACACACTCCTCGTCATATCATAGCAAACACCAGCACGGACACACGAACACACATTCACACGCCCAAGCCAAAAAAAAACGTCATGGCATGCCTTAAAAACTAGATGAAAATCCATATTTATTTTTTTTAATTTTCGTGTAGATATTTGGGGGATGGCAAATGCTTGGGTTGTGTTATTTCTTCTTGCAGTTACCATCCTTAAAAGGCCAAAATTGAATAATGATTTTGAAATCTGTTTGTGGCGAAAAAAAAACAACCCATTCAAATGAAATTTAATCGGTTTTAAACAGTTTGTTGTTGGCCCACTTGGTCACTTTTAATATTTTTCGTATTCGCATTCGCATTCGCATTCACATTCCCATTCGATTTCAATTGATTGCAACGATTGTAAATCATTTAATTTAATATTTTTTGTTTTTTTTTTTAGTGGCTATTGCATGCAATTGTTATTCTTGATGTTTCTCTTAGTTGTTAAACCACTAACCTAATCCATTTTATGGCTGGCTTTAACTTGTTCCATGATACATTGGCCTTTTTGATAATGCGACAACATTTTGTGGCAGCCGGCTGTCATAGATGCTGGCTAAGAAGGCAGTGTGTGTTGCTGCTGCTGCTGTTGCTGTTGCTGATGATGATAATGACGATGATGATGTAAAAACATTTTCATGGCATATTAAATAATAGCTTTTGATCAGTTTTTTTTCTGTTTCATTGTTAAACAATCTTGTTATAATTAACTCTATTTCCACACATTCTCTTGAAGCAATTCCTCTAGTTTTTCCTTATTTTTTTTTGTGGTATGTTGGTGCGGTTTCCTACTTGGTGGCTTTTTTTCCTAAGCAATGCTTGTTACACCTACAGTTTGTGGCTTGATAGTAGTACCATGATTTTAACGGCTGTAACATGCTGATATCATTCGCATCCGTAAAGCGTCTCGGAATAAGAGGTTTCAGGTTGATATTTAAGAAAACAGTATTTTTAGGCTAAAGCTTAAATAAGAAAAATTCAAAATTTTAAAAACCCCCAAATATATCTAGAGAAGATGGACCGATTTTCTTCAAACATAGTTAAGAACCCTCTCGATCAAGTCACCTTTCAAACAGAAACAAACTAAACCAAAATCGATTCAGCCGTTTGGCCTGTACGTGGACACGGACTGACACACAGACACACACTACACACTTATGCCCTAATTCAGTAAGAAGAATTAGGACGATTTTGTTTGAAAATACTTCTGAGTTATTGTGCTTGAATTCAGTAAATTATTTTCTTCAAAAATAGTTGTTGTCTCTGATATTAAAAAAATAAAAATATTATTGACAGGGTTTTCAAACATAAAAATTAAATTGAAGTACTATAGCCCATTAACATTGTCTCAAAATCTAGTAGTTATGAGATTTCGAGCAAAATCTTGCTGCTTTTTACTAGATTTCCCATACAAAACAAAATCTATTTTTTCAGTAGATTTGTAGAAAATCAAATCAAAATCTAACAATTTTGTTAATTTTTTACCACCCTGTACAACATATTTATAAAAAAAGATGATTGAATTAGCTACGGTCTGCTTAAAAAGATGTGTGAATTTACTACATTGCTGTTGTTTGGTTGTATTTTTAGAAATTTTTCAGCTAATGGGTTTTGTTTTGGATAAAAGAATCTTGATAAATGTCAAAAAATTGGTTGGTGTAAACGGTATAGATTTTCATAAGGATTTTAATTGAAATTTGCTAGATTTTGAGCAAGTGTAAATGCCCTATTATACAATAGTTAAAAAAATATATGAAAATATATGTGTTGGAAATAATGTTTGGAGCAAAATCATAAAGCAAATACACGAACCTTCTAGCATTGAAAATAAGTAATTATTGTTTGAAAGAATCGTAACTGCTGCTTTTTCCGTCCATAGACAAGACGGCACAATCGTCGAATAGAATTAGGGCCTTATAACACCCCTTTTTTTAGTCGGGGTTTAAAAAAGGAGGGAGTGCCATTAATAATGAACAACAATATTACTCGTAGCCAAAATGAAATTTCCCATTTACAATGTGATCAGTTATCCTTTGGCTTTGCAAGACGATCCCTTTATATCCTTTACAATGCCTTCGATAATTTCTCGAAATAATTGTTTGAGGTCTTGAATCGATTGTGGGATATTGGTATAGATTTTATCTCTTACGTAGAACCAAGGAAAGAAGAATAAAGGAGCACTAATTTGATGGCTTCTTCGGTAAATCACACGGTCAGCTAAAGAGCGATTGTGTGTCACATAACACCGTCCTAGTGAAAATAAACGTCGTTCATATCAATAACTTCCACTTTAGGGCATACAAAATCATTAATCGTAGTTCGATAGCTCAATTCATTTACCGTAACAATTATTGGTGAGCAAGGTCTAATTAAACCGAAAGACAACTAACAGCACCAAACAGTTACACATGGAGGATGGAGAGAGAGAGGCTGTTTCATAATAATTATAAAATTTTCCGAACAAGAATTTCGAAAACAGATAGTTTCATATACCGATATGCTGCACGAACGGAAATAAGGTGAAGCAATTTTAGCCTCTACTAAAATAAAATTCATATGAGATCTTTTAAAACATCGACATACGTATATATATTTTTTTTGTCTCTGTGAAGAGCAATACCAATTTCAAAGTTGGATTGACTCTACGGCGATCAAACTGAGTTCAGCTGTGAACGATAATAGGGGCATACATTTCGCATTATCGTCATATAAATTAAAAAAAAATAGCTTCACATTTAAAATCTTCTACAGAAGAACACATTATAAGTTTTAGTGTTTCTTAAGTTACGCCCTTTTCCAATTTGACGATTGGCTGAACTTATCTTTTAAGTTCCTTCTAACCCTGGACACAAACACTCATTATTGGTTAGACTATTTTACATCTTGCCGTCTTGTCTATGGAAAAAAGCAGCAGTTATGATTCTTTCAAACAATAATTATTTATTTTCTATGCTAGAAGGTTCGTGTATTTGCTTTATGATTTTGCTCCAAACATTATTTCCAACACATATATTTTCATATATTTTTCAAACTATTGTATAATAGGGCATTTACACTTGCTCAAAATCTATGAAATTTTAATCAAAATCTTTATGAAAATCTATACCGTTTACACCAATATTTTTTGACAATTATCAAGATTTTTTTTATCCAAAACAAAAAATTTCCAAAAATACAACTCAACAACTGCAATGTAGTAAATTCACACAACTTTTTAAGCAGACCGTAGCTATCATCTTTTTTTATAAATATGCTGTACAGGGTGGTAACAAATAAACAAAAATGTTAGATTTTGATTTGATTTTCTACAAATCTATGGAAAAAATAGATTTTGTTTTGTATGGGAAATCTAGTAAAAAGCAGCAAGATTTTGCTCGAAATCTCATAAGTACTAGAGAAAATGTAAGTGGGCTATAATACTTTAATTTAATTTTTATGTTTGAAAAATATGGCAATAATATTTTTAGTTTTCATTATCAGAGACAACTATTTTTGAGGAAAATAATTTACTAAATTCAAACACAAGAATTCAGAAGTATTTTCAAACGAAAACGTCCTAATTCTTCCTACTGAATTAGGGCATACTAATATAATTTATAAGTAAGTAAATTAGTTTATGTGAGACATTTTTAGATTTAATTGATTACTGATTTATATTACTTTATAAGCAAATAAATTAATTTATAATTAAAGTAGCGACTATTCAAGTCGCCTTCGATCAGTTATCACCAACTGTGTCTCTAACATCTTTATTGGGTCTTGTAATTTCTTAAACGACATCTTCCAGTTGTTACACTTTCCTTTATTAGCATTTTTTTAACTACTTTAATTTTTTTTTACTTCTTCTATTTTAACAATTTCTGTTGAAATCTCTGCTGTAACACAGACCAAATTTAAATTTACAATTATATTTTTTTGAAGTCCTTGTTTGGCTGGTCCAACTTGATTTTAAGCTTAACTGTAACTTTTTGTGCTATTTTCATACATTTGTCTTGTTAATTATTTGAAATTTCATTTATATCATTTTAACAAAACTTATTTTGTGATGTTGCGAAGATTTTGTTTTACTTTTTCCAGTATAAAAACAGCTTGATGTTTAACAAGATTCATCACATCATTGTGGCAGGCACAGCTTAAGTGAACACAAATAGTTTTTTTTTAACAAAAAAAAATTAACTTTAAAGTAAAACATTTAAAAGACTTTTTATTAAAACTTAACATTTTTAAATTTTAAATTAAATTTTATCAAAAAAATAAATAAATCAACATGTATAAATTGGTAAGTGTCCTGCTAAGAAACAGTCATGAAAAAAATGTCAGGACAAATTGTAAAATAAAGTGATGGCTGGGAATCTTAGAATATAAAATTTAATAGTGAATTGTAAACATTATGTTACAGTAAATATTAAACAAAATTTAAGCTCAAAAAAAAACTTAAAAAAAATAACTTGGGCAGAATTTAATTAAGTGTTACATTTTGCAATAGTAAAGGCGTTCAAGATCCATTTGGAAGCCTTTCAGAACCTCTTAGTTCAAATGTGCTTCAAGCATTGGCAAAGCAATTCTCACTTCTGTAAATAACTGCATGGAAAATGTCCCTTCCCATGAACTTAAGTAAGCTGGGACACCAGTTTGCAGATGGAAGTTACAAGTAACAGATGAACTCTAGTTCAAGCAATAATCCTTGAATACATACATTTAAATCGAGTTTCTGGCTTCAGTTTTACATCACAGCAATCAGAAAGACTCAAGTTCGAAATTTCGGAGTTCATTTCGAACATTAAAAAATATTAATTTTATAGTTTTTTTTTAATAAATAGAGGTAAAATAAATAATTTTTGAAATACATAGTTGGAAGTTCGAAAATTCGAAATTTATTTCGAAGTTGAATTCGAATATGAAAAATATTAAATTTTAGGGATAAAATTAAAATAAAAGAAGGAAATACTTAACTTTCTAAGTTTTTAAAAGATTCGAACTTATATTCGAATATTCGAGTTTTGCCTTATGCGAAAAGTTATAATTGTGTTAAGTTATACAGTTTTGATTATCGTGCTAAAAATAAATAATTTTCAAGTTTTATCATGTTCGAAAGTACAAGCATAATTTCGAAATATTCGTTTATACGAAAATATTCTCAAAGTATGTGAAAAATTTTTCATTTGTTACGTAGAAATGCCCAAAATAATTTTGTAGGACTTGCAGTATTTTGGTATCTTTCAGAGTTTATGGTACACTAAAAGAATTTTCGGCATAAATTATATGAATTTCGACATTAATTCAATGAAAAATTCATTAAAATTCAAGCAACGTCACGCTTCGTTGGATCAATGAAACCAGTTTCATTAAAATTATTTTATTGAAAACTTCATCAAACAATAAAATAATTTCATGAAAAGAATGAAACAACTTAAATATAATGGGGTTTCTTAATAATTAGAAAATATTGTTGTCATAAATCCAATATCAAGGAAGCAATTCCAATGAAATTGTTTCACAATATTCATGAAATTTTCATTGGATTTGTGAAATTATTTTATTCAGTTTTAGATCTAAAATTCAATAAGTAAAAACAAACATAAAGTGAATGCAAAGTTTTCGAAAATATTGACCAATAAAGCCATATTATTTATTCCTTAGTACATCGTAGTCCTTGCTGTGCTCTGCAGTAGCCAGAACACTTTGGCTGGCTATTTGGGTGGCTATGGCGGTCATGGTGGCGGTATTGCTTACGGTGGTGGTGGCATTGCTTACGGCGGTGGAGCTGTAGTTGCAGCTGCTCCCCAAATTGTTGCTGCTGCTCCCGCAGTTGTAGCGGCTCCTGCAGTGCAAGCTGCACCCGTTGTCCAGGCATCGCCAGCTGTGGTAACTAGAGTGGTACAGCAGCCCTTCGTTACTAAAACTATTACGCCCATCATAACCAAGCATATCACTGCACCAATTACTGTCACCAAAGTTGGTGCTGCTGTCCTTGGAGGCACTTCGTACGGCGGTGGTGGTGGCGCCATTGTTGCCGGTGTTAGTGGTGGTGCTGCTGGTGGCGCTTACGGAGGTGGTTATGGTGGTGGCTACGGAGGTGGCTATGGAGGTGGTTACTCCTACGGTGGTGGTCATGGTGGTTACAGCCATGGAGGCCATGGCTGGTAAGAGATGAAGTTTTACATCAAATGTTGTACTGTTGTGTCAGGCACAATATTAAAAACTCAATTATTGTTAAACATGAAAAATATAGTGTGTAAATCATAACTTTATTTTTCTTACAACACTTTTCCTGCATTTACTGCTTATAAAATATATAAAAGTATCTCCTCCTTAGTAAAGTTTGACATGCTGTCAAAAGAACGCATGCAAACGACAACTAAAGATATTGTAAACCTGCCAAATAAAGCGTTATAATCATTTATTTAAGCTAAAATTGTTCATTTATATTAATTATATATAAATATTAATATACTAACCATATATTGTAAATACTTATGTATTTATCATATTCAATCCTGAATCTCTATAAATGTACAGATGTACATAATTCTTAAAATATTTTACTTGTGACTCAATAATGTTATAAATGATCAATTTAAACAAACCAATAAAGCACTAAAAGCACAAAATATGTGCTCCAAAGAATAAATCATGAAATTTTTATTGTTTCCACCAGGAAGTAAAAAATAAAATAAACAATTAACACAACGGCAAGACTGTCGCAAAACTAAAGCTTTCGTTACATTAAAAGCTGTCAAGAAATTGTAATATGGTGAATTAATACAATTTATATATTCTATTTGCCCTGAAACATTTTTATAAAAAACTTAAGTTAAGCCAACACCACACCAAACACTTGAATGCTGATGATAAAGATGTAGCGGCCTCCAGAAATACCACGTTGTAACGTTCTGCTAGTGTTTTTAAAAATGTATGCCGAATTGCGCAGGAAATCACTTGGTCTATGTCAAAGAACAACAAACGGTAAGAAGGTAGAAATATTACATAAAACTGCTTTCAGCTCTTAGGACAGAAGCTGTAAAAAAATATATTCCATGTGATTGCGACTTAATACATAATATAAGCAATATAAGAGGCACTCCAATACCATCACCCTATGAAATAAGAGTGGCGATAAAATCAATAATTGCAAATTATTCGTTAACTAAGACGGTTTCAAATGATTTCATAGGAGGACTTGTGTTAACAATAGCTAAAGATGATCCACAGCATACGATTGAATGGTAATACTGTGTTTAATATAATCAAGGTTTTATCGGGTCACTCGGAAGATGACCAAACAAGGGAGCTGCTGAAACCAACCAAGCTGGAACTAAGAAAGTTGAGCGGTGTCTTAACGGAGCATTTCAGAATTTCTTTTATATTTCAGATATTCTTTTTTTTTCTTTAAAAAGTTTGTCTGTGTTTTAAGCAGAAATTTTTGTTTCTGGCTCACACACTAGACCCCTGCAAAAGACCACTTGCAAGAACTTTTAAGACATGGTGGCTTTTCCAAATGCTTTACTACAGCGAAATTTTCTGAAACAAACGGTAAGCAACACTCTTGGCAACACCTTTGTTTGAGTTATTAAGGATATAGGAGTATAAAAGAAAATACTTCGTGATGGAAAAATTTGTGATGATTGCTTATTCACACGCATGGGCGCGTATACAAATATATATTAGCTTAACACCCTTCAGTCAGACTGCAGTCAAGTATCTTTATGCCAACACTAAAATTCCAGTAGTAGCTACATTGTCTTCAATTTCTCTTTTATTCGTCAGTATAAAAGAAAGAGAGAAACAAATTTGTGTCAATATACATAAATTTGTATGCACGTAAGTTATAGAAATTTAAATGTCTAGTTGGTATGTCTCCATGTTCCCATAATAGCTACGTAGTCGCTACCTAGTCAATTGCTTTAGTGTTACTAGTAGATTTTCAATGACCAGGACGTGTTAAATGTCTATAACACAAAGTATTGTATGGGCAATAATTAGAGAGTAATACTGGTGATAAAGTCAAAAGTGACTCAATACATTTTCACCATCGACACTTCCTTCAGGGAGTAATTGTCAAAAAAAATTTTCCTTTTGAAATAAATTTATTTCACGTTGAATTAACATTTAAGTACCGCTAAGTAAGACATTTAACCGTTAAGTAAGATTTTAACATTTAAGTACCGTTAAGTAAGATCAACATAAATTTAATTTATGTAGTAATTGTATTTTAATTATTATTTAACTTACGTTCGGTTAACATAGACATCAGAAAAAATTTTGTATATACATATATATTAAATTGGCTTCCCCGGCCAAGATTGAAACTCGGAACTCATCGCGTGGTAGTCAACGTGCTTTTACCCCTGCAGCCACAACAACTTTAAATATTCTTAAGATACACAATAAATATGTATAGTAAGTACATGAATTAAATTATAATTTAACATTATTTCTTAACACTTAACATAAAATTTGTTTGAAAAGTTTTAGTTTTAGTTTTAGATAAAAAAAAACAATATGCTTTGACTTGAAAAGTTTTAGTTGAAAAAAAAATACAAAATACTTTGACTTTACTCGAACCTGACTGATTCGAACCTGCGATCCTCCGAATGCAAGACTAGTACACTGCCTACCAGCCAGCAGCAGCTTGTCAGCTGTTTACAAACATAAGAAAACAACAACATACACAACTGAGCACAAAAGTGTATTGCAGCTATGAACAAACAAATAAACACCAACACACTCAAACAACATATTATTTTTTATAAATTTAGTGTGATTTGAATGAATTTGAATCAACCTTTTGGGATGTTAATTTTACATTGGTATTTTCTTCTGTGTACCTGAACATCAATACATCCATTGTGTTCTCATATTAGACGACAGCATTTATTATTGGTTTAATATAATACATTCCACGAGAATACATTTAAAAATCAATACGTATTTACATTTCAAGACTGTTTATGCAGGCCTCTATTACAAACCGACTCACACATAATCGAACTTTAAGTGAGTTATCAACTGGCAACGCAACCTAACAACTATGATTAAATATCTAAAAGCCTTAATTTAAGTAATTAATATAAGTATCTATTTTTTTAATTGAACTTAGCAAAGCTGTTAACTTCTCTTAGCAAAAAAAAACCCCTTATTTATATTAATGTTTTAAAAGCGATTATTACTATTAAATTTGTGCCAAGTGATAAAAACGTCAAAAATCTTTTTAATCCCCTTCATAAGGTGTCTATTAAACGATAGTGTGCAATTTTGACACACAAGTCTCCTAATTGAATGCATAACGGAAATGACACTTACGAGTAAAAAAAAACAAACAAACAAACAAAAATAAAACCAATCAACAGATTCAGTCAGTCACATGCAAATCTCTTTAACTTGAACTTGAATAGTTGGCCAAACAAATTAAGCAACTGGTTTAGATTTAAAAATAAAATATTTAAAAAAAGAGTTGTATCAATTGGAGAAATAAATAAATATATTTTTTAATTTATTAACAGTCATCTTTTGATGTGTGTGAAGATAAATCTAAATTTAATTAGCAGAGACAAAAACCAAAAAATTTTACAGAGCTGAGTTTCAAGGTAACAGAGCACTGTTAAGCACTTAACAGTCCTAGTACAATAAAGGAACATTATTTCGGTAGCGAAATCCAGGAACAGGACTGTTGCTATATACCCAAAAATTAATGGAAAATATGGTCCGAGATCTGAATAATGAATTTATACTAATGGACTATATAACAGATATATCAATTGAAAGCTTGATCAATTGAAATCTTGATTTGCTGTTTAACGAGCCATCTGGAGCACATTTCTATATAATGGGATATATGTACTCACCTCCAATTTTCCACAATGACCCATTTTCGTTCCAAATTAGGACCTTTTTAAAATTAATTTTCTGTGTTATTGATATATCTGTTATATATTCCATTAGTATAAATTCATTATTCAGATCTCGGACCATATTTTCCATTAATTTTTGGGTATATAGCATCAGTCCTGTTCCTGGGTTTCTCTACCGAAATAATGTTCCTTTATTGTACTAGGACTGTTAAGTGTTTAAAGTGCTCTGGTACCTTGAAACTCAGCTCTGTGAAATTTTTTGTTAAATTTAAATTTATCTTCACACACATCATATTTTGTGGTACTTAAAATTACAAATCTATGAAATGAAGTCTTGATATTTTTGAAGGTGCAATTTTCAAATGAAATGATGATTGAGAGCCATTAAACAATCACCAAGGAACATAAGAGGGGCCAGCAAAAGCAGCTGGATTAGATGTTGTAGGTGCAGCTGCATAAGCAGGGGGATAAGCAAAGGCTACTGAAGAGCCCGCACCAAAAGTTAGAGAATGGGGAGTATAGGCCGGGATAGGTCCATAAGCGGGAGCAGCAGCATAAGCGTAAGTAGCAGCATAAGTGGGAGTAGCAGCATAAGCCGGAGTAGCAGCATAAGCTGGATTATTAGCAAAAGCAGGTGCTACACTATACACAGGAACATTAGAAGGGCCAACTGTAAAGGTGGACCCACCACCATAGGCAGCACCTGCACTAGAAGCTACTGAGCCCGCAGGGTGACCAAATTTTCCAGGAGCACCAAACACAAATGGCGCCGCAGAGAACGCTGTTTGACCAGTTGTAGATGAGGCGACAGGTTTAGAAGCACCTCCTGGAATTGAAGGAGCAGCAGGAACAGGCGAAACAGCACCACCAGGTATATAAGTTGCAACTGCAGCTGGTGCAGCAGCTGCAGCTGATGGCACAGACACTTTAGAGCCACTTATAGGATAGGCCACTGCATGATTGATTGAATGGGCATTGTAAGTCGAAGCAAAAGTCGAAGAACGACTGGCTTCTATCTGGTTAGCGCAACAAGCAATTAAAGCGAATATCTAATTTAAAAAAAATTAAATTTAAAATAAATTTCTTACACAAAAATAGTTTAATCACACCAAGAAAAAAAACCAAATTAATTTGTTCCTATATTTATGATTTCATTAGGCTAAGTTTAGTATCGCTTTGTAAGCTAAATTACATGTGATAATTATTAGTGAATAAATAACACCAAAGTTAATTGTAAATATTCTGACAAACACGTAGTAAAACGAAACAACTAGCTAGTTTCGAAGGCCACTAAACTTTCATCATCAGCGTTCTTTGTGTTTGGTACACTCTGTGTGGTGTCACTTAATGTAGATTTCTGCCTTATATACGAAACTTTTTTGCAAATGGAATATGTGAATTGTTTTGATTCATCGTGTTTCAATTTGCTGCAAGCTTTTTTTTTATAATGAAAGCTCAACTTTACAATCTCTAAATTTACAATAGTTTTGCCATTGTCGTCTGTTCTTTACTAATTATGCACATTTAAGATAATTCGCTTATATTTTGTTCTACTTAAGACAAAACAGCTGTTCGAACCAAACTAATGGGCAACACTGTATTTGATTGTAGTGTTGCCCATTAGTTTGATTCGAACAGCTGTTTTGTAAGGTTATGATTAAGTATTCTTTCTCTCTTCATACATAAGATTTTTAGTAAATACTTAATACAAAATACATAATTCTGTATATATGCAAATATAAATTAACTCACCAAAAATTTTGCAGCCATTCTGCTATTTAATCAAGAGACATCAAAGAGAGTAGAAAGATGTGTACTTGGCAGGAAAACAGAAAAGGTTTTGGTGTCAATACACCATCCACATTTCGTTTTTATAATCATGCCAAAAAAAATTCAGCTTAAATTTCTTAAACTACAAGAAAAAATTTAAAAAAATATAATAAAACTTTTACATAAACAAAGTTAATGAAAATTCACTAATATTTACGATTACTTTCTTTGCATATCAAGTGAATTGGGCCCGAAATCTGACACGTTAAAGGTCTTTAACGTTGGTACAACGAAAAAAAAACTTACAAATAAATTGACAGTCACCCACTTACGAGTATATGGAAATATTCACTTGAAATAATTAACTAATGCCATACATTTATTTCATGTAAATATTTGTAGTTAAAATTCATCTTTTGTTTTTCTGTTTATTTCACAATTTATTAAAAAATTAAATTTAAAAAAAATATAATAAAAAAACTGCATTTAAACAACATTGCAAGAGTGTGCTTGTATGTACTTACATACATACATACATACATATGTATATACGCACTGTTCGTATTTACTTTTTGGTTTAATGCATTAAATAAACAATTTCATCATAAAATGTAAAACACACACTTTGGCTGCTACTTGAGCTCTTACTTTTTTTCATTTAATATTAAATTTAAGTTAAAAAAATAATAATATCAAAGACAGACACTTTTGTTTTTATAGACACACAGATGTGATCAGAACTCACGTGGGTGATGGCTTAACCACATATAAAAACAGCAGGTGACAATGTACGTGATTGCGTGGACCAAAGCAATTTTTTTCTTCTAAATGCTTAAACAAGAAAAACTGCTCTGTGAGTCGTAACCCACACACCACAATTTCTGTTGAGGAACTATAGAACTCTAAAATATAGTATCCATTATTTATTTAAAATTAAAACACACCATGTCATAATCAAGGTACGTAACTTATTCTTCAGGTAGTTTTCTACTATTCTACATACTTAAAAATAACTAGTGATATACTTAGAAAGAGTTTAATTTAACAAAATTAAGCTTTTTGTTCAAACCCGGTTTTAAAAACCGGGTTCATTTAACCGGTTTTTAATTTTAAGAACCGCTTCGAATAACTTTTGTATTTAATTTATAAACTAAAATATGTTTTATATTTTTAGTACATTTAATTTGTTTCGTAGTGATTTGAAAGTGAAAATTTTATAACAAAAATTTAGATTTTCTGCAAGTCCATTTTGATCTAAATTATAACTGGCCTATATTCAGCACATACGTTTTCAAGGGATTTATAATATTTAGAAAAAGTGTAATTAAAAAAATCAGCTTTTTGTAAGAAACCCGGTTTTATGTTCAGAAAACCGGTTTTATTCGTATGATATGAACCTTAAGGAAACGGATTTTTATAAAAAAGATATTGAAAAAAAGTTTTGTTAATTAAAGAGGAAAAGAAGGAATATAATTTAAGTTTTCTACTAATAAGAGGGTGCGAAAGCCCGGTTTTTTAACTAGAAACCCGGTTCTAAGTATTTTTTTTTAATTTAGCAAATAAAGGGTGTTCCAACAAGAATGCAAGATTTAAATTTGGCGCCATTCGAAGTGTCATTGTTTGACATTTGAACAATTGTTATTGTGTGACAGTAGAAGGTACAAGGTTAGTAAAAATGGAGCGCTACACGAATGAACAACGCAACAGTTCGCAAATTGCGATCAATTTAGGGTCACAATAATACTCCAAAAGAATCAACTGTAAAGAGATTAATGGATAAATTTGCCAAAACTGAGTGTGTTAGTTATGTAAAGACAACAACGCGCCTTCGACCAGGTCGATCGAACGATAATGTCGCAGCTGTACGTGATGATGTCGCTCAAACTCCATCTAACTCAATTCGACACCGAGCTCAGCAAATTGAAATGATAACCAGTTTTTTCGTGACTAGAATTGAAGAAATTAATTCAATTGCTGCATGAGTCATTTAAATCTTGCGTTCTTGTTGGGACACAATTTATAATATAAAGTAGACTGTTACTACGTGTTCCGGTTTATTGAATACTAAGATATCACAAAATTTAAAAAAAAATCAAAGTGAATTACAATTTAGACGTTTTTTAGCGTTTTCTCTTGATGCCAATATTCGCCATATAAAAAACCGGATTTTCAATACTTTTAAATAGTGTAATTAAAATAATCTAGCTTTTAATTAAAATAGATCTAGAAAACCTGATTTATTAGATTAAAAACCAGTTCAAAGAACCGGTTTTATTTTATTAAAAACCGGTTCCTTAAAAGAATTTGATAGATCAAAGTTATTGTTTCTATATTTATGATTTGATCAGGCCAAAGTTCGTATTGCTTTGTTAGCCAAAATACATGTGATAATTATTAATGAACAAATAACACCAAAGTTAATTGTAAATATTCTCACAAACAGGTAGTTGAACGGAACAACTAGCTAGTTTCGAAGGCTACTACACCTTCATTATCAGGTCTACTGTGTATGGTGTAAGTTGATGTAGATTTCTAATTTATATATGCAACTTTTATTGGGGTAGAGGCTGATATGATATAAAATCATCAGGTGTGGACACTATGTTAGTATAATTTTTAAGAAGCAGCCCGGATATATTGCTACTTCCCTTTCAAAAAAAAAAATAAAAATAAAAAAAATTATCACTCTGGCAATGCTGCCCATAATGAAACGCTACAACCAACATCTTATTAGCAATTTGCAAAACATTTCTCTTATTGACCGCTTACTTACTCAAATGATAGTGGCAGGCGTGCGGGTGCCTGTTTAGAGAATGGCTCACCAACTGATCACTGTTTGATGTTGTGCATGTTTTTGGCATGTTGTGAATTTGTAATTACACATTATATCTGTTATGTATTTATTTCTCCTTTTCTTTTTCAAACATTGTCTTTGTGTGTAAAGTGTAAATTAAATTGTGTTTATTTTATTTGGATATAAAATCCAAATTAAAATATTTTCGTGTTAGCGAAATGTGGACATTTTTGTCAAAATGCTTAAAATCGTCTCTAAAGGTATATTGGATGCTCTACACAAGTGTTTTTTACACTTTTAAAATTTGTTAAATAAATCATGTTCTAGTTAATTAGTTACAAAAAATTCGAAACGGTTTTTAGATTTAGAAAAAACCGGTTGCTTGAATCGGGAGACCACCCTCGTATCCTTAGCATCCATTTGGGGATTTTAATATATGTGTTTAATATATATCACCAAACAAACAAATCGTAACAATTGTAAACTTGGTTGCTTTAGCTAAAATGTTTGCTTTTTGGCAACAACAATAAATAGGTTTAGTGACTGCTTCAAAACAGTTATTTTCACCAGAAAAATAGTTTGTTCATGTAAATTGCAACTAAAATTCGCATTAATCATAATAAAATAACAAAAATTAATCAGACAAAATTTTGTTAATACAGATTTAAAAAGCATCAATGCTTTACATTAACCATCAATATTTGTTGGCTGTACTGTTTACAATAAACATTAAATTTTAATGTGTAATTAAACAAATTAAAATAAACATAATACTCATATTAGAGTTGAGCGATATTTTGAAATCTGTTCTTTTTTCACATCGATTGAAAAATCACAACTGTGACTGAATTTATCAAGTAACAGGTTTTGCAAATATAGTTCTTTTATACAAACTGTGATTGTTCTTATATGCTTACTTAACATTAGATAAGGCTACCACATGAATTTTTTTATACTTTCAGCTTTTGTCGATAAAAAAATCCTCAAATTGTGTCGAATCGTCTTTTTTTGGCAACTATGTACATCTCACATGTTCATATTTGCAATTTTTTCTCTCTGCCTCTTATACGAAAAGATAAATATTTGGACGGGGTTGATTTGCTAATTGTTTGTTCTTGTCGCTCTTCTTATTAGTATTTATCAAAATACCAATACTAATAAGACCCATTATGCAAAAACAATTGGTAAACTTATAGTTGGTTTAACACAGGAATTTTGTATGGCAAAACCGGTTTTAATGCATGCTTTAACTTTAACAATCGTTTTTGCATAAGAGCAACAGACTTTTAAAGCAGAATAGCTGAAATGAGTTAAACCGTAATTTCACTGCTGCTCTTCTTATTAGATTTTCTCAAAATAACAGAACTACTACAAACAAAATACTGCTGAACTGTGATCACAGTCACAGTTTAGAAGAGCAGCGATTTAAAAATCTCATTCACAAGGAGTAACATTATTAAAAAATCACGTTATCGCCCATCACTAACTCGTATCATACATTTTCTTTCCAATATTTATATTTCAGCAGTCGACCATTGCTGGCTGATGTTTTCTACTCCGCGAAATTATGAAAAGTAGCAGCTATGCTATTACGCGTACACATTTTATCCGCATTTACCAAAACTGTCAAACCACATTTATATCAAGCGTTTGGATGTAGTATTTAGTTTTTTTAACCAATCATTTTATTCTTAATTACTGCAAACAGTTTCTCACTTTCGTTTGAATAAAAATCGAAAAGAAATATATTTACAAATGTTCACTAGAGACATTTAAAAATTTATTTTGAAAGAGTTGTAATTAAATAAATTAAATTAAAATTATTTAAATTCTTATTTTGCAGAATTTAAGTGAAAATAGGTCATTAATTTTTTTTTTAATCAAATGCATTTGCCTGAATGACAATATCGTTGAACAGGTTTGTTGTTAGGAAAGGAAAAAATCGACATGGAAATAAAAACGTAGTAAAGCTACGCAATTGATTGATAACGTTACTTAATTTGCAGGCTATTATTTGTTAATTCGAGCTGTTGAAACTAACCAAGCCCGAGCTAGGGAAGTTTGCCAGTATCTTTAGGGGGCATTTGTAGCGAATTGGATCCACAACATAACAATGAATGCAGGGCATGCATGAAGGACATGAAGACAATGGAGCACTTCCTATGTCGTTGCACAGCTTTCGCCCAGCCGAGATCCCATTATTTTGGGGATGACACTTTACCAGACATTACCCACCTTAGAGGCATTGACGGGAAAACATTTATGGCTCGATTATGGATGGCAACCGAACTTCAGTTGCCGAGTTAACTAGCAACGCAACTGAAACTAAAATTGGTATCAATTGCTGATGAAGAGAATGAAATGCAAAATGTTGAATCTATGTTGACGGCCTAAAATAGGTTTTAATAATCTCTTTTAACTTTAAATCGTATTTTCTTTTTAATATGCAAAGAAACTCAAAAATAAAAATAATATATCACTTATGGCTCGATTATGGATGGCAACCGAACTTCAGTTGCCAAGTTGACTAGCAACGCAACTGAAACTAAAATTGGTATTATGCATGGCAACTTCCTCCAGTTGCCAAAAAAGTTATCGAAAATACGATTATGACAGATTGGCAACTGAAAATAATGTGAACAGAAATGCAAAATATAAGAAATACAAGTGCTTAAAACAAAATCATCAAGTAAAAGTGCTTAAAATAATACGTATCTTAAAAATTATTAGTTAAGTGGAATTAATTGCTGATGAAGAAAAGGAAATGCAAAATGTTGAATCTACTAGCCAACCTAAAATAGGTTTTAACAATCTCTTTTAACCCTAAATCATATTTTCTTTTTAATATGCAACGAAGAAACTCGAAAATAAAAATAATATATCACTTAATTTTTAATTTTTTCACTTTTTACTATGCAGCAACTACAAATTTGTGGTTGCCGATATGGCAACTGAAATTACCAGCTGTTAGTTGCCAGTTGCCATCCGTAATAACATTTTTTCAACTAACAACGCAACTACAGTTCGGTTGCCATCCATAATCGAGCCATTTGCCACTACGTGAACGATGCTGAGTTTCTATTAAGGTGGGTTTCGTTTGCTAATTTATATGAGAGTGCCCAACAGGCCTATAAGCTGGGCTTATGTGTATGTCCCCGGACATAAGCGTAATTGCTTTTCTTCGTACTGGAGGTGACCTTGTGACCCCTTAATGGTTCGTAATTTGCAAATATTTTATTTTACTCGCAAAATTATCAGTGCCTCCTGTAGCCTTTGTAGTCTTGTGGCCTATTAAAAATCAATTTAAAAAGTCTTATAGTGCATTATCATTTGAGCAAATCTAGTACTTACTAGATTTCATGACAAAATATAGTAGATTTTCCATACAAAAAAAAATCTACTTCGTTACTAGATTTTGTCAAAAAAAAAATCAAATGCCTATGGGGCATTTACAGTGTCTCGAAAATCTAGTACTTACGAGATTTCGATTTAAATCTAGCTGCTTTTTACTAAATTTCCCATACAAAATGAAATCTAATTAGTCAAAAGCTTTGTGGGACATCTGCTCCACATCTAATATTTTAAACTTATTACTTCCCTGTTAAACATGTTTATAAGACAGATGAATGAATTAGCTGCAGTCTGCTTAAAAAGGTGTGTGAATTGGCTAGAGTGCAGATGTTTGGTTGCAGTTTTGGGAAATTTTCATGTAATGGGTTTTGTTGTGGATAAGAAATTTTGATAAATAAAAATAAAATAAAAAACTTGATGTAAACGGTATAGATTTTGCTAGATTTTGTGCGAAAAGTAAGCTGTAAAGTATAAATATTACTTCGTTTTTAGGATTCCGTACACCAAAGGTGAAAAGAAACCTTATTGTTTTCGCTAATCAGTCCGTTTGTCCGTCAGTCCGTCAGTCCACCCGTACCTCTGTCCGTCACTGGATATTTTCTCGAGAACCGTACGAGCTACGGACCTGAAATTTGGTAAGAATGTGTAGAACTTTTGTTCGCTACAACAACAAATAAATGAAAGTTAAAAATTAAAGGGTGTTCCAAAACGAGCAATGAAAAATTTTAAAATCCCATGTAATATACATACAATTATATAAAGTCATTTGACATTTACAAAGTAAGTGTATTTTTATACAGACTACAACAGTTAATAATAAAATTTAAATTAAAGGGTGTTCTATCTATTAATGTAATTTTGACAACTTGCTGTATCTTGGAAACCGTAAGAGGCAAACTGTTGAAATTTTCAAAAAGGCTAAAAGAAAACAATCCCAAAATTATTAAATCGTCAAAAATCGCCAAAATTAAAAAGGCAACAAATTAAAAAAAATCTATCACTAAAATAAATCACCAAAATGAAAAAAATTCCCATATGAAAAAAGCTCCAAAACAAACAAAAAAATCGCTACAACGAGAAAAAGCACCAAATCTAAAAATAGCAGCAAATCAAAAAAAAAAAAACAAAAAATAGCAAAACTTAAAAAAGCCCAAGAGTCAGAATCGTACTTCATTGAATTTATTTAATTAATTCAAACAATAAATAATATTTACAAAATATTTTTTTTTTATATTTTATTACTTTCGTGTATTTACATTTTAATATAATTTGTTAAATAAATTAAAAAACTAAATAACATTTAATTACTTTGGTATAAATTTTAGATGGACTTTGGTATAAAATATAATAAAAATTAATAACAATTATACACACATACATATGTTCATATAAATAACATTAAGGTATTAATTAATAATTAATTTTAATGAATTGCTTTTGCAGGAAATAATAAAATTTCTAGAAAAGTGAATGATGATGGGGGTGGTGGTGGTGGTGGTGTCCAAATGCTAAAGGTGATGCATGGAGATGGGCGTGCGGCAGAGCATGTAGATGTTCGTGCAGGTTAGTGAAACGTGCTTGTGGAAAAGCATAACCCACAGATACATGATGAGTAGTGGTTTTAGGTCCAGGTATGGCACGATAGCTGGGAGTGCGCTCTACAAAGGGTACAGCTTCCAATAAGGGAGTAATGACAGGTGCGGGAGCTTGAATAATGTGAGTTTCAGTGTGTACCACGGGGGCTGGTTGCAAAGGGGCTGGGGCCGGTAGAAAATGTAATGGAGCGGGCAGCAAAGGAGCTGGAGCGGGCAGCACAGGTGCAGGAGCAGGAATAAAAGGTGCTGGTGCAGGGAGTAGAGGAGCTGGTGCAGGGAGCACAGGTGCGGGAGCTGGAATAAAAGGTGCTGGTGCAGGGAGTAAAGGAGCTGGTGCAGCCAAAAGATGATTATGATGGAAATGGGCCGGTGGTAAAAATTTTGCATGCTGATGATATGGAAACAGGGGAGCAGGATCTGCATGAAACTCAACCGGAGGCAACACTGGTGGCGCTAAGTCCAAATGATCAAACGCTCCATGTAAACCAAACGGATGGGAAGGTTTAGCCTTGACAATAACCAACGCTACAGCCAGCAAAGCAAAGACCTTTTATAAAAAAAAAATTTTTAATTAATTTTTTTTAAATAACTGCCAACAAATTACATACCACTTTCATGTGCATCATTTTATCTATTAAATCACAATTTAATCAAATTATTTGTACAATGCACTACCCTGCGTCTAAGCAAATATTAAAAAAACTAATGAATTATTAAAAATGACACTGTAATTTATACCAAAAGACACCTGTTTGAAGAACTGTTGTAATACATGCCTACTTCCTTAAAATATTAATAATTTTTGTGCTATTTCTACACTCTCTTTTAGGTTTCCTTTACATTTTGGCCTAACCAACCAACCACCCACCCAACCATAATGGCCAACCAAATTTGGTTACACTAATTTTTGGGTGTGCTACTGCCAATTTAATTTATTTTTACTTCTTTCCTACTCGTACACAGACTAGCTGACTGGCTGGCTGACTGGCTGGCTGGCTCTGGTGTTAGTTCATAAAGTCACTTTGTCTAGAGAAAATTGTAGGGAAAAATACATATAAAAAGCCATGGCAGAGTGCGTGTTTATAATTTGTACAAAATGACTGTGAAATAAGTCGTGACTGGTGCATTCATGTTTGGCCTACAAAATCATTTGAAAATGCACACCGCATAACATAGTATTTGAAGAACTGCTTATATCTAAAAGCCGGCTTGTATTGGCAATGTTCAATATGAATTTTACTTTGTATTTTCTATTATTTTTTATTTTATAAAATTTTTTTTGGTGGCATTACATTTGTGGCATTTTGGCTTAATAACCCAATTAAATTTGTAGGCTGCTTACAATTTCTTTGTTATGACTAAGAATTATGTAACGTTTTGTTAGCGGCTTTATTATATAATAATAAAAAACTTTAACAATAATAATGACATAAAAGAGAGAAACAAATCAAACGCTAATAAATTAATAGCGTTAATTTGAAAAATGGTTTTGACGTTTTTTTTTTCGTTTAAGTTTTTTATGTTGGCAATATTGTTAACAAGTTTTTTAATTAGATCAATTGATTTTAAAGGACAGTGTTGCCAGGAGCTAGAAAATAAGACCGTTAAATGTAGTTTATAAAAGAGAAGAAGAAGTTTGCCAAGAACAGAAGGTAAAAAGAGGCAGCATTATATCCAAATAACAAAAATTGCCTTTTGTAAACCGTTTGGTAGAGTGTAAAAAATTTTTAAAAATTTAAATCTATGCAAAATTATTTTGATGCTCTTTTCCAATATATATTAATAAAAATAACCCAGCAAATAATTTTTATTCGATATGAATCTACCCAGCAAAAAATTTTCAAGATTTTGTAATGGCTAGTACTATTTTAATTGCTTACAAAGTAATGAGTGGTACTTATTTATCTAATTATTTTATGCGTATAATAATGATTGTCCTGTAAATAATCAAATAACAACTTATTTATATTATTACGTAAAAATACTTAGCTTAAAACTTTTCAGTTAATAATGAAATATATCTACAGAAAAGTTTATCGATCGTGAAAATGAGTTTCGAAAACAATAAAATAACTTTGGCTTACTATAATTTTTATTACAAAATTTAATTATATTCGCAATATTCTTCAATATATACATTCACATATTTTCTTTGTAAAATTATGATTTTTAACAATCCCAAAAAAAAAAATACAAGTTTTATAATTATTTTGCAAAATTGTATTTCTTTCTATCAGGAAAAATTTCCAATTAACTTTTGAATAATTTTCGGCAAAAAGTAATCTAGTAAATTTTGCATATTTGTAAGCAAAAAATAATCCATTAAATTTCGAATATTTTTGTTACACCTTCTTTCTGATTTTCAAAAATATTATTGTGATTTTCAAATATATTATAATTTGTGAATTCTCAAATGGTTTTTTAAAGCCTGTGCATTAGATAAGCGGTTTGTGGCTATTTAAAATGTGTGGTTGAAGTCTAATGACGATTTGTTAAAGCAACAATGAAATGCATATAGACAATGCTTAACCACCAGCAAATAAATTTCAATTATAATAGAATTATGAAATATGTCGATTAATAAATTTCTTGGAACCCTAATGTTATCGCTACGACGTCCTTCCGTCTGTCTGTCTCTCACGGGTAATTTTCTCGAGAAACGTAAGAGCTACAGACTTTTCACAGAATATGTACAACTTTGGCCGCTAAGCAAATAAAAAAAAAGTGTTCCAAAACGAGCAACGAAAAATGTTGAAATCCTATGTAATATACAGACAATTATGTATAGACACTTGAAATTTACAAAGTTACCCTACAAGAAGACTACCAGTCAATTGACTGCTCATTTGATCGATAGTCAGGCAGGACATATTCATCATTGCATAGAACAAAGTTTCCATCACTTTATTAAGGGCAAAATGAAAAATGTGATGGAAACTTTTGTGTACGTGTGATCTTGCATCTCTCTCTAACTAACGAATATAACATATAGTTGAACTGCTCACTCCAGTACTTTTTAATAATCAATGATAGCATACATATTACTCAATTTTGACTAATCATAATTGAATAATATATCCCCCACAATTGAGCAATCATACATGATTGATATACTGACAGAAAATATACTTTTTGTTTTATTTTATTTGCTTTTAAAATACACAAGAAAATATAATATTTAAAACAAATATACAACAAATTAACAAAAACTCCAACTAACTTAAGCGGTAGCCAGCCCTCTTCACACCTTTTCATCATTAACGCACCTTGCTCTTTACAAATATCTAAAATTTTGAAAATAAATATACAAATTAAATTAAACTTTGTGAATATCTTTTATTCATTATTTTACTTATCTTTTGTAAATCTTATAAACTTTAATTTGCCCAGAATGAGTTGTATTAAAGCCTTCTTCATGCCCTTTCCAAATATCTAAATATTGAAAAAAACGAATACATATATATGTATATTTTTAATTAAACTTTATACAATTTCTTATGTTCGTTATTATTTTTATCTTTTTCACAAGCACCATTATTTTTTTTACCACTTTTATACATTTTAATCTTACAAACCGAACGAACTTTAAATTATTTTCAGTAAAATTCAATATTTTAATTGTTTTGACATACAAATGTATATTAGATGTTCCACTCTAGCATATGTGTTAGAGTAGAGCAACTATAATAACTGTTGAATTGAATGTAAAATTGTTGTAAATGTGTTAGTAAAAAAATGTTGTTTGTGTTAGTTTCAGTCATTCATTTCTTGTAGGGTAGTGTATTTTTATGCAGACTATACCGACACTGAAATTAAGGGTATTCTATCAATTAATGTAACTTTGAGTATCTAATTTTAAGAACTTGCTGTATCTTGGAAACCATAAGAGGCAAGCTTTAGAATTTAAAAAAACGATAAAACTAAAAAATTTCAATATTAAAAAATGCCGAAACGAAAAATCGCTAAAATGAAAACAGCGCTTAAATGATCACCAAAAATAAAAAAATTTCTATAATGCAAAAAAATCACTAAAAGTAAAAAGGTCGTCCACAGGCTAAAAAAAGCCGCCGAAGAAGTTGCGCGGAATCTCTGCACGCAGGAACGAATAAAAGTTCCACTCGGTCCATCAAGTATTCGCCGAATACCGAACTTTGAACAAAATTGTCGACGAGCAATTAGGTAAGAATCGTTACTCTTAAAAAATGTATCCACAGCGAAAGCGAGACCACTGGGACATCCTGACTAACAAATCCGCAACAATCGATTATTTCAACGGCGCCACCCTCCCTCCGCACCGTTTATTGATTTTTGAAATAATCGTATTTAAAAATATAAACTTACCACCAGAGACTTTGTATATGAAGAAAAATTTACATCAATTGACACCGCACATACAGTGTACCAAACACAAAGAACAGTGATGATGTTGGTGCAGCGACCTTCGAAACAGCAAGTTGTTCTTTTCTACTAGTGTTTGTTACAACATTTTCAATTTATTTTAGTGTCATTTATTCATTAATGAAACACAAAGAATGCTGATGATAAAGATGTAATGGCCTTCGAAAACAGCTAGTTGTTCCGTTCTGCTAACTGTTTATGAGAATATTTACAATTAACTTTGGATTAACAATTTAATTCAGAAACCATTTTTCTCTAACATACTTAAAATTAAGTACAAATATATTTTTATTTTATAAACAAAATAGTTTTTTTGTACCATTTATTCTTTCATATAAAAAAACTCCTAACAACGAAACTACAAAATCGCAAGAGTGATTACAAAAAAGTTTTTGATATCAAAGTTAGACAACAAATTTAGCAGGCGCAGCAGCAAAAGGAGCTGGAAAACCAGCTGCATAAGCAGCACCATATGGTGATGCAAATGGTGCAGCCGCAGCGAAGGGGGAAGCAGCATAACCAGCTGGAACTGCATAACCAGCGGGAGCGGCAGCATACGCAGCTGGAGCGCCAGCATAAACTCCTGGAGCAGCAAAAGCAGCTGGTGCTGCTGGAGCTCCCGCTACATAACGGCTGGAGAAGGGAGAAGTGTAACCGAATGGTGTAGTGGTGTATGACGACAAACTACCATCGTAATTGTGACGAACATCAACTTGTTGACTGCCACCAGCAGCATATAAAGGAGCGTTGGCATAAGCCAAAGCACCAGGAGCAACTCCAAAAGCAGCGGGATGAACAACACCAGCCGAAGCAACAGCTAAACAGGCAGCAAAGACAACAATCTTAAAAAAAGAAACAATAATATTTAATCCAACTGAATTTATTACATATAATTGATAAGAGAACTGCAATAAGCACAACAAGACTTACGATTTTGAACATTTTGCGGATTTAAGGTAGTTTCTGTGTTAAAGAGTAAATTGAATTGATTTGTTTGATGTCTCCACAATAATTGTTTAAACCTTTTATAGTCTTGACTAAATAGATTATGACAATTTAGGTAGTTTCTTTTATTTTTATTTTTTATTTTTTGTACTTAACGCCATCATTACGGAGTGCAAGTACTTTTATTCAATTGTCTTTTTTTATGATTACTGTTGTTACCACACTGACTTGCGACACCGTTTATTGACAATAAAACGTGACATGTTTGCTTAACATTGAATTTCGACAAATGTTTGGGTTACACATCGGAAGCAAATATTTTTTTTTAGTCTGCTTTTACTTTCATTTGCAGTGACCTTGTGCATGTCTTTCAACGGTGTTTTAAATTCACCTCAAATTAGCTCGCATTTGTGCAAATTTTTATTAAATGAAATTTGGATTAGCAAATATTGTTGTCGATCAAATTAAGCTGTGATACTTTTCGTGTTTGACCATGCGAACTGGGGTAGCTCAATTTGCGTTGCCACTTAATGAGTGTAGCCAACATTTTAAATGAAATCTCTGGCAGTAAGGAAAAAGTGCTTAAGTCATATTTTACTGTTTTGCAGGAGATCAGTTTTAAACTTTCAAGCCGATTTTCAGAAATTTACATCTTTTGCAGTTAAATTTTGAAATTCTGTATTCACTTGAATTTTTTTTAACATCGTTCTACATACTGTAACTTATAAATAAAATTTGAAATAACATTAAAGTATAAGTTAAATTAAGCTGTTATTCCGCATGAGATTATAAGGCAAAAAAAGATAAGCATCAATTTATTCCTGAAAAATAGCACGAAACAATAGAAATGTTTACATATACAGATACACACAGAAAAATTTCAACTTAAAACATGCTTAAACAAAGTTAATCTAATATTTTTGGGCAATAATTTTGCTTTATATGTACTTCATGTTAATTTAACATGATCTATAGTCATTGTCAAAGAAACTTTTTCCTTTCGAAATGACTTTTTTCACGTTGAATTAACATTTAGGTACTGTTAAAATCAAAATAAAATAAAATAAATGTTGAATTTAATTTAATGTAATAATTGTATTTTATTAATTATTTAACTTACGTGTGGTTGATATAGACATCAGAAAATTTTTTGTATATAAATTAAATTAAATTGGCTTCGCCGGCCAAGATTTGATCCCGGAACTCAACGCGTGGTACTCAACGTGCTTACCGCTGCAGTCACAACAACTTTAAATATTCTTAAGATACACAATAAATATGTACCATCTTGAATTAAATTACAATTTAACATTATTTGTTATCATTTAACATACAATTTATTTGAAAAGTTATAGTTTTAGTTAAAAAAAAACAAAATGCTTTTGCTTGAAAAATATTAGTTAAACAAAAATTCAAAATACTTTGACTTGACTCCAGGATTCGAACCTGCGATACTCCGAATGCCTACCAGCCAGCAGCAGTTTGTGGGCTGTTTACAGACATAAAAAAACAAAAACAATAAAAAAACAACCTGCACAACTAAGCACAAAACTGTATTGCAGCTATGAACAAACAAATAAACACCAACACACTCAAACAACATATTATTTCTTTTAAATTTAATGTTATTTGAACGAATTTGAATCAACCTTTTGGCATGTTAATTTAACATTGGTATTTTTTATTTTGTGTGTACATACATAAGTAAATACAAATGTACATATTTCTTTTGTAAAAAATTAACAGTGCAACTTTTAGTCAGTGATCTCTCGATATTTATCGACCAAAGAATTTGATTCAAATATTTTATTTTCTACAATAATTGAAATTTATTTGCTGGTGGTTTAGCATGTCTATATACGTATTTCATTGGCGGTTGAACCAAATTATCAGTAGACTTCAACCACAAATTTTGAACAGTCACAAACCTCTTACTTTATGCACAGACTTTCAAAAACTATATGAGAATTCATAGAACAATAATATTTTTGAAAATCACTGTGACTGTTCAAAATTTGTGGTTGAAGTCTACTGATGATTTGGTTCAAGCGCCAATGAAATACGTATATAGACATGTATTTACACTTCTGACAATATGTCAAATAAATATTTTATTTTCGATATCAGCAAGACTTGAATATTTTATTCTACACTCTATACTTAAGAAATAAGTTACATTCACCCTTATTCCAGTTCTCAACATCCACGTCACGTCAATACAATACCCAAAAATTGTTTAATCGCTCTCGATATGTTCAAAAACCGTGCTACTATTTAATAACCCTAAAATAGTCTTAGTATTGTACCTCCATAGCAAGTAGCTTAACTTGTTTTATATTTTCCCGTATTTAATAATGTTTGATGTTGCAAAACTGTTTAGTGTCTCAATTGAAACATCCCATTTCATTCATATTCCTAAAGAATCTTTACGGTTTTGTTCAGCAGAAAGGACGTTTTTAGGGAAATGAAATGGAAGTTCCAGTTATGACAGTTCTTTATTAAAAATTAATAAAAACTCGAAACTAGCTGTAAACGAAAGACCATCGATTTGAAACAAAATTTTTCTGAGAGCATAATAAGCAACATGGCACAAACCTTCGTTTATACTTAAGTAAGATATTCGTATAAAAATTTAACATAGGTAAAAAAATCTTGAGTAAAGGTCTTCCTAAAACATGAAATATGTTTAAGTGATAAAAACAGTTTTTGGTTTAATTTAACAAAAAAATTTTTTTTTTAATTTCCAACCCTGGAACCATAATTTTGATTTTTCTGGTTTTTAATACTAATTTCTTTCTTTCTATAATATATACAATATATTTAACTACCAAATAAATATCTAGTTTGATTAAATTAGTTTTATATACCAGAAAAATTTTAAGTTTTCCAGGTCTGGAGCAATGATTTTAATTTTTATAATTTTTTATTCCAAATTAATTGACCTAGTTACTTTTATATACAAAATAAAAATAAGTTTTGCAATCCTGGAATCATTCTTTTATACTTTTCTGACTCCTTATACCTATTTAATTCTTTAAAAATTTATAAAATATGTTTAGCGAACAACGAAAAAAGGAAATAAGGAAAAAGTAGTTTTATTTAGTTATTTTAACATCCAAAAAAAAAATCTTCCAGCTCTGCAGATGAGGTTTTTATTTTTCTAACTTTCTATATCAAACTTTTCTTTCCATAACATAAAATATATCTAATTTATAAACAAAAAAATTAATTAGCTCTTCCAACTTTTATTGTCACAAAAAGTGTTAGTTTCCCAACCCTGGAATCATCCTTATATTTAAGAAAAAAGTTAAAGTTTTCCAACGCTGGAAACGTTTTTATAATTTTTTAATTTTTTTTAAATTTTTTTTTATATTTTTAATACCAGTTTTATTCGTAGCGAAATATAACTAACATAAGTTTATTGAACCAAAAAAATAAAAATTAATTTTTGCTAGTTGCTTTTAAATGGCAAAATAAAGTTTAAGTTTTCCAGCTCTGAAACCGTTTGCTCAATTTTACTGATTTTCAGTACCAATCTACTTTGGACCATTTCTGATACACCAGTCGAAGACCTAAGTGTCTACATTTTCTGGGAGCTTTGGAACACCTATTTTACGTACATCAGACGGACAGACAGACAGACATAGCTTATTCATTTTCCCTATTCAATAAGGACCGATAACATATTTATATACTTTATGGGACGCATAATCTTATTGTGGAAACTACACACGGAACGTCAGACCTATATATATCCTTTTCCATTTTTGGTAAAGGGTATAATTAATAGATATGGGCTAGTGGTAAAAATTAAACGAATGTAGTTAAAAGTAACAAACCAAACACAACAAAAATTAGCTAAATTAACAGGCCTTACATAATTACGAGTAGTAAAGATGAAACGTCAATGTTGTAAATTAGAAAATGGTGATGCGATGAATCAAAACAAATCACATATTACATTTGCACTGAGAACTAAGTATATATATAGCTGAAATTTTGTATCAACTGAGACCACAAATAGTGGACCACACAAAGAGCGCTAATGATAATGCTGCAGCGGCCTTCGAAAACAGCATGTTGTTCCGTTCTGCTAGTGTTTATCAAAATATTTACAATTTACCTTGGTGTTATCTCTTCCTTAAACATTTTCACATGTAAGCTAAACTTACGTAGAGATAGCAAATTTAGTCTGATCGAGTCAAAAATATAAGAAATAATTTTCTCTGACAATGTATTGTAACATCACTGTAATTCGTGAGAACATAAATTTTAAATGATTATTGAAGTTTTATTGCTGTTCTTTGCAGTTTCCACTAACTATGCCTTCATCTCTTGAACTTTCTTACAACAACTGACACAGAAGGACACTAATGCTTATTAGAAAAATGTGTGGTGTTGTTATTTAATGACTGTTGGATACAGGGATTGAATCCAGTACCTTCAGTTTTGTAGTCAACGTGCTAACGACTGTAGCCAATGCCACCATCAGCAGCAGTTTTGTATGGCCATGGAACCCCTGACACTTTCATCATGTCAGGTATATGTATATATTCCTTAGTGGTCCCATAAGCATTAGTATTTGAGACACACTGCTAGATTATTTCTAGGTACGAGGGAATGTCCTCTTCCATAAATTGGATACTCAAAGATTATATTCTAGCCACGCGCTTTAACAAGTTTTAACTAAGATCTCTCATCCATTTCTTGGTATTTTAGTAACTTACTTACAGTACTTTCCACTTGATTGTTCTATAGTTAATTGATTTATATGATTATTTAATTTAAAATAATATGCAATGTGTTAGTGATTTTCCCGGTTAGTTGCATGAAAAACAAGATATTGTTGAAAAATCTGTTAGCTTGGACAAGAACCCTGTGTACAAAATGCGAAGTCCTCTATCAGAATCAAAGAACTTTTCCAACTTTTTATATTATTTAAAATTTAATGAATAAGAATAAACATAATTATTTTTTATAATAATTTTTTTATTTACAACTAAATTAATATACGAAAATATGCACAAAATTGAAGTCTATGATTTCATTCTAAAATAACTACTTTTGCTGGACAAAAGCAGCATAATTAGCTGGTGCGGCAAAAGCAGCTGGAGCGGGATAGTAAGCATCGTGCACAGCATGCGCACCATAAGAAGCATAACCGGCTGGGACGGCATAGCCAGCTGGAACAGCATAACCAGCAGGAGCGCCAGCATAAGCAGCTTGAGCATACACTTCTGGAGCAGCAAAAGCAGCTGCTGCTGGAGCTCCCGCTACATAACGGCTGGAGAAGGGAGACGTGTAACCGAATGGTGTAGTGGTGTATGACGACAAACTACCATCGTAGTTTTGACGAACATCAACTTGTTGGCTGCCACCAGCAGCATATAAAGGTGCATTGGCATAAGCCAAAGCAGCAGGAGCAACTCCGAAAGCAGAGGGATGTACAGCGCCAGCCGAAGCAACAGCTAAACAGGCAGCAAAGACAACAACCTAAAGTATGATTGAAAGTAGTTTTAATAAACATTTCTTTGAGAATTTTTGCTCTTTACTTACAGATTTGAACATATTAAAGGTTTCTGAGATATTTTTTTTTAAAAGTGAATACAACTATTGAAAAGGGGGTAGTGATGATTTTTAAAAATTTGTTTTGGGTTTTTATAGTAAAATTTATTTCGGCAATTGATTTGTTATTGTTGGCCCTGCAACAATTTAATTTAAAAATTTTTTACATAATAAAAATATACACAGTGATGTACGTGTACTTAAATTTGCGATTTAACTTATTTGCTTACAAATTATTATTATTATACATTTTGCTATAATATATTGTGAATTCCATATGTGTAGCAGACGTGTGCCAATTTCTTAATGAATTTCACAAAATGTGAATACATACTAGCTGTTTGGATTTTAGAGATGTTCCAATAATTATTTTTTGCAGTAAAATTAACATGATTTTTTTCTTTTGCGAAATGTAAACAACAATACTCTTTATTATGATGTCGAAAGAAAGTGTTCTTTCTACTAAAGAGTGATTTTTTTGCAACTTTCTTTTGGGCACTAGTGCTTTTGGCAAGCCTGCTGTTTTCGTGTATCACGTTAAGGCTCAGTTAGAGTACTGTAATGTAATGTATTTGTAACGTAGGAAACAGCTGATCGATATTTTTATACGAAAAGTAGGTTATGTTACATTACAACAATACAACAATATCGATCAGTTGTTTTGTACTGTTGCAGTTACTTTACATGTAATGGAATGTAACTGCAATACATTGCTATGTGAAAATTAATAAAAATGTTTATAGAGCTGTAACCTGAATGTAAAAATATGTACAAAGCGTACTGACCCTCTGCCATACTTATAATCGGAGTATGCTTACACTCAGTCTATGGATATTTTTGGTCCGACAAAGAAAATATTCGCATAATACTCAGGATATTTTTCCATCATTTGTCACCGTAAACATACTATAGGTCTGCACAGATATACCTGTTTGCACTAGTTTTGCGTTTGTTGTTTCTGGTATCTACAGAATATATGTTATTCAGCGTTTCTGTGACTAGTCATAACTTAGCGGTGCAAGCAAATCAGTACCCCTCTTCGTTCCTCTTTCCTCTCTCTCCCATAAACTCAGACTTGATTCAAGAAAAACAATCTACAACATGACTAGTAACAGAAACTCTGAATAACATATGTATGTATCTTTACACACCAGCAGCGTTGCCGTTGTGACATTAAAGTATCACTTTTGAACCTTTTTTGTGCCAATGACACTTTTTTTTAATATCTCCCTTTGTATCATTTTAACAAATCATATGCTCAAAAATATGGACGAAGCACAGCCTAGTATATCAGGAAAAAGAGCTGTTTGTCCAGTTGGCGATATTTGGTTCGTTGGTGTTGACAATTTTACTGTTTTTATCGATATAAAAGGAAATAAATAGTGAAAATATTGCAAAAAATCTGATTCCCAAATTCCCGATTCCAAATGAAAATTATTTCTGGTAGTATCACAATTAAAAAAATATGTATTTTAACTTACTTTCATCTTTAATTTAAAAAATAAAACTTTTATAAATAAAATTTAAATGTGATTTTTCGTTACTTGCAAACCGGCAAGACTGTCTTCACAATTCTTTACTTCGTGTTCGTTTTTAATGCTTTCTCACCTGTTAATTAAAACTCACGGTTGTTTTGACTATATCCACTTTAAAAAAAATTATTAGCTTCATCCGATCATTTTTAAGAATTGGTCAGTTAAAGGGTTAACATAGATTTATAATTAAAGTATGTTAGTTAATATTATTTAAGTCTAATGTATTTAATTGTTAATATTCGCGTTTGATTGTTTTTTTAATTAAAATCAATTTGATTTCTTTTGATTACCATATTGTGTTTGTGTGTGTGAGTGTTTTAAAACATGATTCATATGTGTGTGTGTGTAAATAAAATGGTACTGTATATACGCATGTGTAGCCGATTAATACTCAGAGTATTTTTATACTCATACGTATAATTGTAGCTTATACAGTTTATAAATTTTAGTTGCTGCCGTGTGTGCTGCGTAATTTAAAAGATTTGTATAAACATAGTTGTTGGATGATTATAGTTACACTTATTCGGTCATCTATTTAAAAGCTAAAAACAAAGATTTAATATGATTAAATCTCTGATATCAATCCCCCACATAAAAAAAATTTCTTGTTTACCCAATACAAAATGGCGTTTTTGAAGCACTAAAATCTAACAGCCTGATATATAAAACTTATTAAGGCTTTAAAAAGATTTTTTAAAACAAATTTTTATACAAAATTTTTCTTAAAATGTCTTTATAAAGCCTTAATAATTTTTAAAAAAAAAGGCTGTAATAATATATGTTCACAAAAAAAATATATTGAAGAGTTAAGATACAGATAATAATTTATGATATTTTTCTAGATACATCGTCTTTTTCGATAAATCGCTGATTCGATCACGTTTTTCCTAGTTTGAGATTATAGCATTAGATATCGATCCATATTATTACATTATTCAATAGCGAATGCTACAATCTCAAAACAAAAAAGCGTGATCGAAGCAGCTCGTTACCGAAAGCGATGATTAAATCCCTGTTTTTGTGATTTTCAAAAAACAAAAAAATCACACACAAAAAATTTAAAGTTAGAATAAGAATTTGCACTTAATCGTTCTTTGACTTTGAAAATTTTATTTTCCAACCAATTAATTCATGAGGTCTTCAGCTTTCAACATTATCTACCATTAAATAATAATTAATATAATAAATTTCATATAATATTGCAAATAAACGATTAAACTTGTTATTTTAAGACCAAATCTTTTATTGGCAAAATAAATTAAGAAAAAATATTTAATTTTTTTTTCTACTAAGCGAGTTAGTTCTGTGTTAAGCGATTCAAAAAAGAAATATATATACATATGCATGTACGAGTATTTCTTAACGATTATTTCAAAATCATTATTAAATCAAAATTCTTGTTTTAATATTTAAAATTTTTTGTTTTACTCTGTCCGCTCTTTGAGATGTTTTTGTGTGAAATACTTTTTTTTTGCCTGTTTTTAAATGATTTTTCCTTTCTTTTATTTTTGTTTTGCGCATAAGACTGACTTGACTCTCTGTTGGCCGGATTTAGTGTCATGACTGTTGCTGTTTTAATTTGATGTCTAGTAAAGCAACATTTTATTTCTTTTATATTTTAACATGTTTTTATTTAATTTTTTTTTTGATATAAGAAACAATTTATTTTATTTTTTTCTCTTATTTTTTAGATTTATTGTTGTTCTATATTATACGAAGAGTGTCTTAAATAAAATACATAAATTACATAGCGGTTAGCGTTTTCTGATGCTGAATGATGTCTTCAGTCAGTGACATTAAGCAAAATGTTGATTTGTAATTATGCAGCGCAGAGGGAAGTCAAAAAAATATTCCATTAACGTACCTTTTCACAATGTATGGTTAAGAGTTAACGTGAACTTTAACTGACAGTTCTTCATACAAAACTTACCGTTAAAGTCCCTGTTATCTTTTAACCATACATTGTGAAAAGGTACGTAAGAGAAAAAAATTTTAATAAAATTTTTTATTTTTATTTAACGCATGTCAAAAGGAATACGAATTTAAGACAAGTAATAATTAAAAATATTTAAAAAAAAACCCGAATCCGACTAACTTTGAACTCTTAAATATCTTAAATGTAAAATCATTAGAGAAACTTAAGGATGATTTTAAAATACCTGTCGAATGATGCTCATCTTGATATAGTTCGTCGAAATTTTTTTTTTTTTTCGTATTTACAAAATAGCGTCCGTTAGCCGCCACATTGAGCTTTGACTACTATCACATCGTAAGTGACACTCCCAGGATTAGGATAGATCGATTGATGTTAGAATTATTAAAATCGGTCCAAGCGTTCGGTTTATATAGTGCTGCAAAGTACCATACATACATACATACATACATACCTACATGCATGGGCTGATAAACGCAATACCCTTCTTTGCGTCGCGCAGTCGCAGTCGGTAAAGGTAAAACAACTGTTGTTGACTGAATAATATTGTTTGTTTTTTTTTGGACGAGTTTCTTTCTTGCCCTACTATAGTTGTAGTTTTATAATTCTCAATTATCTTTTGGGACTTAGTCAATAAGCATTGGCAAGCAATTTTTAATTAAACATTTTCCCCTCTTTTCATTAAATTTAAAATGCGTTTGAAATGTATTTTATTAGGGTTCCGTACACCAAAGCTGAAACCCTATTGTTTTCGCTGTCCGTCTGGCCGTCTGTCCGTCACGCGCTATTTTCTCAGGAACCGTAAGAGCTGCGGACCTGAAATTTGGACACAGTATGTAGAACCTTGGCCGCTACAACAACAAATACATGAGAATTAAAAATTAAAAGGTGTTCCAAAACAAGCAACGAAAAATGTTAAAATGCCGTGTATTGACACTTGAAATTTATAAAATTAGTGTATTTTTATATAGACTACAACAATTAACATTAAAATATTAAAAAATTTAAAATTTAAAAAAGCTTAGTTCCAGGAAAAAAAAACTTTTTTGAAATTTTTTGCTGGGAAGTTCACATTAAAGGAAAAAACTAAAACTAATATCTTAAAAATACACCAGGTGCAATGCAATAACGCTGAATAAACAACCGTTTTTTTTAATCTTGACACATGCACATTTTGCACCCCCTCTGCCAGAATCCCTAGAAAATATGTGTTTTTTTTTGTTACACTGTGTAACACTTTTTATTACTTTATTGAAGCCAATTACCAGCAGCGGCTGGAACAAACATTTCTTAAATAAACTTAAGAATATTTAGACAAAAATTTTAAGCCACCGACGAGACTCATTAATATGTTAATCCAAATTATCAATTTACATTTACGAGTCTGTAAACAAAAATTTTTTTATACTATTTAAATTAGCCATGACAAAGCAATCCGTTTGTAATGTAACAGAAACAAAAGATATGTTGAGTTGATGTTTTATAGGATTTTAATTAATTTTTTACAAAGCCCTTGATAATGAAAACTAATTTTAGTGCTTTCGTTGGGGTCTTTTTTTATTGTTTCCTGCTTCGTGTAATCGTACCATTCACCAAAGAATAAAATATTTGTTTCTTCTTAAATTATTAATTTATTAATTTAAATTTCTCTAAAAAAAATATTATAAATTCATAGAGAAGATTGTATGCGGTAGAAAAAAATAAACAGAATTTGTTATTTATAATGATTGAAACTCATAATTTATTCTTAAAATTTGGTTAGTCTTTTTTGGGATTTTTAAACTTAGTTCTTTGTGACACAAAATTAGCAGAAATGATTACTAATAAATAAGTTTGGCAAAGTCAAACAAAATTCCACAAATTTTTAATATGTTAAACTGATCAAAAGATTAATAAATATGTATGTGTGTATTAATAATTTTTAACTTTTAATAATATTTTAATAATTCCCTGTCAAAAAGGTTTCCAATTAAGTAGTGAATGGAGATCAACGCTGAAAGCAGTCACAGGGACTTACTCTCTATTGGGATTCTTAAAAAAATTTATATATTTTTATTCATAAAGAATTGTTAAAAGTAATGCAGCTAAGCAAATAAAATTTTTTTATTGGTCCATCAGTTAATGCAATTTTTACTATGTAATTTTGACAACTTGCTATATCTTGGAAACCGTAAGAGGTAAAGTCTTGCAATTTTCAAAAACGGTAAAACTAAAAAATCAGAAAATTATAAAATCGCCAAAACCCGAAAAAATCGCCAAAAATTTAAAACAAATCGCCAAAACGAAAAAAATGTCAAAATTAAAAAAAAATCTAGCACTAAAAAAATCGTCAAATTCGAAAAAATCGCCCCACAAACCGAAAAAAATCGCCAAAACGCGAAAAATGCGCCAAAACAAAAATAGTTGTTTCTATGAAAAAAAATCGCCAAAATGAAAAAAAAATCTCCAAAATTAAAAAAAAAATCGTCAAAAAGAAAAAAAAAGCGCCAAAATTAAAAAAACGCCAAAAACCGAAAAAAGTCCCTAAAACGAGAAAAAAGTGCCAAAACTAAAAAAATTGCCACAATAAAAGAAAAACGCCAAAAAATCGCCAAAACCAAAAAAAAATCACCCATATGAAAAAACGCCAAAATAAAAAAATCGCTAAAATAAAAAAAAAACGCAGAAATAATAAAAATCGTCAAAATTAATAAAACTTCAAAACCAAAAAAAAATCGCCAAAACGAGAAAAAAGTGCCAAAATTTAGAAAGCGCCAATAAATTCAAAAAACCCCAAAGCTAAAAAAACGCTTAAAACCGAAAAAAAACCCAAAAACGAAAAAAATGCCAAAACTATAGTTTATATTGGCTAAAGTTCGTATTAGATTACATAATCTCGTGTCCGTACGGAACCCTTCTTCGTGCGCGGGTCAAAGTCGCACTACACTAAATTTATTTAAAAATTTTCTTTAAATGGATTTCAAATATGTATATATGTATTTTATATTTTTTATGCATAGGGGGATTTCAGTTTGCCTTTAATAATTAGTTATGAGCTGTGGTGAAACGGCATCGAAAATAATGCTAGTGTCTTGTTAGAATTTTTGAATAAAATTCGAAAAAAATTAAGAGTTCAATATAATTTAGATTAATTAAAAAAATCTTTTACATGTATTACCTAGAGTGCTATTCGAAGTCGATGTCAATAAAATAAACCTGCCAACAGGAGTCAGTTATTTTCGATAAAGGGAACACAAGTCCAAATGTTTTGTTATTGTGTTAAAGTGATGCCAATGTCGACAACTGTAATAAGTAAAGTCAAAATATTCAAAACAAATATTCACCATAACTGAGGTATTCAAAAAAAAATAAATAAAAAAATTTCGATTTCAAGTTAAAATTCAACTTCTATTTAAATTTGTACTAAAGAACACTTGAAATACAAATTATTTTTTTTTTAGAATCGGCTGTAAGTTTTGAAACACAACAAAGTAGCTTCAACTTAAGTACTCCATATTAGTTAAACCTTGAAATTCGTTTAAGGGTTAGTCTTGTATTTATTCATGCGGTTTTAGGATAAATTAAATCAAGTCTTGCAGCATTTGACTTAATATCATACCATCTCAACACACTTTTTATACCGCTACTTAATGATTTTTAATTCAAACATTCTCAAAAGTATGGATAGAAGAAATTGAAGAATATAAAAAAGCCTTAATTAAGGTGGCTTCATTTATATAGAAATATATTTTTTTTCTTCTTATAATTTTCATTAAATGTGTTTTTTTTTATATGATCAACATCAAAATGTATATTAATCATAATCATGAAAATTAAATTGCTTGATTGATATTATAATTTATGGGTAAGAATATGATTTATTAAGATGTTTAATGATACTCGTATTAAACAAAAAAAAAATGTGTTATACGGATCTCTTACCAAAAAAAAATAATGCAGATATTCAATTTAAATTCAATGAATAATTTTTTTTAGTTTACGGTGTTGTTTGATTATGGTAGAAACACTCAAATAAATTTAATTAAACGCATATTGCTCACTTACTTCAAAAACTTCTTAAAACTAAACAAAACTAGTTTACTATAGAACGAAAATTTTATTTTTCTCTGAAAAGTTGTGTGAGTACACACAAGATATTTTTAAAAGATTTAAAAAAGAAAAAATTTATAAAATTTTTACATAATATGTGACCTTCTCCGAGAAAAGGGAAATGAAATTTTGAGAAAAACGAATTTAAAAAATTAAATTTTAATGTTTTTTTTTATTTTTATCGATTTTTCTGAGTTCTCATTTTTTGACACACTAGGTCCCTTTTCAAGGAGAAGGTCACATATGAAGAATGTTATGAAAATTAATTATGCATTATTAACTATAAAAAAATTCCATTTATTGAGTTATGACGTTGTTGTAGTAAATGAACGAAGAGTATTTTTTATTTTACTTTTATTATTCTTTATATTCAAATTAAAATTGACTTTCGTGTTCTTTATTAAGAAATTTGCATTTGATTAGCAGATACACAAACCACAATAGAAATATTCACAAAATAATTCTGACAAATTAATAACCGACTTCAATGCAAAGATCTAATAGAACGTTTTCGAAAAAATTCATGAGATATAAAATTAAATTTTAATAGCCGTACCTCCACCTATTTTTAAAATGCAAGAAGTTGTGTTTTTCAGAGCTGAAAGTGTGTACTAAGTTTTGTAAAAGTCGATACAGTAGAACCCCTTAAAATAAAATATTAATTTTAATGGGTGTGACTCCCCGCATTTTTTGAAATGGAAGATTGGGTCTTTTTTGGATTAACGTATGTAAAGAGCCAATTACATGCTACGTAACATTTTCGAAGTAGTAAACCCCCTCCCCCCCAACAACCATGTAATGATTATGACAAAATTTTTCAGTATTAATTTTCTAAGCCGCAACTAATCCTTAACACCCGTCCCCCTGGAGTGCTTTTCATAAAATGTGAACACCCTAATACACCACGTAAAGCAAAGCTCACGTGGTGTGACCAATTGGTCACATTTCTGAAATAATTTTATAAATTAAAATAGTCGTTTTTGAAACATATAATTTTTTTAATTGAACTTTCTTGAGCTTATTGGACATATTGATCATACATGGATTTACCCTGGTACTACACTATATAGATTGAGTAGAATTAGGGGTCCGAAATATGATCCAGTACTTCACTTTTCTGAAAATAGAATTATTTTAATATATTTTAATTTAAAATAACTCAAAAAAATTAGACATTACTACTTGCCATATAATGACTTAGTTTTCTGATTGCCAAATTTAATTACTCGCTTACAAATGAAAATAAATTCAGTAAAGTGCGACTTTGACCCGCGCACGAAGGGTTCCTTCCGTACGGACACGAGATATGTAATTCAATACGAGCTTGAGCCTATATAAAATATAGTTTTGTAATTTTTTTTCTTTTTTGGTTCTTTTTCGGTTTTAAAGCGGTTTTTTAGTTTTGGGGTTTGTTGCGTTTTTTTAGTTTTGGCACTTTTTTCTTGTTTTTGCGATTTATTTTGGTTTTTGACGTTTTTTTAATTTTGGTGATTTTTTTATTTTGGCGATATTTTTTTTTTTGGTTTTGAAGATTTTTTCGGTTCTTGGCATTTTTTTTTTCATTTTGGAAATTGTTTTAGTTTTGACGTTTTTTTCTCATTTTGGCCATTTTTTCGGTTTTTGGCGTTTTTTTCTTCATTTTGGCGATTTTTTTCGGTCTGTGGCATTTTTTTGTTTTTGGCGATTTTTTTAATTTTGGCGATTTTTTTAATTTTGGCGATTTTCGGTTTTTGGCGATTCTTCATTTTTGGCGAATTTTTTAATTTTGGCGCTTTTTTTAGTTTTGACACTTTTTTTTTTCTCATTTTGGCGATTTTTCGGTTTTTTACGTTTTTTTATCATTTTGGCGATTTTTTTCATTTGGGCGATTTTTCCGAATTTGGCGATTTATTTTATTCTTAGAACTTTTTTTTTCGTTTTACCGATTTTTTTAACTTTTTGGCGATTTTTTTTTGGTTTAACGATTTTATAATTTTCGGATTTTTTAGTTTCAACGCTTTTGTTCTCAAGAATTGATTATTTTAACCTCATGCCTTGTTGAAATCATTAAGTTGGAAATCCAGTTGGGATTAGCTTCTACCAAAAAAGCTTAATTTAAGGAAAAAAAAACTTTTTTGAAATTTTTTGCTGGGAAGTTCACATTAAAGGAAAAAAACTAAAACTAATATCTTAAAAATACACCAGGTGCAATGCAACAACGCTGAATAAACAACCGGTTTTTTTTAATCTTGACACATGCACATTTTGCACCCCCTCTGCCAGAATCCCTAGAAAATATGTGTTTTTTTTTGTTACACTGTGTAACACTTTTTATTACTTTATTGAAGCCAATTACCAGCAGCGGCTGGAACAAACATTTCTTAAATAAACTTAAGAATATTTAGACAAAAATTTTAAGCCACCGACGAGACTCATTAATATGTTAATCCAAATTATCAATTTACATTTACGAGTCTGTAAACAAAAATTTTTTATACTATTTAAATTAGCCATGAGAAAGCAATCCGTTTGTAATGTAACAGAAAGAAAAGATATGTTGAGTTGATGTTTTATAGGCTTTTAATTAATTTTTTACAAAGCCCTTGATAATGAAAACTAATTTTAGTGCTTTCGTTGGGGTCTTTTTTTATTGTTTCCTGCTTCGTGTAATCGTACCATTCACCAAAGAATAATATATTTGTTTCTTCTTAAATTATTAATTTATTAATTTAAATTTCTCTAAAAAAATATTATAAATTCATAGAGAAGATTGTATGCGGTAGAAAAAAATAAACAGAATTTGTTATTTATAATGATTGAAACTCATAATTTATTCTTAAAATTTGGTTAGTCTTTTTTGGAATTTTTAAGCTTAGTTCTTTGTGACACAAAATTAGCAGAAATGATTACTAATAAATAAGTTTGGCAAAGTCAAACAAAATTCCACAAATTTTTAATATGTTAAACTGATCAAAAGATTAATAAATATGTATGTATGTATTAATAATTTTTAACTTTTAATAATATTTTAATAATTCCCTGTCAAAAACGTTTCCAATTAAGTAGTGAAGATCAACGCTGAAAGCAGTCACAGGGACTTACTCTCTATTGGGATTCTTAAAAAAATTTATATATTTTTATTCATAAAGAATTGTTAAAAGTAATGCAGCTAAGCAAATAAAATTTTTATGAGAAAACCGGTCGAATTTAATTAAAATCAAGTAAGAATGCTATATATATGGCTTTGCCGAATCTTATAAACACCGACGTACGTATTGAGGTATGTATTGTATTTTTGGATCTAGTGCAATTTATAGTGAATGACCTGCGGTACTTTTCGACTAAAGAATTTGGTTCAGAGATTGCATATGCTAAAATAATCCTAGTATTTTACTTCCATTAATTCAATTCCTACTGCCAATATTGCACGTTCACATATATCGCGATATTATGTAAACTATTTACTGCCAAGGAATTTTTCGTTTTTTTTTCAGCAGAAAGTAACACTTTCTGGGAAATGGAATATATTCTTTAAAAAATTTTCTAGCTATGACTGTTTTTTAACGATATATTTTATGTTATCTTAATAAGAAATCGTTGCGAGCTGTCAATATATAAACATCGATTTGAAACATAAGTGTGTACAGAGCATAATTTTTCCAAAAAAAAATTTTAATTTTCCAACCCTTGGAATTTAATTTTTTTATTTTAATACTAATATATTTTGTTATAAAATATAAAATATGTTTATATTACAAAGCAAAAAAAAAAAATATTTTTAAGTAGTTACTTAAATATACCACAAACAAATTTAAAATTTTCCAGCTCTGGAGTTGTTTTATATATTTAATTTTTTTTGTACCAAAGTCTTTTCGTCTCAAAGATAAAAAGCATTTAATTTATAAGGAAAAAAAATTAATTTGAGACCTACTTGCTTTTATATATAAAAAAAGCTTTAATTTTCCAACCCTGGAATTATCCGTTTAGATTTTTGTGTTTTGCCTTTACCAATCTATTTATTTAAAAAAAATAATATCTATTAAATTTATAGTGAACATAAAAAAATTTAATATGTAACTTTTATATACGAAAACAAATTAAATTTTCCAACCCTGAATTCATTTTTATGTCCGTCTGTCCGTCTGGCCGCCTGTACATATGTCCGTCACATGCTATTTTCTCAGGAACCGTAAGAGCTACGGATCTTAAATTTGGCAGCTACAACAACAAAGTTAAAAACTAAAGGGTGTTCCAAAACGGGCAACGAAAAAAGTTAAAATCCCATGTAATATACATACATACAATTGTATGTACATATGTATATTGACACTTGAAATTTGTAAAATTAGTGTTTTTATACAGACTATAGCAATTAACTCTAAAATTTAAAAAATAAAACTATAGGGTGTTACATGAGTTAATGTAATTTTGACTATCTAATTTTGACAACTTGCCGTACCTTGTAAACCGTAAGAGGCAAACTCTTGAAAATTTCAAAAACGGTAAAACTAAAAATCCTAAAATTATAAGATCGCCAAACCGAAAAAAATCGCCAAAAATTAAAAAAAAAATCGCCAAAATTAAAAAAAATTCTAGCTCGATAAATCGCTTAATTCGAAAAAATCGCTTAAATGTAAAAAATTCGCCAAAATGAGAAAAAAGCCAAAAACCGAAAAAAATCGCCAAAGCGCGCAAAAGTCGCCAAAGCTAAAAATATTTTTTATATGAAAAAAATCGCCTAAATGAAAAAAATCGATAAAATAAAAAAAATCGCCAAAATGAAAAAAACGTCGAAAACCGAAAAATCGACACAACTTAAAAAATCGCCTATATGAAAGAAATCGCCAAAATTAAAAAAAGGGACAAAATAAAAAAAAATCGACAAAACGAGAAAAAAAGTGCCAAAACTAAAAAAACCTAAAGTTAAAAAAAAACTTCAAAAACCGAAAAATCGCAAAAAAAAAAATAAAAAATCGCCTATATGAAAAAATCGCCATAATAAAAAAAAATCGCCAAAATAAAAAAAAAATCGGCAAAATTAAAAAAATCGAGAAAAAAGTGCAAAATAAACGCCAAAACTGAAAAAATGCCAAAACTATATTTTATGCATATGTTATGTATAGGCTAAAGTTCGTATTGAATTACATATCTAGTGTCCGTACGGGAGGAACCCTTCGTGTGCGAGTCAAAGTCGCACTTTACTGAATTTATTTATTATTTTTAACAACACTTTAAATTTGTTTATTGAGCAAACAAAAAACAAAAATTAGTTTCAGCCACTTACTTTTATATGGGAAAATAAAGTTCAAATTTTCCAGCTCCGAAAACATCTGAAAACATAAAATAAAAAGTTTCTTTTGTGATGAACTATAATTTTTCTACATCGTTGTATTTTATGTGGTTTATAACATATAGTTAACAATATATAATTTTTATTTGACTATTTAATTTTATTCCATTCAGGTTATTTATTAAAAAAAATCCTGTGATCATATCTCACACCAGTAATAAGGAAACTGGCGAATATGGTCCTAGTCCCTATTACTATATTAAGTTTTAGCGAAATAATATTCATCAATTTTACTAGGACTGTTAAGTGTTTAAATAACTGTAAGCTGTTAAGTATAAAATTGGCTCCGCTAAAAATCTTGGTTTTTGTCTCTGCTAGTTGAGTCTACATTTTTCTACACACACATATTTATGTAAATGTTTCATAATAAATAACATCAATCTTAATTCCAACTAAATTAAAAATGTCTAAGGGAAATACCTTAACATAAAATTATTTGAATAATGATATCGTGCCGTAACTGCCACAAAAAGCTTAAGCGAAATAGTTTTCAAACTTGATTTTTTTTTTTACCAAAAACGATTATTTGCGATCGTAAATAGTACATTTTCGTCAAGTCCAAAAAATGTGTCGCTTAAACGATTTTAGCGGTTATGGCTCGATACGTACATACATATATGCAAATTACAAAATAAACTAAAAACTATAAATTAAAGTTTTAATCTCTTAATAAATGAGTTATTAAAACCACATGATCATTGTTAAGGGCCACAGCCTGTGAACAAGAACTAATTAGCAACAAACTAAATACAATCTCTATCTGATAAAAAATTAAAGCCAAACAGGTCAATGATTTCTTAAATATTCAGTAGGAAACAAACAAAATAAATTGTAAACTACGATAAATGACATACATAAAAATTTAAATTGATGACAGGTAAAAACTTTTAAACACTGAAAACGATTTACAGCCTCCACTTATTTTTTGGATTTCTTATCACAAAAAAAGAAAAGATAAAAGGAAGATTTTAAATAAATTCACACAAAATCCGACAATTAAAAAGCAAGAAAAGCCATAAAAATTTAATTTAGCTGAATCTATTTTTAATGAATGAAATACTTTTTGTTTTAAGTCAATTCAAACGGAGGAATTTTATGCTAAAATATTTTTTATTTGTTTGAAAAAAACTGTTAATTTAACCATAACAAGTTTTCTTTAAATTATTTTTAATTCTTAATGTCTTAAGTTTAAAGGAATTATTTGAGGATTTATATTAAATCACTTTGATTGGCTTACACGGACTTAAAAATGTAAATTCTTGAGCATAAGTGTCATTGGAATTGCTTGTTCACTCACAAACAAAACAAAAACAACTGAAATTCAAATTAAGTGGCTGCTTTTTATTTTTTGTGTTTTTTTCCTTTGATTTTTATTTTGATTAAAAAGCCAACTTCACGTGTTTTTGTTTTAATTTTTTTTTTGAATTCTTGTTTGTTTTTTATGTGTTGTTTTAATTATAAAAAAATATAAAATATTGATTCCATTCGGTGGTTGGCTTTTTCAATGCTACAAATCGTTATGACATTGATGACCACTCACTAAAACAAAAACAACAATTAATAATAATAATAATAAAAAAAAAAAATACTTAAGCCAAGAGCGTTGAGGCTTAAGAGTGTTAAAAGATGATAAAACAAGAACACTTCATGCGTAAGCTGAATAATGCAGGGTTCGGCTGCATAAATGAAAGTTTTGTTTTTTGCAAACTAAAGAAAACATAAGGAGTTACAATCAGTCAGTCACATTTTATAAAAAATATTTTCAGGAAAATTTGTTTTAACCAATATCAATAACTTTATAAAAATGAGATTTGTAAGGTCACACCCGTCACATTTTTTTTTAATGAAAATTTTGAACAGAAATCGTATTTTTCAGTGTTTACCTTTTGTTTATTATTAAGGAATGATATTTTGGTTTTGTATCGTGGTCACACCCGTCACAATGGAAGTACAATATTACTTATTAGGTACAGTTTTAAAGAAAATTTCTTTTGGATCACGTCTACAGACGTTTTACAATATTACCTTGAGTTAGGAATCCGTAATTTTTTTTTTAATAGAATTTTGTTAAGTTCCGTCTCCTGAAATCTGTATCTTTAAGAAATATTACTAATTTAAGGGTTATAAATGCAAAATAAATTCATGTTCATTGTCGCAATTAATACTTTGTGGAATAAATAAAGAATCCCTATTATAATGTAATATCAAGTCGAGAACGCATTTCAAGTTTTGACTAATTTCCGTACTACTCGTAAGGACGCATTGGTTATACCTATACCTGCTACTATTACATTTAATATGTAAGGAGATAGCAACCAGCCAGGAAATGTCCTCTGCAGAATAACGTACCGAAAACCTCCCCCACTGTACTCTAAGCAGAAGAAGAGTTGTTAAAATTAAGGTGAGTATTTTTTAAATAGTTTACACAGTGACATTTTGTCTTTGTATTACAAAAGGGCTCTAAAGGGATCACTAAAGTGTTAACCATGCAGAGATCCTCGTGAGAGTGAAAGTTACTTCGTCGAGCCGCTCTTATGGCCCTTTCAAAGGGTGTTTTTTGTTTTAGATTGTCACAACTTTGAGTTGGCATCACTGCTTTATTTGATTGAGCACCCATTTAACAGCTGATAGTTGCTTTTTGTTTAGTCTGCTTGGAAATTTCATTATAAATCGACTTTCACCAGAGCAACGCGTGCAAATTGTTAAAATTTTGAATCAAAATAATTGTTCTATTCGTCAAACTCATCGTGCACTTCTTTCATTTCCGATAAGGCCCACTTCTGGGCCTTACATTCATAGAAAATTACTGATTGGCTGGCGGAGTCATTGGCCCATATGCCTTCAAAAACGATGATGGTGAGAATGATACGAAGTTTTTCCGTACCTCAATTACGTGGCATTAATCTTGTTGATTGATTTAAACAGGGCGGAGTCACATGCCACATGCCAATAATTTCACGTAATGGGCCAACTAATTGGCCACGAAGATCATGTGGTTTAATCACTTTTCTACGTCGATAAGCCACAAACAATTTAACACCTGGAAATCAGCATTTCAAGAGTTATCTAGCGCAATACGGCCTCAAATAATGCAAAAAGTTGTTTTAAATTGATGTTCTAGATTGCGCCATCTACGTGTCACATAAATCATATTTAAATATTAATTTCACAAAATTTTCTTTTCAATAAAGACGGTTTCATTGATAATAAAAGTATATTTCCTTCTTTTACTATAATTTAAAAACACACTTTAATAACAACAACAGGCCTGGACTGCCAATTATCTCTTCACGAGACGACCGAGCAGCTTAAGCTGAATACCGGGGCGTAAAAGGCAAGGAAACTTTAGGGTTAATGAGCTTGCAAAAATTGGACAACCTTATCGATTCCACTGACTATGGAGCGTATCTGCTTAAAATTTCTATCATGCAAACTCAGACTTAAGCGCAAGACTCAGGAACAAATTAAAAGAAGGTGGGCCACAAGAAACAATTGCATGATCATTGCCAACAGTATTGCCAGTAAATTTCACATGCTAAAAAGTATGTACTTTTAATTAAATTCAATTAAAGCAACTTAAAGTTTTTTTAAAAATTAATATGTATAGTTCTTTTCAAATAAAATTTTAAGGGTTAAATTCAATTCAGGTACAAAAAAAAGTTATTTTATAATTAATATATATATGCAATTCCATTCAACTAATTTAACTTAACTTTCATTTAATTAAAGTATCAATGAAAGATATCTTAGAAAAAGGATATACCAAAGCTATCTCATGTACCAGGTGGTGCCAAGTTAACAGCTGTTGTTTTTAGTAAGTTTGGCTTTTCAAATTGCATTGCAATAAAATTTGTAGGGAGTTTGATTTATAAATTTTCATTGCAATAAAGTACTAGGCAGATTTTGTTGTTACAGGATTGACACCATCTGGTATATGAATTCGCCATGGGATATATGTATGTATGTATACATGTACATATGTATATATTAGTGCCGCCAACTTTTTAAACCACAAACAACTCTGGAGATATATTGTTAAGCGATTTAAACGAAATGAAAATTTTTTTAACCGTTTTGAAAAAGAAAATACTAATAAAAACGTTATGTTTGCATTTATTTCATAAATAATGCGACATAGCGGAAAAATCCCTAAATTTTGTGAGAATATAAACAATCTGCCCGATTTTCCCTACTCTTCTTTTTTAGTCTTAAAAATACTTGCATGTAGGGATTCTCCCCTACTAATATAATCTGACTTTATCCTTTTATTACTCAACATCGTAAAACTAATTATATTTAAAATATTTTAAGATGTGGTAGCATAAGTAAAAAATTGTTTTAGGATTTTTTTAAAATTTAATTTTTTATGGCAAAAATGGGTTAGGAAGGAAATGTTAAGAACGTCATATATGTTGGCGATAAGTTCTTTAAGTTAAAAAAAAACGGTTTCACTCACAATATTTTAAAAATAAAAACAATAATTGACTTGGACATTTTGGACAAAATTTAATGAAGTATAACTCCTATGATATAACTTGTTAAAAAATTGCACTACGGCAACATTGATTTAATAAAACCGTAGGGCTGGTTTAAATCTGTTCTGCTGCAGTAGATGCAATTATTTATTTGCAATGAATTTTACAGTTTGAAACTAGATTTTGTACCAAAATTATTGATTAAGAGTTATAGACGCAAAAGAGAATGTAAAAAATTTTCTGTCATTGGCCCTGAGTATAATAATCACCATGACTTCAGCGAACTTTTTGACGTTGCCAGGGTTTACCTTTAACGTTTTAAGAGATTTATGTTGAACTCTGGTTGGTGCAACAATGGGTACTCAGCTTTAGCAGAGTATTCATGGCATAACAACGGACTCCAAACGTCTAACCAAGGCGAATTGATACCGGTAGTGCGATTCACTAGCTTTTTTTAAAGATAATCACATCGTTAAAATAATTATAACGAAAATTTATCGAAATCGCTAATTAGTAAAATTTTTAACGATATTCGCTGTAGGTATGTGCTGTTAATTTTATCGATAAAAATTAACAGAAAATATCAGCTGCGTGCTATCGTTAAAAACATGTTTCAGAATCACACAATCATTATTTTAAGCGACAAAATGTATAGACAAAAATTATGATTGTCGCATCGATAAAAGTTACTGAATCGCACTACAAGTGGTCGCGATTTGCCACTCTGCATATTCGTCTTTTATATTTGTTAGTGTAAAATGTCAAGCTGTCAAAATATTTCCGCAAGTTTTGCTTTGATTTGTCAGCAGAGAAATTAACAGCTGAACGTCAGCTCGTCGCTTCAGAATAAGTTTAACCCATATGCCACAAAGCTGCAGTGGAGAAAAACGACAAAGAAGTTTTACATAAAGTTTTCTCAAAATATACCTTTTGTATTTCTTTTGTTTTTGAAGAAAATTTTCAATTTTTGTGAACTTACATCCATGAAGATTTTACCCAAAAGTGCTGGAGGCATATCTAAGCTTTAAATTAAAATCATATTCTGCTTTTTTACTGCATTCATTTACTTATTTAATTTAATTTATTTCGTTCAACGACATCTTGATATCTTGTTACATTAGCTTATATGGTAATGAATGAATTTTTTTTTTTTTGATTTGGCTTGATGGTATGATTATTTGTTGCTTTAAATTTCATTGATGTTCGTGTTGTGCATATGAAATAAGCCGCGGAGTTGTTCGATACTTGTGGGTATTAAATTTTTGTCATTGCTCTAAATCAGGGATTGGCAAGCATATTTGCCTTCTTCTTCTTCTTCTTTTTCTTCTTCTTCTTCTTTGCTTGTGTAAGCAAATGAAACTCTTATAGCAAAAACAAGCCTTATCAGATGTTTTAAATCAATTGATTCTTAAGCTTTTACACATTTAACTAAACACTTGACATTACAAAATTAAATTTAAACTAATGATTATTTCCAAAATAAATAAAAAATTAATAAAAAGTGAGAATAAAGCTGAATTGAGGAGATATTGGTTATAGAAAAAAAACTGTTTGCGGACAAAAGCAAGGCGAATTCATAGCAGATGAAGTCGCCTGTCCAGGTTACTGTTTTCGCCGCTTGTAATTTTAATCTCGTTTAGATGTCAACCCAAATTTTTCAGTAAATTTTTTTACCTGCCAAGAACGAAATTGTTCGAAAGCGAATTGAAGCGAGTCAATTTTATATGCATGTGCCTTGCACAAAGTTATTTAATGTTAGATTTTTTTTTTAAATTGTCGAACAGTATGTTTTTCCAGTTGCCTAAAAGTTAAATACGATAATGACAGATTGGCAACTGAAAATAATAGGTGTGTTCATTTACTAAAAATTGTTACGAATTTGTAACAATTTTTACTGAAAAGTGTTCATTAACTCAAAAAGTTTGCAAGGAGAGAGCGTAGAAAGAGAGAAAAAAATTTAGAGACAAAAAAATTCCTACAAATTATTATTAGTAAAATTTTTACTTGCAAGAACTATCCAACCACCTGTTGTGTGTTTTGTTGTCAAATAACTTTTTTAAAAAATATTTGAACAAGGAAATCTGAAAATATAAATTTCTTTTTTAAAAAATCATGTACATATGTACATATGTACGTGTGTAAAAAGAAAGCATGTTTTCTTAATTTATTGCTTTTCTTTCATTGAGCCATATAAATTTAATTTTATGGCAAATAATTTTGCTTGGTTTTCATAAATGGTCAGAGATGGAATGTGGCATTTTTGTATTTGTTAATCAATAAAATTAAAAAATTATGAAAAATGCACAAAAAAAGATAAAAATACATGAAACTGTATAAATAATTTCATATTAAATGTGAATTTCTAAAAAAAATTGCAATTTAAAATATTATGAAACAAAATACATCAGAAAAAATACAATTGTATCATGATTTCCAGCCATGGTTCTGATATGAATAAAATGTTCTTGCAAGTTTTTACAAGTAAAGCGTTCATTTTCTTTTTCATATTTGGGAAAGTAATTTTGTAAGTTTCTGCCTTAGTCTCTTAGTTAATATTTTTTGCTGGGAAAGTAAATGAACAGACCTAATGTAATCAAAGCTTTAAAATTTATGAAATATAAGTAGTAAAAATATTGTTAAGTAAAAGTGCTTAAACATTACTGACACTAATCAAGATATTTGGATCAATGGAATTATTTTTCGATAAAGAGATGCGAGTACAAAATGTTAAATATATTATACTGCACTTAATTCGTTTAAGCTTTTTAGGCTTTAATTGTTTTCAAGGGTTTTGCATTTTTTACATAGTTTATTTAGTAAGATTTTAATATTGTTACTTCTTTCTTAATTTTTAGGGTTCCGTACATCAAAGGTGAAAAGGTATATTGCTCTCGCTATGATGATCGCCCGTGTGTCTATCCGTCCACTCGTTTGTTAGTGTGCCACAGTTTTCCCGAAAACTTTAAGAGCTAAGGACTTGAAAGTTTCATAAGTTAGTGCATTTTTAAGCAGACTACAACAATTAACACAAAAATTAAAATAAAGTTAATGAGCTATTCTATCAGTTAATGTAATTTTAAAAACTTACTGCATATTGGAAGCCGTAAAGGGCAAATTCTTATAATTAAAAAAAAAACTAAAACTTAAAAATTCCAACATTAAAAAAATAAAACCAAACATCGGAAAAATAAAAAATCGCAAAACTTAAACAAAAAGCTCAAATGAAAAACACAAAAAAAATTAAATCTCTCGAATGCAAAAAAAAAATACGCAAAAGTATACAAATCCGCAAGAAACAAATTAAAAAATCGCCAAAACGAAACAATTACCAAATTAAATAATTGCTAAAATTAAAAAATCGGCAAAATAAAAAAACACTTTAATGAAACACATCACCAAAAATAAAATAAAGCGCTCAAATGCAAAACAATATACGAAGTGTACGTCGCAAAATAATGTAAAAAATCACCAAAAACCGAAAAAAATCGCCAGCCACTAAAACTAAAAAAACAGCCGAAAAATTGCCAAAACCGACAAAAATAGCCAAAACGAAAAAAAACACCAAAACTTAAAATCTAAAATGAAAAGAGCACGGAATTGAAAAATATAAATATAAAAATATATAGCTCAAATGCAAAAAAAAATACCAAGCGCAAAAATTGCAAAAAAAAATCGCCAAAACGAATAAAAAGCGCCACAACTAATAATATCGGTAAAACTAACAAAAAAAAAAATAAAAAATTTTCAAAAACCGAAAAAAATCGCCAAAACGAAAAAAGCACCAATATTAAAAAATCGCTATAACATAAAAAATCTCCAAAAACCGAAGCAAACGAAGGCAACATGAAAAAAAATTTCTTTATCAGGTAAGATATGCGATTATATAGGCTAGGGTACATATAGTGTACATAAATATCGTTACCTTAATATAGAAAGTAACTAAATCGATTTTTTTTTATTCGAGATTTTCATAGGGTACATATAGTGTACATAAATATCGTTACCTTAATATAGAAAGTAACTAAATCGATTTTTTTTTATTCGAGATTTTCACTTTTTTCGATACATTAAATGAGGAGGTCCGCAACAAAATGCACCAATTCCTCTTGAGAAATTTTTTTAAATACGCAAATAACTGCAACTAGACTGCCGAGAATATATATTGGTATTGTTTCATTTTGTTCTGAATATCTAGTTTAGGTGTTGAGTCACAATAAAACTATAGAAATTTTGTATGTTTTATGAAAATGTTTACATATGCGTAATTCACAACAATCTTTATCGTGTATTTGTGTATCAAATACACTTTTTTTTTTTGAATTTTGAACACCCTCTGTGTACACTGTTTCTAGAATGGACGATTTCTCTGCATTTTGACGATTTTCACCTCTCAAAATACACTAGTGACGATTTTAGGTACAGAAATGACGATTTTTATAAATTTATAAATCATCTGTTTTAAAAATAAATACATATTTCTGATTTCATTTTGTTTTTTTTTTTATTTATTTTTTATTTTAATGGTTTCCATGATTATAGGGGATTTACACCTGCACAAAATCTATCAGATTTTAATTAAAATCTTTATGAAAATCTATACCGTTTACACCATGTTTTTTTTTGACATTTATCAAGATTTTTTTTATCCAAAACACAGCCCATCAACCGAAAAATTTCTAAAATTGCAACCAAACAACAGCAATGTAGCCAATTCAACACCTTTTTGAGGAGATAGTAGCTATTCAATCATCTTTTATATAAATTTATTGTACAGGGTAGTAAAAATAAAATAAAATTATTAGTTTTTGAGTTGATTGCCTACAAATCTACTTGCAAACCAGATTTTGTTTTGTATGGGAAATCTAGTGAAAAGCAGCCAGATTTAGCTAAAAATCTTGTAAGTACTGGGGTTCGGGATGGTGTAAATGCCCTATTAGGCTATATACATATATATTATTATATATGTATATATTTGTTGAAAGCATAGTTAATAAGTTTGATCCATTGTAATAGTTTTTGTAATAAAACAATTAAAATACAAAAAAATTGAATATTTTTGATTTTACTTTCTTTGACGATTTTCTGTAGTTTTTGACGATTTCACCTTTGGAAGTTCTGGCAACAGTGTCTGTGTAGTGTTTAATGCATTTTATATTTTTAATGAAAAAAGAAGAACAAGCTACATACAAATTCTCTCAGAGAGCCTCTCTGTGAATGCAACATTTTAAAAATATATGAAATAAAATTGTAATAGTGTATATAACTTTTATATGAAAATTTCATACAACAAATGTTACACTTTTGTACTTAATATGATAATACAATCGATACAGAGATACAAGAGGTTTTGTGAATTAAGCAATAGATGCTGAGGTAACAAAATCAATAAACTCAAAAAGTGGAATTGTTGCGTTTTGTTATGGACCTCCATAAATGTGCGAGTTAAAGCCGCACTTTACTGAATTTATTTTTAATCCTTGAGATTTTTCTTTTAATAAATTTTAGCTTTCTAATGAATATGAAATTTATTGCCCCAAATTTAAGATAAGAAGAAGAAAGTTTTCATATAAAAAATTCCCTATAACACTGAAAGCTTACACAAAATTAAAAATTAAAGTAAATCTTCAAAAAAATTATAATTTGAATTACAATTAAAATTTCTTGCATATGATTGAAAGCCAGCTCTCAAAGTTAGTTAGTTGAAGTTTTAAATTTAGAAAAGAAACTCAGCAAGAACCCTCCTCTTGGAAAAATAACAACTTCGTGAGTACGAAACAGTAGTTCAAAAAGAGGCCTGTACACAAAAAAACTCTTCCTGTAATAAACACGTTTAATTAAAATAAATTCAGTGAAGTGCGACTTTGACCCGCGCACGAATTGTTCCGTACGGACACGAGATATGTAATTCAATACGAACCTTAGCCAATATAAACTATAGTTTTGGCATTTTTTTCGTTTTTGGGTTTTTTCGGTTTTAATAGTTTTTTTTAGTTTGGGGGTTTTTTGAATTTATTGGCGCTTTGCGAGTTTTGGCACTTTTTTTACGTTTTTGCAATTTTTTTTTTGGGTTTTTGAAGTTTGTTTTAATTTTGGCGATTTTTATTAGTTTGGCGTTTTTTTATTTTTGCGATTTTTTTATTTTGGCGATTTTCTTTTATTTTAGCGTTTTTTTCATATAGGTGATTTTTTTTGTTTTGGCGATTTTTTTAGTTTGGCACTTTTTTTTCTCAATTTGGGGATTTTTTTCGGTTTTTGGCATTTATTTTCAATTTTGGCGATTTTTTTCGTTTTGGCGATCTTTTTAAATTTGGCGATTTTTTTTTAATTTTGGCGATTATTTTTCATTTTGGCGATTTTTTTTCACATAAACAATTATTTTGTTTTTGGCGCATTTTTCGCGTTTTGGCGATTTTTTTCGGTTTTTGGCGTTTTTTTCATTTTGGCGATTTTTTTTCATTAAGACGATTTTTTCGAATTTGGCGATTTATTTTAGTGCTAGAATTTTTATTTAATTTTGTCGATTTTTTTCGATTTGGCGATTTTTTTCAGGTTTTGTCGATTTTTTTCGGTTTGGCGATTTTATAATTTTCGGTTTTTTGGTTTTACCGTTTTTGAAAATTTCAAGAGTTTACCTCTTATGGTTTACAAGATATAGCAAGTTGTTAAAATTACATATTAAAAATTGCATTAACTGATGGACCACCCTTTAATTTAAATTTTTTAATATTTTAATTTTAATTGTTGTAGTCTATATAAAAATACACTAATTTTACAAATTTTAAGTGTCAATACACGGCTTTTTAACATTTTTCGTTTCTTGTTTTGGAACACCTTTTAATTTTTAATTCTCATGTATTTGTTGTTTTAGCGGCCAAGGTTCTACATGCTCTGTCCAAGTTTCAGGTCCGTAACTCTTACGGTTCCTGAGAAAATACCGTGTGACGGACAAACGGACAACGTAACGAAATTAATAGGGTTCCTTTTTTCACCTTTGGTGTACGGAACCCTAAAAAAGCAACTAAAAATTTTCTTGTCAGTTAAACTTTGAAGTACAATAAACTATGAAACAAAAATTTAATTGGATCAATTACATTTGTAATTGATGTCTGTTTTTTTTCAATTAAACGTGTTTATTGCAGAACAATTATTTTTCTGTTTATGTAGTTCCCAATCAATATCAAAGAAATTATGGTATTTTCGATTCCTTTAACTCCTGTAAATAACATCCTTGCGGAAAATTTTAATTTTTTTTTTTAATTTAAGTGGCACTATATTTGGCAACATAAATAAATACGAGTATAACTAACACTAAAGTAAAAAAAAATTAAACTTAAAATATTTTAAAATTTTTTTTTTCAAAATTTTAAATTCTTTTTTTTCATATTTAATTGAACTACTTTAAATTATTAAGCAAACAGGTATTTTGTTTAAAATATATACTAATTTTTATACTTATATCATATCATTTATATCATAGATTTTCGTTTTCACTGCAAACTTTCGGCATATTTTCCGAACCCTGCATGTGCGATTTCTTGTTTTCTGTCCTTAATATTTAAATTAAATTAAAGTAAATTAAAAAAAAGACTACATATTATATAATTTTTTTGTTTTTCAGTTTCCATGAGTGTGGTTGGCATTTAAAATAATAAATACAAGACCTTTAGAAAAAAAATTGCACTAAAGTAAATTTAAAAGCATAAGAAGGAACGCAAGTGTGGTTAATTTTTTTTTCTTTTTTTGGAAAGAAATTTAACGTCTTTTTCTTTGAGGATAAATAGTGCCATACGATGTGACACCTCTGGGTATGGCACCATAAGGAGCACCAGCTTGCAGTGGCAAAGGGGCGATATTGATGGGACTGTTGCCAGCAGGTAACGGTAACTTAACATTAAGAGAACCTATAGTCGCTAAAGACGGTGACGATGACTTCGACGTGGATGTGGATGTGGACGTTGCAGGTGTTTTGAAGGCAGGTTTACTGGATCTGGAGATGACCTTGAAGGCAGCATTGGACGCTGGCTGCTGGTTAGCGTAGACATAACCCTGATTAGTCAAGGCCAAGTTGTAGCCACCCGCATTATCCACAGCGGGTGTGGAAAATTGTTTTGTCACATAAGATAAATGCTGCAGCGATTGATAATTGCTCTGATATTGATTATGATATGATTGGGATGCTGGTTCTCGGGGCGCAGCAGCGGGAGCATACAAACGCTGTGATTTTGCTGGTGCTGGATAGTAATAAGCTGCCACTTCATTGCTGGGTATTATTGTGAATTCCGTTTGCACAGTGGCCCATAAACAACTTAACAATGTCACGGTTAAACTCTAAATTTTTTTTTTTTTTTTTGAAAACAAAGAAATATTTTTTTTTTTATTCAAAGTTTGCAGTTTTTATTGAAATTAATATTTCGTTTTGATAAAAGACTCACAAGTTTCCACATAATCTTAATTTGTCTGCCAATTTTAAACTGTTTTTTGTTGAATATATTTGAATTTGATGTTGAATAATAATTTTTTTCTTTATTGTATTTTAATCACTTTATTTCTTCTACTTTTTTTTTAATTAACGAAAATTTTGCTTTGTTTTATTGCAAATGCTTTTCGTTTTAATCGTTTCGTTATTATGATTTGTTTGACTTTTATCTTTATTGTAGGTTGTCATTCGCTTAAGCTTAGTTAACTGATTAAACCGGCTTCGATAGCCAAAGATGGTTTTTATAGAAATAGATTGCGCCCATTGACGTCTGCAAGCGTCACCAGCCGAAAGCAGCCAACAACAGCTCAGCAAACTCGTCAACATCAAAGAAACGAAACAACAGAAGTAAAATATACAACAAATTGTTTGCTTTATGGGTTTTTTTTGTTAAACAGAGAAGAAGATGAGCAGCAGTAATTGGCTTTTGCTTATAATGATTGCAGTCTAAAGAGAATAATTTTTCTGTCTATTCTTTGAGTATACTAAAAGCAAAATAATGAGCAAGTGCAGTGCACTTCCCGTTTCAGTAATTTATAATGAAATTTGTGGGTAACAAGTGAGAAATGTTCTTTAAAGTTTATATTCTTCAAATTGTAATTGTTCAACGAACAGCAAAAGTAAATTTCTCCTATCAACATCTTCAATTCAAAATAATACAAATCGTGACATAACCTGCAAAAAAGTTTAAGCAACATAATTCTCGAACTTAATCTTTTAACCAAAATTAATCATATGTGACAACGCATAGAGAAAGGGACCTAAGCGTAAACAAAATCAATTTTAACTTTTTTTTTTTGATGTGGACAACATCTGAGCATCGATTGAGACCGATCCCATGCCCCAAAAGTGTTCCCTCCCAGAGATATGCGGGTTTTATGAAATTGAAGTACACCAAAGATACACGTATTTAAATCTTTAAAATGGCTCTCCTGAACAAAACCGATTTTTACCCTTAGGTCCCTTTCTATTTTGCGCGTCACATATTCGATCGTAAATAGTCGATTTTCGTTAAAAAAAATTGGTAAAGGGCGAATTTGACTCGCAAACGAAGAGATCCGTACGGGCACTAGATATGTAATAAGTGTCATAACTTGTTAGATTGTCACAACTTTGAGTTGGCATCACTGCTTTATTTGAGCACCCGTTTAACAGCTGATAGTTGCTTTGAAATTTCATTATGAATCGCCTCACACCAGGGGTATAATCGTCGCTTTCGATAACGAGCTACTTCGATCACGTTTTTTTAGTTTAAGATTATGGCATTGACTATCGAACAATGTAATAATATGGTTCGATATCTTATTGGCTTAAATTTTATCTTTTAATTTTTTTCCGATGAAGCCCATTTCTGATTGAATTGGTACGTAAATAAGCAGAATTGTCGCATTTGGAGTGAGGAGAAACCACAAACTTTTGTCGAAACACCATTACATCCACAGAAAATTACTGTTTGGTGCACTTTATGGGCTGGCGGGGTCATTGACCCATATGACTTCAAAAACGATGATGGTCAGAATGTTACTGTTAATGTTGAACGGTCTAGGAGCATGATACGAAATTTTTTCGTACCTCAAAAAAGTGGGATTATTCTTGCTGATATGTGGTTCCCACAGGACGGAGTCACATGCCATACAGCAGGCGCTACAATTGATTTACTCAAAGAAACTTTTGATGAAAAAAAATTTCACGTAATGGTCCAATTAATTTACCACCAAGATCGTGTGAATAGGGTCGCAAATGCTGCGAAAAGTTGTTGAAAATTGATGTTCCAGATTGTATCTTCTATGCGCCAGCCATGGTGGCCACATGACAGAAATCATATTTAAACATTAATTTTAAAAAAAATTTAAAGTAAAGCCCTTTTCATTGATATTAAAAATATATTTCCCTGTTTTATTATGATTTAAACTTGTTAAACTGTGTCCATAAAAAGCACCCTTTACTGTGTATACGAATTTTGAAATTTTGTTTTAGTTTTAGACTTTTTTCGGTTTTGGCTATTTTTTTTAGTTTTAGCAATTTTTAGTTTTGGCACTTTTTTGGTTTTGACGATTTTTTCGGTTTTGACGTTTTTTTTTAATTTTGGAGATTTTTCATTTTTGGCGTTTTTTTTTTGGCGATTTTATCATTTTGGGATTTTTAAGTTTTAGCGTTTTTAAAAATTTCAAGAGTTTGCTTCCTACGGTTTCAAAGATACAGCATGTTGTCTAAATATTATTAACGAAGACAAACCCCTTTAATTTTAATTTGGAGTTTTTGTCCTTTTTGCCGTTTTTTTCGGTTTTGAAAATTTTTCTAGTTTTAGCGATTTTTTTTATTTTGGCACAATTTTTAGTTTTGGCGATTTTTTTCCCATTTTTTGGCGATTAATTTTTTTTTAATTTTTTTAGTTTGGCAATTTTTTCAGTTTTGGCGATTTTTTCGGTTTTGCGATTTTTAGTTTTGGCGTTTTGGAAAATTTCAAGAGTTTGCTTCCTACGGTTTCAAAGATACAGCAAGTCTTCAAAATTTCAAAGTCAAAATATCATTAACTGAGAGAACACCCTATAATTTTAATTTGGTATTTTTGTCCTTTTCGAGGTTTTTTTTTAGATTTTGGCGATTTTTTTTTTTAGTTTAAGCGATTTTTTTTTGTGTTACCACTTTTTGGGTTTTTGGCGTTTTTTTGGTTTTGGCGTTTTTTGCTATTATTTTAATCTTTTTTCGGTTTTTGGCAATTTATTTTAGTTTTAGAGATTTTTTTTTAGTTTTTCCTAGTTTGGGCTATTTTTTCGATATTTGGCGATTTTTTATTGTTTGGCGATTTTATTATTTCTGGATTTTTTAATTTTAGCGTTTTGGAAAATTTCAAGATTTTGCATCTTAATAGTCAAAATATCATTAACTAAGAGAACACTATTTAATTTAAATTTGAGATTTTTGTCTTTTTTGACGTTTCGGCAATTTTTTTTCGTTTTGGCGATTTTGTCTGTTTTGGCGTTATCTTTTTTGGCGACTTTTTTAAATATTTTTTTTTTGTTTTTAGCGATTTATTTTAGTTTTAAAATTTTTTTGTTTGGCGTTTTTTTTTTAATTTTTGGCGAGTTTTTCGGTTTGGCGATTTTATGATTTGCTGATGTTTTAGTTTTTGCGTTTTTAAAAATTTCAAGAGTTCGCTTCTTACGGTTTCCAAGACACAGCAAGTTGACAAAATTACTTAGTCAAAATATCATTAACTGATAGAACACTCTTTTATTTAAATTTTTTTTTAATTTTAGTGTTAATTATTGTAGTGTGTATAAAAATACACTAATTTTGCAAATTAATAGGATTTTAAAATTTTTCGTTGCTCCTTTTGGAAGATCCTTTAATTTTTAACTGTCATGTATTGAAGCGAAAAAATTTATACATATTCTGTCCAAATTTCAGGTCCATAGCTCTCACGGTTCTTGAAAAAATAACACCCTGTGGCGAACACCCTGTAGCGAAAACGGAACCCTAAAAACGAGATCCGAAAAATATTTTTGGTGGTTATGGCTTTAAAACTTTAATAGATTGAACTAAGCTTTTATTTGAAACTTACAGTGATTTCTTTTCTGACAAATATGTTGCATATAGGGTACATGTTTTGCATATCTGTGTTCGTTTGTACAAAAAATACAACTGTGGGAAAAATTTTCAATTTCTTTTCTGAATATGTTGCATGAAAAACATGTAAATATGTTACATATTTTACCCTCGCTTTATTCAAGGTGTAGATACTCTCATTTTTTCCAACTGTGTTAACGAAGGTTTTATTTTGCATGTCACGCTTATAATTTCGAAAGAATTTTTCTTAAATAGAAAATATAAAAATTATTACTACAAAAATTAATATAAATAAATATTTATTTAAATATTGTGACTGTTTTAGTTTATGTAAACGTACCCAGGCAGAAATTTTGACTTTGCCCAAAAAATATGTACCATCACAACACTGTAAATACAAAATTACGACTCTTCCAAAGTTTTTGTACCACCACAGTACTGTAAACACAAAAATATGACTTAACGTTTACAAATGCCGCGTCCTTAGTAATGATGTACCACTACAACACTGTACTTACAAAAATCCGACGTTAGTTTCCCAATACCCCGTTTAAAATAATTCTATACCACTGCAACACCGTAAATACAAAAATTTGACTTTAGTTCCCCAAATACCCCGTTTACAATAACTCTTTACCGCTTCAACACCGTAAATACAAAACTTTGACTTAAGTTGGGAAATTTACATTGTGACGACCTTATAAATTTGTATTTAGAGTATTGTGACAACATTGAAAACAAGAGTCGGAGGACGGTCATTCGGCGTTATCATTTTAATGTTATGAGTACATTAAAATTTTGGTAAATGCATGTTGTACTGATGTTAGTTGTACCCGTAGACAATCGTAGTAACGTCGTGCTGATTGTCTTTTTCTGCCTGGGTAGTGATGTCAATGTGTGTTTACAAATCATAATTGTGTACGGAAAACCTCTCAAATAGCCTCAAAAATCGCTAATGAAGGACATTAATGAGAAAATGTAACCGTTGTAAATAAAAGCAGCTAATTTTGTTCTATTGTAGTAACAGAATATGTAGCACTATGAGTGATTCTAGGTAACATTTAAAAATGTTACACATGTATAGTGTAACATATTTTCTTCAGAAAAGAAATCACCATTAAACTGCTTAAAATTTCAATTACAATTTTTTCTAATTTAATTAATTAAACATTTTAATTGATCCCTGTTCTGTAAACCGATCGATTTGAAATCGCACGATTTTGAAAAACAAACTCCGCCAATAGAAATGTATTTTAGATTTTTTTTTAATTTTTTTTATATAGATTCTCAAATATCATACCTGAATGAAAATGATCGTGGATGATTTTAAACACGTCTGCAGGACTAATTATTTGAAAACGAGAAATTTTCACGGTTTGGGTTAACAGAACAGTGCCCTATATAATTGAATTTTTAATTGATCATTTGTTTCAACTAAAGGTGTTAAATAACACCAATTTAAAAAAACGTTGCCAGGTAAAAAGAAATTTTGACAATGTCTGAAAACTAAGTTATTCTCTCTTAATGTAATCGATTCAAAGTTTTCTGTTGACTTTGTGGGACAGGCCCTTAGAATTAGAGATTTTTTTGTAATGTTAAAGTGTATATTATTTTGCATGTTTTATTACTCTACATGAAACTCAGTTTGTTGTAGTCGAACTCCACTGTATTTTTAATCGTACCAGGGCTTGATGAAGTTCATAAAGTACACATCACTCATTTACTTCAATAGTGTGATAACTCAAAATATAAAATGCAGAAAAATGCGGCATTTTGTATTTTATCTTGTGTAAAAATTTAATATAAATAGCTTGTACCATCACCTCCCGAGAGAAGAATATTTTTTCATGTATCTATTGAGTTGTATGCAAATTGGAAATTCAAACCGCGTTTTCTGCAAAACTGTTTTTTTTTGGAGTTGTGGCACTATTGAAGTAAATGAGCGATATATATGTATATTTCGCATATTATAAAGAGAACGATTTAATAATGTAGCTATTTTATGCTGTACTAATTCCTTGCTATTGGGGGGTTACCTGTGCTTCTTTAAATTTAATTCCACCCTGTACGTTGAAAAAAGAACTTTAAAACTTAAAACCCAATAAAAATGTTTGATAGTCGCACTTAAAAATCAAGGCCTAGGCGGTGAATTTTTTTTTTTTTTGTTTTTAAATGTTTGCATATCTAAATATTAAGTTAGATAATTAATTGAATGGGACGTGACAAAATTGTTTACGGCAACGGCCTGCAAGTGTTGTTAGAAAATTCTTTCAATGTAGTCACATGATTTCACATTTCTTATATGGTCTTTAGCTGATTGTTCGATCCGTTTGTGCTAGTCTAAATATTATAATTTTTTTAATTTGTTTGTTAAATTTCGATTTGTGCTTTTTTGGAGGCTTCTTTCTCACACAAACACCAATTTACATATTATTTCTAGATTGGTTTTTTTTTTCTTCAATTTTATTTTCTCATTAAGGTTTTGTACACGTCTTTTGCTTCTTTTTTTATTTAATATTCTTAACAGATTTTGTGTTAGCATTTATTAATTTGTTAAATTTTGTATATTTGCAATTGCTGTTAATTATTGATGACCAGTAGCGTTGTGTGTTCAGCCCATTGTTTTATTTGTTCAGTTTATTAATTAATACATATAGGAAATTTCAAATTAATATCGTATTAGTTTTTGATAGTATTGATATATTTTTTTAATAAGGCAGCAATTATAATTATAATGCTGTTAAAAATTTATAATTTTCTATATGGGTTTATGTTCTTGTAAAGCGTTTTTTTCTAACTTACATTTAGCATAGGTTACTAATTTGAAATGTCAGGCTTGTCTCATAGTTGGTCTGTTCATTTACTTTCCCAGCAAAAACTATTAACTAAGAGAGTAAGACAGAAATTTACAATATTACTCTCCTAAATATGAAAAATTAAATGAACGCTTTACTTGTAAAAACTTTAAAGAAAATTGTATTCATATCAGAACCATGGATGAAAACCACGATACATTCATTGTACTTTTCCTGATATTATTTTGTTTGATAATATTTTAAATTGCAAAATTTTTTTTAAGAAATTAACCTTTAATATGAAATTTTTTACACAGTTTCATGTATTTTTAATATTTTAATGCATTTTTCATAAGTTGTTAATTTTATTCATTAACAAATATAAAAATTCCTTTTTCCATCCCTGATCATGCATAAAAAACGAACAAAATTATTTGCCATTAAAATTGAATTTATGGGGCTTAATGAAAGAAAAATACAAGAAATTAAGGAAACATGCTTTCTTTTTAACAAAGAAATGCACATTTTTCAGTTTTCCTTTCTCAGATATTTTTGAAATAATTAATTTGACAATAAAACACACATCAGGTGTTTGGATATTTCTTGTAAAAAAAATTTTACTAGTAATAATTTGTAGGAATTTTTTTTGTCTCTCAATTTTTTCTCTCTCTTTTGACGCTCTTTCGCTGAAAACTTTTTGAGTTAAAGAACACTTTCCAGCAATAATTGTTACAAATTTGTTAAAATGGTTAGTAAATGAACAAACCTATTGTAAATTAAATTTTACAAACAAAAAAAAGAATAATTAGAATGGATAATATTAAACGTTCTATTTCGCTTTTAGAACTGCTTAATTTCATGGGAAGAAATTAAACAACTGGCTGTAAAGTTTGAAGGCTAAATTTTTTTTTATTGAGATCATTAAATTTTTTTTTGTTTATATTAATTAATAATTAAAATTAAAAATAATATTACTCGAATGAACATATGCCTTAACTGCCTTTTTTAAAAATAACTTTGCTTTAGAAAGGATTTACAGTTTTGTATGAAAAACTGTTTTATAAACCTCTTATAAATCGAAAATATTTTTTTATAATAAGACCGCAAGTGTTAAAAGAAAATATTTCTCAGATACCCATAATTGTCTAAAATAATTACTAACTTTTAACTTTGATGATTCAAATACACTACACAAGCATTTTGTCAAACATAGAATTTTTGCATTTTGGGCAAGACAAAAATATAGCAAAAACTATACACTTTTAAGTAGGCTTGATTGTGTATTAGAAAAATTATTTATTTTGGGGGGAAGTATCCTACACATCAGAGCCCATACCAAGAAAAATTTTCACATTTTTAGTGGTTCAATAAAATAATATTTTAAAATAATAAAACTATATAGTTTTAATTATGCTTTCTTGTGTATTAACAATACTGTCGATTTTAGGGGGGAAGTGCCCTACGCATCTGAAGTCGAACTTAGCAGAATTCTGGCATATTTCGTGTGGCAACAAATTAATATTTTAAAATAATAAAGCTATATAGTTTTAAGTAAAGTTTTTTGTATTAGCATACTTGTCAATTTTGAGGGGAAGTATCCTACACATCAGAAGTCGTACTTAGAAGAATTCTGGCATATTTCGTGTGTCAATAAATTAATATTTTAAAATAATAAAACTATATAGTTTTAAGTAAACTTTCTTTTGTACTAAAAAAATTGGCGATTTTAGGGGAAGTATCCTACACATCAGAAGTCGTACTTAGAAGAATTCTTGAATGTTTCGAGTGATAAGAAATTAATATTTTCAAATCTTAAAGTTTACAGTTTTAATTAGGCTTTCTTGTGTATAAGCAAAATTGGCAATTTTTGGGGGAAGTATCCTACACATCAGAGCCCATACTGAGAAAAATTCTCACATTTGGGTGTGACAAGAAATAAATATTTTTAAGTATCCTAGATATCAGAAGCCGTATTTAGAACTGGAGGATCGATTAAAAGCCTATCCAAAACAAATTTAAGGCAGCATACAAACAATTGGCAATGACATTGAAATCTTTACGATTGGAGCCAAAATTAAAACGCAATAAAAAGGCAAATAATTAAATGGTGTGAATTTTAAGGCGTGGCAGAGTTTTTTTCTCGCAATATTCCAATCGATTCCAATCAACCACAATTTCCAGACTATGAATCTAGATCAAGTTGGCACTAGACCCTGCGGGTCCAACTTGAAAAATCCCAGTGCTTAAGGGGAAATAGCCAACGATATCAATTTACCACCTCTGCTTTGCACACACTATTTTTCTCTATGCACAAATACTTGCCCAATATATCTTCGATAGCATATTAAAATAGATCGCCAATGAATGAATATCTGAAGTTATAATAAAATCAAGCTTTTCACACTTTATAACAACTTTTTTTGCCACATTAAGTTTTATTGCTTATTTTAGATAAAATTTAATATAACATTTTAACAAATAAACATACATTAAGATAAGGACAGTTGCATATATCAATTATTTTATGTATTAATGTAAACAATAACAACAGCTTTTAATGCAGCTTTAAATGTTTGAAAGTAATTTGTATATAAACAAAAATTAATGTTTTGGTTACAAGTTAAAAAATTAACGTGAAACGCCATATTCATATCAGGGTATAATTAAAAGTGCTTATTAATGTTTTTTTACAAACCAAAGCTAATGCCCTCTTATTTGCGATGAGATAAAAAGTTGTTTATTTTTTTGACATTTGTTGATGTATGTCAGTGATAGCAAATTTATTCAATATCAGTTTTAATATAGGAAATATTTAAACTATTAAATATTTGAATAGTTTAAGTATGAAAAATTGCCATGCTTATCAATTAATGACAAACATGTGTATTAGTTGTGTTTGTAATAACTTGTTATTCGTCTTACGGAACACGCTGCTGCTATACAACAAAATGCACAGAAATAAATAAGACAACTATGATAAATAAAATAAACAAATAAAAAATATTTAAATAACAAGTGAATGCATCAAATGAAGCGTTGTCCAAACTTTACTTTAAGTTTAACTTGACATAACTTGACAAACATTATTTTTATTTTCCAGAAATCCGAAATCGCTTCTGCGGATATTTTTTGTATTATCTAGGAAGTCGAATAAAAAATTTATTCGAAGAAAAATTTTAATCGATTCAATAAATTATTCCAATAAAAAATTTTATCGATTAACATTTTTATTCGATTGTAAATTGTTTTTATTTTATTTTTTGTACAAATAGTTCTTGCATTTTCTAGGAAATTTAATTAATTTTAACTTTTATTCGGTTGTTCGAATATATTTTTATTTTCTAAAAAATCGATTAATCAAATATATTTTAACTTTTCTTTGTTTATACGAATATTTTTGGTATTTTTAGTAAATTTTATGAATTTATATTTTAATTTTATGAATTTAAATTTGACTCTTTGAAACTTTTTTTTAATTTTCTTTAACATCAAATATTCAAAAAAAATAAATATGTAATCGATTATTCGAACATTTTTATAAATTTTCCAGGAAATTAAATGATCAATAAAATTTTAAGTTTTCTTGCTTTACACAAATATAATCCGTATTTTCTAGATACTCAAATAAATTTTAAGTTTTATTCGACTATGTATTCGAAAAAAAATTTTTTTGTGGAAAACGAATACTTAATAATTTTTCACTTTTTTCAAATATTCGAATATTTTTTTATTTACTAGAAAAACAAATAATTAAAACATTAACATCTTATTCGATTATTCGAAAAAATAAATTAATTTCAAGGAAATCAAATTTTCGATAAAATTTTAAGTTTTCTTCGTTTATTTCAATAAAATACATTCTGTATTTTCTAGGAACTCGAATAAATTTCAAGTTTTATTTTATTATTCGAATAGTTTTTTTTATTTCGATGAAATAAAGTTAAGAAATAAATTTTAATCGTTTTTCTACTACACGAATATTATTATTTTTATTTTCTAGAAAATGATATATTCAAAAAATTTATATTTTTATTCGAATATTTGATTTCTTTTAAATAGAAAATAAAATAATAAATTTTAACATTTCTCTAAATATTCGAATATTTTTTTATTTTCTAGAAAATAAAACATTCAAAATATTGATATTTTTATTCGATTATCCAAATATTTTTTCAATTTCTAGGATATGAAATAATCGATTAAATTTAAACATTTGTTTGTAAAAATATTTTCTGTTCAATATTTTTTTTTGGGGAGCCGAATAATTGAATAAATTTTAAGTTTTTCTAGAAAATCATATAATCAAATATTTAAAATATTTCTCGATTATTAAATAAATATTCTATATTCACACGAATAGTTTCTCTTGTTTCTATGAAGTCGAATATATTTGAAGTTTTATTTCGTTATTAGAATATTTTTTTTATTTTAGATGAAAAAAAGTAATTAAATAAATTTAAACTTTTCTTTACAACTCGAATATTTTTTTTAACTTTTCTTTGTACGATTCTGAGTTTAATTTAATTATTCGATATTTTTCGAAATCGAATAATTTAATAAATTTTCAGTTTTTTTAAAATATTCGAATATTTTTCTTTCTAGAAAATCAAAAAATTTAAATTTTTATTCGATTGTTAAAATTGTTTTCAAGTTTTCTAGAAAATGAAATAATCGAATAAATCTTAACTTTTAGGCGATTACTCCAATAATTAATTTTTTTCCAGAAAGGCAACTAAATTTTAAGTTTAATTTGCTTATTCGATATTATTCGAAAGCTAATAAAAATAATTGAGTCAATTTAAAATTTTCTTAGAATATTCGAATATTTTTTTTATTTTTTAAAAAACAATAAAATCATATAATCGAAAAATTAAAATTTGTATTCGTTTCTTCGAATTTTTTTAGTTTACTAGAAACTGTAACATTTTATTTTTTCCAGGTAGTCTAATATATATTAAGTTTTTTTTAATTATTCGAAATTCAATAATTGAGCAAATTAAAAATTTTTTTAGAATAATCGAATATTTTTTTATTTTCTAGAAAATCAACTAATCGAATAATTTTTACCTTTTAGTCGATTACTTCAATATTTTATATATTTTTCTAGGAAGTCGAATATACAAAAAATATTAATCTTTTTAGATTATCTTAATATTTTTGTTTATTTTCTAAACAAAAGAATAATAAAATATGTAAAATTGTATTCCATTATTCGATTATATGTTTATTTTCTAGGATATCTGTAATTTTCTACAAGAAAAATATTTTTAAGAACTTTGAACTTCTTTTAAAATTTAACTTTTCTTCGCTTATTCGAATATTTTTTTATTATTTTAGGAAATCGAATAATAATAATACTAATTGCAATTGAACTTTTATTCGATTATTAAAAATTTTTTAATTTTCTTTGAAATTGAATAAGCATTCTAGCAAATCAAACAAATTTGAACTTTAATTCGAATATTCGAATATTTTATTTTTTTTGTTTTTGAGGAAATCGAAAACCTAAAAAATTAAATTTTTTTTTGATAATTCGAGTATTTTTTTAATTTTCTAGGAAATCATATACACAATACATAACATTTGTCTTTTCTTCATTTACAGGAATATTTGCTGTATTTTCTCTGAACTCAAATAAATTTTAAGTTTTTTTTTATTTCTGTGATCATATTTATCGTTATTTTCTAGGAAATCAAATATTCAAAAAATAATATAAAATGAAAATAATAGAATAAATTTTAGCTTTTTTTTCGAATATTTTTTTATGATATTGCAAATCAAATAATCGATTAAATTTAAACTCTTACTCAACTATTTAAAAAATTTTTTTTTAGAAAATCAAATTCTCTGATTATTTTAAATTTTTTTTATTTTCTTGGAAATCGAATATATAATAAATTTTAACTTATACGATAATAGGAATATTTTTTTTTTGGGGACAGGAAATATTTAACATTCTACTTTTTCTAAATAAAAACCAGTCAAATTTATTTTTTTTTTTCAATTTAAAAACATTTTTAAGAACTGTTAAATGGCCTTCCAATAGGGAGCTCCCATCTTTGACAATTCATAGCAGACATGAGGTTTGTTCATTTACAAACATTTTTAAGAATTTGTAACAATTATTACTGGAAACTGTTCATTAACTCAAAAAGTTTGCAAGAAGAGAGCGTCAAACGAGAGAAAAAAATTGGGAGACAAAAAAATTCCTACAAATTATTGCTAGTAAAATTTTTACTTGCAAGAATTAACTAACCAGCTGTTGTGTGTTTTGCTGTCAAATTAATAAATATCTGAGAAATGAAAATCGAAAAATGTGATTTTTTTGTTAAAAAGAAAGCATGTTTTCTTAATTTATTATTTTTCTTCAATTAAGCCACATAAATTCAATTTTAATGGCAAATAATTTTATTTGTTTCTCATATATGATCAGAGATGGAAAGTGGCATTTTTTGGCATTTAAAAAATTAATAAAAATTCATTAAACTGTGTAAATGATTTCATATTAAATGTCAATTACTAAAAAAAAAATCATCAGAAATATTACAATTGTATCATGATTTCCATCCATGATTCTGGTGTGAATAAAATTTTCTTGCAAGTTTTCACAAGTAAAGCGTTCATTTAATTTTTCATATAAATAATTAATTTTGTAAATTTCTGCCTTTACCTCTCGTTGCTACTTTCGGCTGGGAAAGTAAATGAACAGACCTATGGTATTGAAGCTACAACTGTCGACTTGGCAATAATTTATGAAGCCAAACAAATAAAAAAATTTATAATTTTGCACATTTTCTTTTAATCAAATTTAATAGTAGGAAGCGCTTAACGAAAGAACCATTTTGTGACCGTGTTTGCACTAATATGTATTATTATTAAGTTATATCTGTTTTGGTCATGTATAATACAACATGTTTCTTTTTGGCGGCATAAAAATTTATTAACATTAAAAAAAAAATACACCCATTTCTGAGTAAGAAGTATTTCTTTCCATATTGGTGTACGTTAAAATGCCAATCAAACAGAAAACAAGTTCAAAAAACTTATTTTATGTCATTTACTATTGCGTTATAATTTGCTTTGCCAACAACACCCTAAAAGCAACTTAATTCCAAAATCTAATAATATTTTTTTTTTTGCCACCGACCTCTTTTTTTTTTTGCTAAAAGATTTGACTTAATTAATCAATCGCACGCTTTCAAATTTATTTCAGTTTGTTTTTAAAGCATTTGGCAAAAGCATTTGACATAGCTGAAGTCTTAAGAGTATGAAAGATCTACTGAAGTGTATTATATGGGCATTTCCAAAGAATTTCATCACATTCCGTCATCATAATGACTAAGGGCGACTAAACAATTGTGTTTTTTTTTTTGTCCAAAAAGAGCCAGGAGGCAAATTATGGCGCTCGATATATTCAAAATAATTCAGTGCAGTGAGTTCATATTTAAATAACTATAATGACTTGCCTCCAGCTCTGGAATGAATTAATGCAAAAAAAAAATATAAAATAAATAAAAAGCCATGAACTCAAAATTTGCAATATGTATTTTAGTTTCATAAAAATTTTTTAAAACTCAAAATATGTGAACTTGACCCTAATATCAAAATCAATAATTTCTTTAATAAGAGAGCTAAACCCAGCAGATAAATAAGCAAAACATTTCAGCACCAACTCTACGTCTTACACTCAAAATCAAACAAATAGTTACAACTACTCGTACTAAAAATAAATTAAAACTTAAAAATTATTCTCCAACATCTTGCGTGCACATTGTATTTCAGACATTAAAGAATTTTTCACTCTTATTCATCATTAGCGTCAGCATCAACATCTTTAACATAAACTTCCCAATACTTTAATTTGAACTGACAATAAACGGTTTGCAATCATCACATTCAAGAGCTTTTAAGACGTTCGCATGAACGCTTCTTTGCATCTTCAATGTTCCACGTCACTTCTTATTTTAAAGTGGATGCTGCTGTCGTAATATTTGTACGGAAATAAATTTCTGGTTTATTGATAGACCTAAGACAACAAAAAATTGTTTAAGATTTTCATTAATTTTTGAATTTTTAAATGCTTTTTTTAATTATGTATTAACACGTCATCGCTTATTGTTTTTGTTTTAACAAAATAAATATCCAAAACAATATGAAGTAGCGAGACAAAAATGTGTTTTTTTATATAATTTAATAACTTTTATCATGCTGATTAGATGGATGCTCTAAGTTGTTCAGCGATTTTTGTTTTAAATTTGAGATGGCTTTTTAAAATTACTAATGTTAAGAATTGAAATGATAAAAAATAATTTAATGACTAAAGATCCTTTTTGCAGAAGGTACTTTATGCGAAGGAACATTTTGCAAAATTTACCTTTTACAAAAGTACCTTTTTCTAAAAAGTACTTTTTCTGAAAGCTACTTTTTAAAAAATTAATTTCCAAATGGTAATTTTTAATGCCCAAATATCCTTTCTGCAGGAGATACTTTGTACAGAAAGTACTTATCCAAAAAGTGCTTTCTACATAACTTACTATATACAAAGAGTAGTGCAAAAAGTTATTTTTAAGATAAAAAATTTTGTACAAAAAGTACTTTTTACATAAACATAATTTTTTTAAGAAATCCACTTTTAAAATATTTTTACATTATTTTAAAAATAAATACTTTAGCAAAAGCTAATTTTCACATAAAATAATTTGGCAAAAATTGCTTTTTACAAAAAATATATTTTACAAAAGCAATTTTCAGAAAAGGTCCTTTTAACAGAATACACTATATATTAGATGTACTTTTACAAAATATACTTTTAACAAAAAAAGTTAATTTTCATACAAAAGATACTCTCTGCAAGAGGTACTTTATATGAAAAAGGTACTCTCCACAAAAGGTACTTTATACATATGTTACTTTTAACAGAAAGTACTTTAGAGATGTACATTTTGAAAAATTAATTTTTCAAATGTATTTTTTATAAGAGTACTTTTCACAAAAGGTACTACATATTTGCTAAACGGTGCTTTTTGCTAAAAAGTCCTTTTTTGCAAAAAGGTACTTTTTCCTGAAAGGTACTTTTTGTTAAAGGGTACTTTTTCTAAAGGTACTTTTTGATACAAGATACTTTTTTATATCATGTACTTTTTTCAATATTTACTTTTTGCAAAAATGTACTTTTTTCTAAAAGGTACTTTCATAAAAGTTAATTTTAACACACGCTTTTTTTACAAAAGGAACTTCTATAAAAATGTGCTATTCAGAAAGAGGTAATTTTTACAAAAATTTACTTTAAAAAATACTTTCTTCCAAAGTACTTTTTAGAAAAAAATGCTTTCTTCATAAGATATTTTTTTTTATAAAAAGCAATTTCACTAAAAGTTACCTTTTAGTTAGGAGGTATATTTTACAAAAAATTACTTTTTTGCAAAAGGTGCTCGTAACAAAAAAGGTAACTTTTAGAAAACGAAAATTGTACTTTTTTAGTTTCTTTACAGAGTACTGTTTACAAAAGGTACTTTTTGAAAATTACTTTTTTATTTTACGTACTTTTAACAAATCATACCTTTTAGAACAGGTACTCTTTTCAAAAAGGTACTTTTTCATAATTACTTTTTTATATTAGACACTTTTTACAAATGATACTCTTTAGAAGATAAATTTTTTTCAATAAGGTACTTTTTCCAAAAATTTTTTTAAATTAGGTACTTTTTAAAAAAAAGTACTTTTTCAAAAAAAAATTTTTACATTAAATACGTTTTACAAATGGTAGAGATACTTTCTTCATAATGGTACTTTTTCCAAAATAATTTTTTATATTAGGTACTTTTTACATATGGTACTTTTTAGAAGAGATACTTTTTTTGAATAAGATACGTTTTCCAACATAATATTTTTATATTAGATACTTTTTTGCAAATGGTACTTTTAGAAGAGATACTTTTTGCAAATTACTTTTTTTGCATTGAGCAGTTTTTACAAATGGAACTTTTTAGAAGAGACTCTTTTTTTCAAAAAGGTACTTTTTCCAAATTACTTTTTTATATTAGAAACTTTTTACAAATGGTACTTTTTAAAAGAGAAGCCTTTTTTAAAAAGGTACTTTTCTAAAATTACTTTTTTGTATTAGGTACTTTATACAAATGGTAGTTGTCAGAAAAGATACTTTTTACAAAAAGCTATTTTTAGCAAAAATTTAATTTTTTATATAAGGCACTTCTTAAAAAAAGAATTTTAAGTCAAGTACTTCTCACACTTGTTGCAAAATGTACTTGTCAAAAAATGTACTTTTTTGTTTTAAATTGACTTTTCCAAAAAGTTCCTTTTTTAGTCCGTTTACTTTAACAAAAAGTTACTTTTAATAGAAGTTATATTTTATCGAAATCTACTTTTTACCAAAGAGTTCTCTTCACAAAAGGTACTTTTTTATAAAATTTTACTTTTTACAAAACGTACTTTTCCCAAAAAGTTTCATAAAAAAAGTATTTTTCTTATAAAAAGCATTATAAAAAAATTGCGTTTTCATAGAAGGTATATTTTACAAAAACTGCATTTTACAAAACGGACTTTTTACAAAAGAGTAATTTTCTCAAAAGGTACTTTTACATCTTATCATAAGGTACTTTTTACAAATGTAAAATTTTCTCAAAAATGTACTTTCTACAAAATAATAATTTTCTCAAAAGTTACTTTTTACAAAAAGTATATTTTACAAAACAAAAGATTACTTTACTTCATAACTTAAAATGGCAGCTATAAAATCTTTTATTTTTAAATTAATAAAAAATTTATTAAAGAAAATTTAAATGTAAAACCATAAGTTAATAAAATAAAAGTAATTTAAATATTTTTTTTTTCACCAGCCATGCGCAGCACTTAGAGGATTTCCCACGGGGACACCAGCTGCAGCGCTAGCAGTCGAATACGTTGTAGTTGTAGTCGTCACTGGATGACCAAATTTTATCACAATATTTGGAGTTTCAAAGTCGCCATAACTTACATCTGGAGCATCGAAAGTGACGGGTGGTGGAGCATTGTACACAGCTGGTGGAGGAGCATTATATACAGCTGGCACAGGAGCAGGAAAAGAAAATCTATGATGACCGCGTACTGAGGCGTAGGTGGTAAAAGGATCACAACCAAGACTGCCACCGTTGCTGTGGAATTTAACAAAAGGTGTTGCAGAATAGCCAACAGCTGCATAAGCATTATGATTATTTAGCGGAGCTACCGGTAAAGGTGCAGCATAAGAAGCACCATATGTTGCACTATGTGGAGTTTTATAATGGTGACCGACAGCAAAGGGCACAGGTGCAGGAAAGCCAGCACTATAGGCGAAACGATTACGTAAAGAGCCAGCTCGAGCGCTTGCGAAGGCCAAACTTAGCATCACCACTATTAAGGTCTTTTAAAAAAAAAAACATTTTTTGGTTATAAATTATTAAATTTTTACTAAATTTTTTACTTACAATTTTCAACATAATTGTCTTTGCACTTGGAGTTTTCAAATTACAATACTAAATTCAATCGATTTGTTGGTTTATTTTATATTATTATTTTATTTTAAACCGATTTACAATTGCTTAAGTTTAATTACAAGAAATAATGCGTGCTTCAGTTTTTTGAGGCAGAAGAGATGGCACCAAAAAATTATATAACATATGTATGTAGGCAAAAATTTGTTAAAGGGAAGTATGCCTGTCCTTTACACTTTCTTATTTTAAGCAACAACAAGCAACAGAAGTATTTACTTTAAAAAATTTTAAAATTTTATAAAAGCTTTTAGTTTTAGTCTCTGTAAAGCCAACCATTACGTACAATAAAAACTAAAAGTAAATGCATCATTCAATCAATTAATGTCTAGCTGCATACTTCCCTTTAAATGTAATATTAAGAAGTCAAAAACGTTTTTACTTTTCTCATTTTGCACGCATTTCATGTTTTTCACAAAATTTTAAGGCACGTTTTTTAGGCGATAAATAATCCAATTTTTAGTCTTTAACAAAAGTAACAAACAATGAAAAAAAAAATTATTATATTGTTGTGCAGTGAGTGTAATTCCTGCAACATTTTGTTTATCATAAAGAAATTTTAAATACGATTAAACTGCGAATCGTGTTTCAAATTTCTTTGAGGATTATTTAATCAATATTTTTTTTCAAACACCTGGAACCGATGCATAGTTGCACATTTTAATTGATTAAATTTGCAATCAATTTATAGAAACATTCGTTAGTTTGAAAAAATTCTACACATCAATCATCAAGTCTACATTTTTTAACGTGAACTAGTTTTTTTCTCTTATTGAATTTTTAAGGAATAGAAATAATCACAAAAAAAATACAATCGGCCCTGTTCTGTAAACCGAATCCGAGTAAATTTCTCGGTTTCAAAAAATTAATAATGGTCCTGCAGACGTGTCTAAATTCATACACGATAATTTTCTTTCAGACATGATACTTGGGAATCTATATAATAAGAAAATTTAAAAAAAAAATCTCAAAAAATATTTCAATTGTTGGAATTAGTTTTCTAAAATCGTGCGGTTTCAAATCGATCGGTTTACAGCACAGGGCCGAATAACACAAAAAAGTAAAAAAACATACAAAAAATTTTTTCCACAAAAAGTAACATTTCAAATATATATATTTTTTTAAGCAATACCCTTTTCACAAAAAGTATGTTTTACAAAAACAAACTTTTACAAAATGTACCTTTTCATAAAAAGTATCTTTTACCATATATACTTAAAAAAATGTTTTACATTTTACAAAAAGTACCTATTACAAAAAGTATATTTAGCAATGAAAGTACCTTTCACAATAAATACTTTTTACAAAAAAAATACACTTTACAAAAAATACCGTTTTCAACTATATTTAGGAGAAAGTAAATTTTACAATAAGTACCTTTTACAAAAACGCCAAAGAAATATGTTAAGCAAATGTACTTTTCCACAAAAAAATATGTTTTACAAAAAGTACCTATCGCAAAAAGTATATTCAGCAAAAAAAAATCCACAATAAATACTTTTTGCAAAAACGAGATATGTTTTCCTTATTAACAAAAAGTTTACCTTACACAAACCACGATATTAAAAAAGTACTTTTTCCAAAATACTAAATTCAGCAAAGAGTACCTTTTACAATACGTACTTTTTCCAAACATTTTCTTTTTCTAAAATTGCCTTTAACTACACTTTAAAAAGGACCCTTTAATAAAATTTCATTTGACAAAAAGTACTTTTCAAAAAAATAGTATTTGCGAAAAGTAGCTCTAGCAAGAAGTGCCTTTTCGAAAAAGGACACACTTCTTACAAAAGTACCTTTTTGAAAAAGCACAAACTTTTTACAAAAAGTACCTTCTTGAAAAAGAACACACTCAATAAAAAAGTACCTGTTTCAAAAAGTTCACACTTTTATTAAATAATTTTTTGGAAAGGACACACTTATTACAAAAAGTACCTTTTTGAAAGAGGACAAACTACATACTTACAAAAAGTACCTTTTTGAAAAGGGACACAATTTATAAAAAATTTACCTTTTTTCAAAAGGACAAACTTTTTACAAAAAGCACCTTTTCGAAAAAGAATACACTTCTTACAAAAGTACCTTTTTGAAAAAAGACATACTTTTTACAAAATGTATCTTCTTGAAAAAGAACATAATCAATAAAAAAAGTACTTGTTTCAAAAAGTTCACACTTTTATTAAATAATTTTTGGAAAGAACACACTTATTACAAAAAGTACCTTTTTGGAAGAGGACAAACTTTTTATGAAATGTACTTTTTTGGAAAGGACACAATTATTACAAAAAGTACCTTTTTGAAAATGGACAAACTTTTTACAAAAAGTACCTTTTGTAAACACTTTTTACACAAAGTACCTTTTTGTAAAAGTACAGACTTTTTACAAAAAAGTACCTATTTAAACACGGCCACACATTTTAAAAAAGTAGGTTTTAAAAAAGAACAAAATCTTTACAAAAAGTACATTTTTGAAATATGGCACATTTCTTACAAATAATATTTTTTTTAAAGGACAAACTTTTTCAAAAAGTACATTTTTAAGGAACACACTTTTTACAAAAGTACCTTTTTGAAGAAGGTCTCACTTTTTAAAAAACTTCCTCTTTTCTATTATATTATTATATTTTTAACAATAAGTACTTTTAAAAAATTTACACATTTAAGAAAATTTACACACTTTTTATAAGAAGTACCTTTTACTAAAATTACCTTACATAAAAAGTACCCTTTACAGAAACTACCTTTTACAACGAGTACCTTTCACAAATATTATCTTTTTCAACAAGTACTTATCACAAGAGGTACATTTTACAAAAAGTATCCTTTACAAAAAGTACTTTTCAAAAAAGAGGTATGTTTTACAGAAAGTACTTTTTACAAAAAGTACCTTTTGGAAAAAAGTGTAAAAAGTACCTTCCACAAAATGTCTGTTTGACAAAAAGTACTTTTTACAAAAAGTACCTTTTGGAAAAAGTGCAAGAAGTACCTTTAAAATGCCTGTTTGACAAAAAGTAACTTTAAACATAGTACCTTTAACATAAATTTTAATTAAAATAGTACTTTAAATTTTTTTACTTTACAAAAATTATTTTCTGACAAAAATTACATTTTATAAGGAATGGTTGTCGTACATTTTACAAAAACTCCCAATTTTTATAAAAAGTTTTTGTAGCTTTCAACCCTTGTAATAATTAAAATATACATATAAAAAATCTGCCAAACATCCTTATGAGTAAAAAAAAAATGACGAATCACATTTAGCATCGCTCTTTCCTTTACAGAAAAATAAAGTTATTGAATGACTGACAACTCAATAACTTTATTTTCAATAAATATAAATGCAAAAAATGCACTCATGCCAAGTGCGCTTTAGGCTAAAATTCACATTGATTAGTTAACTAATGAAGTTGGTTTAACAAATAAAATTCATAAGAAAAATAGTTAGTTAAATCACGGACGTTAGTTAACTATAGACTGCGAATTAAGAACTGTTTGGTTATTTGAACATAATGATCATCAATTTACCCACCGTTCTTCCTTCCATTCTCTGATTTTAACAACAAATATTACAATTCAAAATTGTAACGACAGCCAGCAGAAATTATTTTGAAGCCTGCTTAATTGCTTGTTTCATAATAATTTCATACACAAGCCTTTTTGCATCCACTTATGCCCTTTCATTACTTATTCGCACACTTATTAATTTACCTAGAATTTTATAAATTGATTTTGATGTCCTTAATTTATTCATTTGCAATCAATTTCTTTTTTTTTTCACTTACTCGTACAAGAAGCAGCAGTAAATATTGCATGTGGCACAAGTTGACACAAGTTGATACTTGTATGGATTTTCAGGTAATTTTTTATTCAATAACATTAATAAATTAAAAAAAAACATAGGAAAGAAAAATATGAAAATCAAAACACAAGCAAAAAAATATATTTCGCACACGTTGTGGGATTAAGAACAAAACGAAAAACACAAGAACAATTGCTGGCAAATTGATTTTTGTAAGTGCTCTGCTGCTTGTTACCTTTTTATTTTTTGCATAATTTCTTCAAAGTAAATAAATATAATACTCGCAATGTTTGATTTAGAAGAAACATGTTTTTTTGTTGCAAGCACGTGATTTGAAGGTTGTTAAGTTGTTAGAAACAGGTTAAGTGTTTGAAGAATTTATACGAGTAAATTGTGCGATGTTTTTGAAGATTTATTTTCATATTCTGCTTTAAAGATCTTTATATTTTCTCATAGGAATGGAAGGGGGGAAGTTTGCTATAGGATTTGAAATTTTGGCAATAAATAATCGTTTTGTTTTATATATTATGCAAAGTTTACTCTTTTCTGCACTATTTTTTTTTTTGAAACTTAAATTTCCCATAATATTTTTGTATTTCTTGCTGGAATCGTAATGGACTAAACTATTGTCGGAACTTAAAGTTTTTGCATATGGACATAAGGTTAGGGAAACTTTCTTTAGATATAATCAGTCCAAAAATTAAAACAACGTGGTTATTGACAAATTTATGAGTCAAGTTTGAAAAAAAGGTCGAATATCCCGATTTTTAACAAATACTTGATTTGCGCGACCTCTAAACCTCTTCCTAAAAATCTTAAAAAAAATTCAAAAATACTGGACCCTATAACCTTAAAAAAAATGGGACCCGCTACTATGCATGCAACACAAAAACATTTTCCTAATGCCTGTACCACTACACACAATCATTTAAGTTAAAGTATTAATAGAGTTAAATTAAATTCATGTTGTTTCAACTTGATATAAATTTTATTCAACATAATTCTTCGCAGCTATTTAGGTATCAAATTCATGTTGTTTCAACTTGAAATAACTTTGATTGAAGAGGATTCAAGACTCTTCATTTTTATTTAATAGCACCGGAATGTTAAATGAACATGAAGCGAAGTTATTTCAAAATGAAAAATTTTCTTTGCAGACTACTGAAAATCATGTTTAACTAACATGAAACGTTCATATATGTCATCAATCATTTGCTGGAAAATTTAAAAAAAAATATGTTTTCGTTTATTTTAATATAAAATCTTTCTTATTAAAAAAATCAATCGGTTTATAAAAAAATCATTTGGTTTATAGTATAATAATAATATAATCATTTACATATATACATGTATAATCTACATTGTAGATAAGTAAAAATAACATAAATTAGGGAAAAAGCACCCATTTCAAAAAAGTGGAGGTTTCCAATTGATTTGTACTTTTTTTATTTTTTTATTATATATTTTTCCAAAAAGTACTAAGACGTCTTTGAAGGCTTCTTAGAGCCCCGAATACAATTTAAATTTAATTTCTAACTTAAGTTGTGCTGAATTCAGGCCTGCAACCATTAGACTCTAAATGTCTAAAAACAAATGGAAAATAGTGCAAGTGCAATTAAATTTCGAAATTTTGTTTGGCTAAAGTTTTCTTTAAAAGAATGTGAAATTTCTATTAAATTAATAAAAACTAACATTGATATGAAAATGCTTTCTAGAAGCCGTAACAACAACAAATTGTTTATGATGTGATTAACCAAAATACATATATCTTTTCTTAAAATTACACTCACATACATATGTTCAATAATAAATAGTCTTATGCCCTAATTCAGTAAGAAGATTTAGGACGTTTTTGTTTGAAAATACTTCTGAGTTCTGGTCTTTGAATTCTCTAAATTATTTTCTTCAAAAATAGTTGTTGTCTTTGATAATGAAAAATAAAATATTATTGGCATGTTTTTAAAACATAAAAAATAAATTAAATTATTATACAATAGTTTGAAAAATATATGAAAAAATATGTGTTGGATATAATGTTCGGAACAAAATCATAAAGCAAATACACGAACCTTCTAGCATAGACAATAACTAATAATTGTTTTAAAGAATCACAACTGCTGCTTTGTTTCATCCATAGACAAGACGATACAATCGTCGAACGGAATAAGGGCATTAATTTTATAACGTTTTTTGCTTCTAAAAGTTTAAGAAATATACTTATGGCTTTCTAGATTTTCTTTGACGACATGTAATACTTTTCGAACTTTTTTTGTCGACTTAGCATGTTTTGGAATGGGAACGTCCAAATAGTCTTAAATTTACAAGATTTTTTACATCTCCTGTAAAAAAGTAAAAGTGTACTTGCGTCCTTTTGCATTTAATGCGACGACATGTAATAATTTTCGAGCTTAAGCATATATAATCGAATCTTATCTCATGTAGAATTTTTTTTGTTTGTTTATAAGTTTAGCGCTTTTTCTTTTGTTTTGTCGATTTTTTCATTTTTGTACGATTTTTTCAGTTTTGACGATTTTTTTCTGACGATTTCTTCGGTTTTCGGCAATTTTTTTTTTTTTTTGGTTTTCGGCGATTTTTTTTGGTTGCTATTATTTATAGTGATCTTCCTAGTTTTGGCAATATTTTTAGTTTAAGCGCTTTTTTATTTTACCGTTTTTTGAATTTAGTGATTTTTTTTATTTAGTGACCTTTTTACTTTTGGTGATTTTTTTTAGCATTATAGCGATTTATTTTGCTTTTAGTAAAATTTTTAATTTTAGCGCTTTTTTACGTTGGCGATTTTTCGTTTCGCCAATTTTTTTAATTTTGGAATATTTTTAGTTTTAGCGTTTTTGAAGATTTCAAGAGCTTACCTCTTGCGATTCCCGAGATACAGCAAGTTGTCAAAATTACATTAACTGATAGAATACCCTTTAATTTGTTAATTGTTTAAAATTTCAGTATTAATTGGTGTAATATAATAATATAACTTTGAAAATTTCCACTGTCTAAATATAATTGTCATTGGATTATTATTTCAACACGTTTCATTGCTTGGGTTAGAACCCCCATTAATTTTTTACTGTTAAATATTGGTCGAAAAAGTTCTTAGACAAACTACTAAGCAATGGGACAAATTTAACAATAATGGATTTAATTTTTGTAACATTCTGCTTCAATGATCCGAATTTTTCTGCTTAATTATATTATTATTATTTTTTGCTTCTAAACTTAGTTTTAAGAAAATTTTACCCATAAAATTAACAAAAATAATTCCCATTGCAATTTTCTTTCGCAAAATAAGCCAATAAAAAAAATTACATTCTAATCCTTCAGCTTTTTATTTTGCCATAAAAATGTGTTGCAAAATTGAAAGTGTGTTTTTCACGAGCACTTTTTATTGACATAAAAAAATGGAAGACATGCAATAAGGCTTACACTTACGTGTGTTATTGTTGCCAAGGATATTAATCATTTGTGTTGAATTATAATGAAAATAAAAATCATAACATCAGCAGTATTGTACAGGAGCCAGATGAATAAAACAAAAACAAGAAACGATAAAACAAGGCATTAATATGAATTTACAAAAAAAAATTAAAGCAAACTCATGTATGACAACAAATCTAGTGCAAGTGGAACTGTTGTCATAGGCTTTTATTGGCAAGAGTTCAATGTAACACAACAACAAGGCCAAGCCTCTTAGTGTGGTCAAGAAATAAAAGTTTTTAAAGGGGGATTAACTGCTGCAGTCCAGTTACACATCAAAAGCAATAAAAGTAGAGCAATTCCAATAAAAGCCACAACATGTTTGTGGTGAGTGTGGAAGATGAATCGAGCGAGTCGTTTTTGTTAACACAATATTTAAACTTGTGGTTATTAATTTTATACCCTACTCTTTTCACTTAATGAAAAACTATATGACCTTGAAATTGTAAACTCAATTCTTTTGCAAACTCTTCTTAAACTGCTTTTCACGAATAACACTGCACAACACAAAATTTAAAGATATAACCCATAATTAGGGCAGCGGAGATATAAAAAAATATTTTAAAATTATTGCGTTACAGGATTTTAAGTTTTATGCAAATAGGTTGATTGATAACAAGTACAAATAATATTATTTCAAATTTTAATGGGCATGGCCACGCCCAGTTTTTATAATGCAAAACCTCATCACTTTCAGAGCTGAGCGGTTGCGACAAGTTTCGTGAGAATCGTTTAAGCAAAAGCGTGTTATATGCAATATAAAATTTTAATGGGCATAACTCCGCCCACTTCTTCAAGCACAAGTTTGTGCCATTACAAGAGACCAAAGTGTGTGTTAACATTCCTAGTAATCGGATGAGTATAATTACACAAAGAATAGTGCTAAACAGTACTCGTTTTTAATGGGCATGGCCACGCCTACTTTTCAGAATGCATTTTACATGTCACTTTCATAACTCAGCGCACTTGTCAAGTTTTGTCATTCGACTCACTTAAGCTTTTGGATGTGAGAATTAATAAAATAAATTAATAGGCTTGTTCCCACCCACTTTTTCAAGTAAAATTATGTGCAATTGCAAAACTCCAAGGTAAGTGCCCAATTTCGTACAACTGCATATAAAAATAATTCAAAATTTGAATGGGCGTGCCCGCCCACTTTTCTTAATGCAAAGGCTTCTTACTCTTAGAGCTATGTGCACAAGCCAAGTTTCTTAGGAATGGGTTAAGCAGAAGCTCGTGAAATATAATATTAAATTGTGAAGGGCATGGTACCGCCGACATTTTTAAGCAAGAAGCTCAACATTAATGCCGTTTTTCGTAACAATTGAATAAGCAAAAGTCAATAACAATTAAGTTGAAAAATATGTTGCACGTACTTCATCCGCCCAATTTCAAGGCAAGGCGACCAGACGAAAAATGTATTTTTAAAATCAATCTAGCAATGAAGGACTTAAAAAAAACCACAACAGAATTGAGAACCTACTCCTTTTTTGGAGTTAGTTAAAAATGAAGACATATACAGTAGACTCCCGATAATTTCAAATTCAGGGTATCAAAGAAATATTTCAAATAATCGGGAGTTCAAAGGATAATTATAGAGAGCAATCATGTATGAAATTCCTTGAGAAATTTTTCCCAGGGAGCTTTTTCAAACGATAGCAACTAATAGGGGAAATAAAAAAATTCGAATGGAAAAGGTAGAAATTTCTCGCGAAATTTTATTCATGGTTGCCCTGATAATGAAAACAAGTCCGTAATTTTCATTTCAGTGATCGATTTTAATGTGTATTTGTGTAATTTACCACCGATTGTGATGAGAAAGGAGAATAAATCATCACTTCCCAGCGGTAAAAGAAGCGAAGTACTTCGATAATAATCACTGACGTTAGTATGACATCGTAAGCGAGCAATCTAAGTACTTGGATTGTAATGTACGTGATAACTTCAATTACGATGTAAGCAGGGATTCAGTTATTGTTTAAAACAAATTGTTTGTTCTAAAATAAAATTAAAATACTGGCCTACTTTTAGGGTAAATTTATTATCATGCTCGCTTACAACTCCGCTGTCAATGTAAGTGCAATGTTAGTGGCACGTACTGACAGATGTGCAATAGCTTTCCGTGAGCACCTGCCTTGACGGCCTAATCTCACGGGTGCCAAAGCACCGGGTGCTAGGTAAGACGCCAGACCATCGCCCCCATTCACCCTTTTTAGAATGAACCTATGCCCACTCCGAAAAGGCGCATAGGTTGCAATCTTTGTATATAGTTATCCCTGTACTACATTCAAGTACCTTGCTGAGGTACTTTGAGCTATCTAAACTCTGCTGCTATGTCGAAGTCATAGCTGCTGCTATGTCCGTGCCCATAGCAGCTTCTGTTGAATGGCAACAGCACCTAGAATAGTGTCTGGCTGACCGCGTCACGCCAATCACTAGCATTGATTTTGGTAGCAACCACAGCCACCACGTTAATTCTCCGGCTTCCACGCTATAGTGTTGTGTATACACCATAGCGAGGTCCCCAAGAGAATTCCTCAACCATTGCCGGCACAGCTCAACCACCACCACACATACCAAAATCATCCCTTAAACCCCGTGGGGTAGGACGAACTCGGCATTTTAGCAAAGAACACTGACGACCACTACATGCACGCAATAACTTCAAAGCAGCTCGGCTGTCGGGCCACCGGCACCCGTGGAACCATAAGTAGCCTCTGGTCAGACCTCGAAGTTCCACCACAAGGGCTTCACCTCTATCGTCTTTTGAACTCAGGGGCAGCTCTAGGTGACGCTGCACCTAACTGACATCAACAGGACATGTCTTCCTTTTGTTATAAATATGTGCACATCCTTTGCTCTGTTATTTCAGAGATCGGGTAGTAACAACATAAGTTCTATGGGTAATGTACCAAAGGTACGTCAATGGAAAAAGCCACATCACCCCAGCTGGGGCCCCGGGCTTGCCACACCCGTAGTCGAAATCGACTCCCCTGGGGGGGCACGTACTGACAATGTGGCTTACTTTGTAAGCGAGAGCGCACCACTTACGCGTCCTATGACACTTTTATGTTAAATATAAATAAGTGAACGAATCAGCACTGACTGCTACTAAGTATTACTGATATCATCGATTACGTAATGTATCCCAGTGAAAAAATATGGAAGTCATTCTAGCGGAAGTACATTTTCATAGCTTCCAAAAAATCGATATTTTTAATTTGCCGAGAGTGAGCAAAAAACCATGTAGAAGCTTATTTTAGTCACACAAAACCTTGTAACTCCTCCATAGTGTTAGAAAATACTCACCAGAATTTAAAAAAAAATTATTTTTTTAAAGAAATTTATGAACTATTTTTAGTCTAAAATTTAAAAGTTATTTGCTTAAATTTACATGAAAACAGTGTTTCGGGCTTAAATTCGTATAAAAAGAAACGAATTGTTAAAATAGGTAACTATTTACCATTTTTCCTAGATGAAAATATTATCATAGAACACAAAAAAGGGAATTTTTCTTAATATCGCTTCCAATTCAGTGACCAGGCATCGAAAAAGAGAACTTCTTGATATGACAACCCTATGTAAAAATCATTAGATCGGATCGAAATTCGCACTACTTCCACATCGTAAACTCTACATTTTCATGACTTTTTTGGAGTATCTTTTTTTACTGGGATGTTTTTACCACTGGGTTGTGTCTTGTGTTTTGAAGGCTACCCGATTCTCAGAAAAGCCAAACTTGAAATTATACAACGTCGGCAAGCAAGATACTTTAGAGGGTTAAAATGTTTTACAAAAGTCTTCTTCGTACAATTTTATATAAAACTAATGAACATATCAGATAACTTAAGAACAGTTGCGAGTAAGTAGGGATTTAACCCTAAGACGCCCTTCAATATGCTGATAGGAATTATTTTCCTGAGCTTTGCAACCAAACTATAGGCCTTGCCAGTGTACACGGTATATGTATGTGATCTGTAGGTTTAAGCGGAAACAATAGCATTCTAGATTGTATTTTTTTCGTTTTAGTTTGTACCACCTTAAGTTATTGTTCTGCCACAATAGCACGTGTAGATTTTGAACTTCCTTCACCTTTTGGCATTGTCTTCAATATTTTCATTTCGCATTTATGGTCTTATTCAATTGTATAAGTAGTAAACAATCAACAAGAGAGAATTGCTAATAGTTATAAAATAATAATGAAACAGAAAACTGCTTATTTGCACAATTGCAACGTATAATAATAACAACAAGGAAACATAATAAGGAACACTTAAGAAAACAAATGGAAAATAATAAAAAATAAATAAATGCACATATAAACGTGTAATTCTTAAATCTTTTTCATTGGAATTAAATTAAATATTGAAAGTATAGCATATTCCCAGACCGTACACATTATACTTTAAAGAATTTTATGCTTTCAGTGCTTCTGTTTAAAGCTCAAATCATGGGCAGCATATTGTTATTGTGCAACGGCAGAGGAAGTAATGAAATCTGTGCAGTTTAGCTATAGGACGTGTTCAGGACTTTTATGTTAAACCTTAAGAGGAATAAATAAGTTTTGTGTAACACTTTAACCATCTGCGTATGGGAAAAAAATGGAATATTCAAGAAAAACATGTAGAATAAAATTTTACAAGTGCTTGAATACGGAATAATTCAATGAAGCTACACAAAGAAGTAAAGAAATATTGAAATTCATTAATATATAATTTTAATAAAAAAACAAAGACCCTTTAGCTTGATTATTTCTATAATGTAATTTATAAAACCAGAAATTTCTCAAAACTTAAAATTATTTAAACGGTTAATTTTATAATAATTCATAAATACATATCAGTTATGGAAAATGTTTACCAGCTTTATGTCAAATTCTATAAGAAACACTTCTGTTGAATATGTTTACCCCATAAATATTTTCCGTAAGGGTTTTTTAATCCTTTTTGTAAAAAGCGGTTAAATAAAGATTTTCGCACGCAAATATAATGGGTTAAAATTTTTTAGAATACCTGTTGTATCAAATTATATTACAAGGCTCTGAATTTACTAAATTATTAAATTCTTTAATAACTTCCCAGTAAAAAAAGAGACTCCAAAAAGTCATGAAAATGTAGAGTTTGCGATGCGGAAGTAGTGAAAATTTCGATCCGATCTAATGATTTTTACATAGGGTTGTCATTGCAAGAAGTTCTCTTTTTCGATGCCTGGTCACTGAATTGGAAGCGATATTAAGAAAAATTCCCTTTTTTGTGTTCTATGATAATATTTTCATCTAGGAAAAATGGTAAATATTTACCTATTATAACAATCCGTTTCTTTTTATACGAATTTAAGCCCGAAACAGTGTTTTCATGTAAATTTAAGCAAATAACTTTTAAATTTTAAACTAAAATTAGTTCATAAATTTCTTTAAAAAAATAATTTTTTTTTAAATTCTGGTGAGTATTTTCTAACGCTATGGATGAGTTACAAGGTTTTGTATGACTAAAATAAGCTTCTACGTGGTTTTTTGCTCACTATCGGCAAATTAAAAATATCGATTTTTGGTAGCAATGAAAATGTAGTTCCACTAGAATGACTTCCATTTTTTTTCATTGGGTTTTAGATATCAGTAAAAACTTAAATTAACCTTAAGTTTTGAATAATATTTTTTCTTTAATTAGGGATTAAGAGTCGTAATATATTCAGAGACTTATTGCAGAATGTTATGGAAAAAAATTTTTTAAGAACAGTTTAACCCATTAAGTACTTGCTTAACACTTTTTGTACTAGCGCACTATACGAAATTTTTTAATTTTTGTGCCCATATAATTAATTACAGTCAATCGACGGAATCAAACTGTGGCAGCCTTTCTCGTGATATCCTTAAAAGTTTTATTAATTGAAAAATTTTTTTAACACTCATACTCACGTCTTTTCGCGCGTGACAATTTTTGACTAATAATAATAATAATTTACTCAACTTTATTTTCCTTTTTTTATTTTCAAAAACTATAAATTTTTATTATGGAAACTTTCACTTAACTCATTCGTTATTTAAAATCACACTTTGTGTCACTTGATAAAGTGACAGTGAATTAAAATTGGGAAAATGTTTTAAAAAGAACTGTTAGTTTTTTTATTATTTTTATATAACGCAAAATATATTTTATTACTCACGCGTGACAGCTTTTAACTAATTTTAATACTATCCTTCGAAATTAATTGACATTTTTTAAACATTAAAACTATAAACATTTATTATGGAGACTTTTAAATACACTCAATCGTTATTTGAAGTCGCACTTTGTGTCACTTCATAAAGTGACAGTGAATCATAATTGTGAAAACATTTAAAAAAGTCCTTTGTTAATTTTTTTATATTAGGAAAAAAATTTATCACTCACGCTCAAATCTTTTCACGCGTGCCTTTAGCCTTTAGCTAATATTAATAATTTACTCACTTTTGACATTATTTTTATTTTGTTCTTTATTTTAAAAAATACAAATTTTTATTATGGAATCTGTTAACACAATTAATCATTATTTGAAATCACACTTTGAGTCACTTGATAAAGCGACAGTGAATGAAAATTGTGAAAAAAAAATTAAATAAAGTGTTAATTTTTCCATTATTTTTATATTAAAAAACATTTTTATCACTCACTCTCACTTCTTCTCACGAGTGATAGCATTTAGGTAATAACAACAATTTACAAACAATTTACTCACCCACGATATTATTTTCTATTTTGTTTTTTTATTTTCATAAACTAAAAATGTTTATTATGGAAATTGTTAATACACTCAATCGTTCTTAGGAATCACACTTTGTGTCACTTGACAAAGGGACAATAAATCAAAATTGTCGAAAAATTAAAAAAAAACCTTGTTTACTTTGTTATTCTTTTTATATTAAAAAAAAATACAAATCACGCTCGCGTCCTTTCGTGCGTGACAGCTTCGCCTTTATTTTTTTTTTTTTTTAATTTTCAAAAACTATAAATTTTTATTATGGAAACTGTTATTACATTCAATAGTTATTTGATATCACTCACACTTTGTGTTACTTAATAAAGTGACAGTGAATAAAAATTTTTAAAAATTTTAAAAAGAAATGTTTGCTTTGTTATTCTTTTTATATTAATAAAAAAATTGCATCACTCACGCTCACGTCTTATCACGCGTGCTAACATTAAGCATATGTTATTAATTTAATCAGATTCGACATTATTTTCCATTTTGTTTTTTATTTTCAAAAAAAAATTTTATTATGGAAACTGCTAATACACTCAATTGTTATTTATTAAATCACACTGTGTCACTTAATAAAGTGATAGTGAATGAAAATTGTGAAAAAAATTTTAAACAAGAGATATTAATTTTGTTATTTTTTTATATAAAGAAAAAATTGTTTGTCACTCACGCTCACTTTTTCTCACGCGTGACAGCTTTTAGATTATGTTAATAATTTACTCACCTACGACATTATTTTATATTTTTGTTTTTTATTTTCAAAAGCAATCAATTTAAGTTATGGAAACTTTTAATATGTACACGCAACCTATTATTGAAATCACACTTTGTGCCACTCAATAAAGTGACAGCGAATCAAAATTGTGAAAGAAATTTCAAAAAGCGCTCTTAACTTTGTTATACTTTTTATATTATGAAAAAAAATTTATCACTCACGCTCACGTCTATTCAAGCGTGACAGTTTTTTTAAAATCTATAAATTTTTACTACGAGAACTTTTAATGCATTCCTTCGTTATTTGAAATCATACACAAAACACTTGAAAAAGTAACAATAAATCAAAATTGACGAATAATTTTAAAAGGAACGGTAAATAACGGCATTCGATATCAAAAAAAATTTTATAAAATTTTAATTGCGTTTGTAAGGAGATTTCGACCGATATCAAATGTCGTAATTTCCCCTTTTGTCTATTAAAGCAAACAAAAATTGCTTTTTCACTCACGTCTTTTCAAGCGTGATAATTTTTACATAATCATTCTTTTTTAGCTTTTAAATTGGTTTAACAAAGCATTAAAAAATTATTTGTGTTTTAAACTGAATTACATTTAATTTACTTTAGATTTAATTTAATTTAATTTATTAATTATTATTTTTCGACTTAATTTGTTTCTATATTTATGATTTATTTCAACGGGATAAAGTTGGTATCGCCTTGTGAGCCAAATTACATGTGATAATTATTAATGAACAAATAACATCAAAGTTAGTTGTTAATATTCTGACAATTTAATTTAATTTAATTTAATTCCCTAATTTTTTCGCTGCTTTCATTAAATGGTGGCCATAAGCAAAATATTGTTCACGTAACTGTTAGAGTTCCTTTTCGTGAGTACAAAAGATTACTTATACTTATTATTCCTGTCATTAATTTTTTTATATTTTTATTATAAACTAGAAGCAAGTTTCCAAACTTAATTCAACAAAGTTCACTTTAATCTATTAAATTTACTTATCAATTTCTTTAAGTGAAGGTTTATAATACAAAAACGTGTGATTTAGAAAATTAAAAAATATTACAATAAAAAATTCTATTTTCTCTAAGAACTTATTTAATTTCAAAATCCAATTCACTTAAATCATTTCGTGATTCATTTTTATTATATTCTCGTGTAACCAATTTATTAAAAATCCTTAAAAAAAATAAACACAGTTTCAGTGCATGTCATCCTTTAAATTTACGTCAATTCATGCCAATATTTTATACATTTATTTAATAATTTACATTTTATACATGTAAGTGTTTACCATGTCCACTGCTCTGGCCGGACCCGTCTGCTAATATTATTTTCACACGCTACAATGCTAACATACCACCCTCGACAAAGTTTGTTGCAGGTTTTCTCTTTTTTTTTTGCTAATATTCCATTTCATATATATACATTATTTGCATTATAAGCTTTTCAGCAAATTTGTGTGCATTTGATGGCAAATGCAATACATTAGTGTAGTAAAAGATTGACATTAGTTCAACAATTTTACAAGTACATACTTAAATCGCTAGCAAAAGACCTAGGTCTAGCACTGCAATTGTGGGCAGTGCACGCTGGGTTAGAATTATTTTACAACATGTTTTTAGTTAGGAAGATATAGAGACTTAAGGGAAAATATCTGGCGACTGTTTTAAGCAGCTACATAAAAATATTATAGAACTCTATTGGGACTGTTAAATAAATAAAAAAAATATTCCGTCTTCAAACACAAGAATATTGTTCCCACTTCAATCGCCAGTACAAGTACAGACTGATAATGGCAAGGCAAATTAAAAAATTAAACAATATTATTAACATGAAGAAATTATCGGCTCTATGTATAAGCAAAAATTGGCATGAAGTTAGCACAAGTGGCAAAATTGAACATGATCTTAAAGAGTTTTGCCATGACACTTCACATCTAAAATGATGCTAGGACTTAGAGGTGGATTAAAATTAGGTAATGCGCCCATTTTTAATGTCAAATTGGAGGAACTCGTTAAAACCTAATTCAATTTCGTCACTTATGCTAACTTCATGCCAATTTTTCCTTATACATAGGGCCGTTTATATTTAATTATATATTTAATCAAACTTAAGGTCTTCTAACCTATTTTTTTCTATTTCGATATTTTGCTTGCTGGGCTTTGGTTAGCTTCGGCAGGACGAACAAATATTAAGACCTTAAATATATTATTTTATTATAACTATAAAAAAGCCAAAAAATAGTTAAAAATAATGAATTTTTGTTCGTTGTTGTATTGTTTCTAATTAAGAAACTCATCAATATACTTCAACTAAAACATTCTTGAAAACTTAAAAAAATGCATATGCTTATAGAAAAAGTCTCAAAATGATATTGAGAATTACATAAAGAAGTATCACAAGTTAAATAAATTCAGTAAAGTGCGACATTGATTCGCACTCCAAGGGATTCGTTTGCTAAACTAAACAAAATTTAGCTCATATAATCGGAAATCTTCCGTAATGTAGGCAGTTTTTAAAATTGTATTTTTCTTTTGGCGTTTTTTTAGTTTTAGCAATTTTTTTGATTTGCTGGTTTTTTTTTGGTTTTTTGCCATCTTTTTAGTTACACCAATTTTTTAGTTTCGTTTAGTTTAGTTTATTTTAAAGATTTTGTTTTCCATCTTTGGAGTTTTTTTTTAGTTTTAGTAATTTTTTTTAAATATTGACGCTTTTTTCGTTTTTGGTGCGTTTTTATTTTAGCCATCTTTTTCGATTTCTAGCAATTTTTCGGATGTTATTGCCTTAGCGATTTTTTGTTTTAGCACTTTTTTCGTTTTGGCGATTTTTTTAAATTTTGGAGATTTTTTTAATTACAGCGTTTTTTAGTTTTGACGATTTTTTAAGTATTGTAGCTATTTTCGTTTTGTTGCTTTTTTCGGTTTAGTCATCTTTTTCGGTTTTTGGAAATTTTTCGGATTTTTTTTTGCCTTAGGGATTTTTTTATTTTAGCTCATTTCTCGTTTTGGCGACTTTTTTAAATTTTGGCGATTTTTTTAATTATAGTGTTTTTAGTTTTGGCGTTTTTTTTTAATTATTGACGCTTTTTTCGTTTTGGTGCTTTTTCGGTTTAGCCAACTTTTTCGGTTTTTTGGAATTTTTTCGGATGTTCTTGCCTAAAGGGATTTTTTTATTTTAGTGCTTTTTTCGTTTTGGCGATTTTTTAAAATTTTTGCGACTTTTTTAATTATGGCGTTTTTTAGTTTTGGTAATTTGTTTTGCAGCATTTTTCATTTTAGCCATCCATCGGTCTGTTGCAATTTTTTTTTATGTTTTTACTTTAGCGATTTTTTTATTTTAGCGCTTTTTTCGTTTTGGCGTATTTTAATCAGAAATAGTTCATAGTCAGGCTCAAGTTCAGTAATTTCAATTCTTATTGAATGAAATATTTTTATTAATTAATGTGAGTTTCTAAAGAAGAGAAGAAAAATTAAACTTAGACTTTAAGCTGGGGGAAATACCGATACTTTTCTGTGCAGTCACGCACTTCATCAGCACCCTAGTCTATCTACTTGGGTAGAGATTCTTATTAACATCAGCTATTTAACTTAAATGTACAATGAACGGAATATGAGAAACGATTGTTGTGTATACAATTGATTTACCTTTGGTAAACACATTTATAAGTATCACTATATGTGTTTTTAAAATTTTGCCGATTTTTTTAATTATAGCGTTTATTAGTTTTGGCTATTTTTTTCGGGTTTTCGCGAATTTTTTGGTTATTTATTAGTTTTTGTGGATTTTTTTAATTTTAAAACATTTTTCGTTTGGCGATTTTTTTAAATTTTTGGAATTTTTTTATTTTTTGGCGAGCTTTATACTTTGCTGATTTTTTGTTTCATTTTAGATATTAATTTTATTTTTGGTGATTTTTTTTTTAAAATGTGGCATTTTTTAATTTTGAGATTTGTTAGTTTTAGCGGTTTTGAAAATTTCAAGAGTTTTTCTCTTAAGGTTTCCGCGAAACACCAACACCCATTACATTAATTGATAGAATACCCTTTAATTTGAATGTTTCATAATACAGTGTTAATTGAAATTTTGAACCTTAAAGATTTATATATCGAGCCATTACCGCCAAGAAATTTTCGTTCGCTTATTTATATTGAAAACAAAAACAAAATAAGAACATTTGTTTTTGTTTTCAATATAAATAAGCGAATGAAAATTTTTTGTCGACATCGTGAGCCAGGCAGTTCGTTTTTTGATGAAAGAACGTTAACAATAGGTTTTCGTCAAAAAATTATGTGCGAAAATTATGTCGCTTAAGTTTTTTTTGCGGTTATGGCGCGACATGTTTCGTTGCTCGCTTTAGAATGCCCTTTAATTTTTAATTACATATTATTTATATATTTGTTGTTGTCGCGGTCAATGTTTTACATGTTCTGTGAAAATTTCAGATCCAAAGCTCTTAGGTTCTCGAACAGGAAACAGGCTGTGACAGACAGACAGGCAGTTAGACATCGTAACGAAAACAATGCGGTTCCTTTTCATCTTTGGGGGTGCTTAAGCTTACACATTCTTCATGTTACTATATTTTAGACTCAAATTCTAATAAATATACTTTGGTACTTTTATATAAAAAATTAAAAAATGTTTCTTTATTTTACTAGCACACAGCCCAGTGTGCTATAACTGATTGTCGCAACTATTTTTATATCGTATTTTCAATATATTTGCAGACGTCTGAGATTTAAAAATAAAAATCTGCGCATTCAGCAAATTATTAAATGTGTTTTAAACGTGGTGCCATATTGTTAGAAACTAAAATTAAAGAATTAATTTAACTTTAAAAAGTCTCCTACAGTAATAATGATAAATTTTGAGTTTTTTTTTTAAAAGCTTGGCAAAATATTTAGCCAAGGCAACAACCTCGTTAAAGCTAAGCTTTAAACATATGATCGCTATATATGAGCGCCATCTGTTATTTAAACTCATATTTAATAAACTTTTTAACATTTCTGTTAAATAAAAAAACTTTTCTTGTTCTTACAGACCATGTCAGAAAAAATGACATTAAACTTTTTGTTTAGTAACATTGTCAATGGTATTAAGAAATCACACAATAATAATAATAAAAATATGTATGTATGTATGTACAATGGATACATTGTAAGCAGCAGTGCAAATATATAATATGCATGTTCAATATGTCAGATTAAATATGCAACTGTCTACAACAACACAAAACAACGACAAATTTGTAAGAGACAAATAATACTTGTAGTTAAAACAAAAGAATTGTTGTGAGCGGGTGCAAAAAAAATATCTTAACAAATAAAAATTAAATTTATGAATATTGTAACAAATATATGTATGTATGTATGTGGGATTTTTTTTATCAGATTATTTTTAACAAATATTTATGCTATGCCGGAAAGGCAAAAAGTTCAATTACAAAAATTATGGCCTTAACTCTTTCTTAATTCCTTTTAAATAACTGTTTTGTTTTTACATGAAAAAAAGTACTTTTTTAAAATGGACTAAGCACTGGTACTTCTTTGAAAGTCACTTTTCTAAAACGTCATTTTTTAGGATTTTTTTCGAAGTGTAATTTTTTAAGAAGTACATACTTTTTTTTAATTAGTTTTACAAATGGCCCTTTTTTAAAAATAGTTTTTTTAAAGGTATTTTTTTAATAAATACACGGCAAAAAATTACACATTACCATCAGAACTACTCGCCATATAATGACTTACTTTTCAGATTACCAAATTTCATTACTCGCTTAGAAATCACATTACCTAAAATAAAAAAAAATATGTACAAGCTGCTAAATGAGGAGAATGATATTTTTTTATATCAAATAGATTAAGTGAGCAAGATGTCAATAAGTAATACTAAGTAAGTACTTCTCAGGAATCGATTATTTTAGTCTCACGCTTTGTTGGTAATCCAGTAGAGAACAGCTTCCACAAAATTGCTTAATTCTAAACCCGAATACCTTTTGTAAAATTTTTTGTTGGGTACTTATGTATTTTGAATTTAAAAGTACTTTTTTTTAAAAGTAGCTACTGTTTTAAAAAAATACTTTTTTATAAATTGTTTTATTTTACAAAATATTTTTAAAACTACAATTTTTAAAAGGACATATTTAAAAGTTAGTTTTTTAAAAAGTACTTTCTGAAAATGTACTTTTTCAACAAAAACATTTTTTAAAAATATGTATGTTTTAACTTTTTTGGCATGTACATGTGTATATTTTTAAAGAAATTGTTTCAATAACCATATTTTAAAAGCATATTTTTTTAAAGGCAATTTTTCAAAGTTGCTTTTTTAAAAGGTACTTTTCTTAAACTTACTTAAGGTACTTTACTTAAAACAACTTTTTAATAATGTACTTTTTTAAAACGTAATCTTTTAACAATTACTTTTTTAAAAGATACTTTTTAAAAATTACTTTTCTAAAAGGTACTTTTTAAAATGGTAAATTTTTTAAAATATTTTTTTTAAAGGTACTTTATTTAGAACTACTTTTTAAAAAGGTACTTTATTCAAAAGTTGTTTTTGAAAAGTACTTCATTTGAATGTACTTTTTACTTGGTACTTTTTTGAAATGTACTTTTTAAAAAGGTACCTTATTCAAAAGTACTTTCTAAAAGGTACTTTATTATTTAAAAGTACTTTCTACAAGGCACTTTATTCAAAAGTACTTTTCAAAAAATACTTTATTTAAAAGTATTTTTTTTTAAATATATTTTATTTAAAAGCTATTTTTTAAAAGTTAGTACTTTATTCAAAAGTACTTTTTTAAAGGAACGTTATTCAAAAGTACTTTTTAAAAGTTTTTTTTCAAAAGGTACTCTTTTAACATGTACTTTTTTAAAATGTAATTTTTTTAAAGGTACTTTTAAGTAAGTACTTTTTTAAAGTACTTTTTTAAAAGTAAATTTTTTAAAATGTAATTTTTTCAAAATTACTTTTTAAAAGGTACTTATTTTAAAAGTGCGTTTTAATTACCTTAAATTTTGGAAGTACGTTTTTAAAATGTACTTTAAGGTAAGTTTTTAAAGGGATATTTTTTGAAAACTACTTTTTAATAACATATTTGTTTCAAGTTACATTTTTTGACATGCAAATCATCAGGAAACCTTTAAATGAGAGTTTAACATAATAACTCTAGTCGTTTTAAAAAAGTTTAGGAGTAAAGGTTCCCTAATGATCTGCATTAGCAACAGTGATATAATATAATATAATAATATATAAAAAATATATTACTAAATAAGCAAAACAATAATTTGGGATTAGTAGTGCGTTAAAAAATGTCAAACTTAAATTGTAACAATTTCAAAATAAACACTACTTATTTTTTTATTTCAGAATTTCGTTCCTTTTTTCGAACACAGAAAAAAGTATTCACCAATTAATTAAACTTTTTAATTAAGAATTTAATTAATTCAAACAACTTTTTAATTGTATTAATTAATTTGAGTGAAAAAACTTAATTGATATTATCAAATTGTTTATGGGTGAAAATTTAATTAATTTTTTTATTGATATTACAAATATTTTAATTCATATTACAAAATCATTCATATTACTTATTTGTGTGAATGTTCTAAGAAAAAAATGGTTGTTAGGTCCTTTAGTTTTTGCACACAGAACAATCATAATTAGAACTATTAAATTCAGTTTGTAAATAAACAAAGGTTAGATTACAAAAAAATGCAATTGTTTATTTTAGAAGAAAAAAAAATTTTATTAATTATGTGCATTAAATTTAATTTCTATGAAAGATAAAAATGAAGTAGTGAGTATTCAAAATGTACTTTTGCTTTTAACTTTAACATTAACATCTTTTTTTAATTTTATTTATTTATTTATATATATTTTTATGCAATTTTTTACAATAAGTTTTCCTACGAAATATTTGAAATATTTTTCTAATTTAAATTTTAGAAGTTTTTTACATTTTTATAATAAATTATTTTTTTATCAATTTTAGTAAAAACTAAAAGGAGAAAAAATTTATATAAATAAAAAAAACGGAATATATGTTTTTTATTAAAATAACTTGCCAAGAATTTCGAAACATATGTAACCAACTAAAAAATATTGATCACAGCGCAGTGGTTAATGTTTGTTGCTTAACTCTTTTGTTTTATTTGTCAAATATCCATGTGTCAGAGATGGACAAACTGTTATTGGAAATGGTCACAAAATTATTTAACAAAAACCGCTGCATTAGTTCGTATTTGACTTACGTTAGCGATAAACCAAAACTTAATCATGCGAATAAACAATAAATACTGGCTGATTTCCCTTGAAAAATTTTTTTTTTTATTTATTTTGACTAATTTTGCAATGTGATAATTCCATCAAATACTACGCAGTCACAATATCCAGATAAGAATAATTGATTACTAAATCTATCAACACCTGTTCGAATATTAATGTACACTCTGAATTTAATGAATAATTACTTTATGTTTCATACCTAATTTCTTGCAAATGCGGCTTGTTTGGTTTTTTCGGTTTACATTATTACTTTTTTTATAATGTTCATGTTTAATTTAATTTATATTATTTTTTATTTTATTTGTTTCTCAGCATGAAGTTCATGTTTTTTTTCTGCACGTAAATTGGCTAAACGAGACCATGTATTAGAAAACAAACCAAAAAAACCAAAGCATTAAGTGAGTAGCAACTAGTTAGCGGATTTACTCTACTATAAGCCAGTGTCTGCTCAAATGTTTAAAGACCAAAGGCCTCAGTACGTATGGGCTTAAATAGTGATTTAATTAACATTTAATGCTTGAAGTGAAGAAAAAAAATTAAAGCACACACTTAAGTTTTTATTTGTGTTGTAATGCATTTGGAAAAAAGAAGTGCAATAAGAAGTGATAAAATTTTTATATTTTAATGAAATCTTAATCATTATATTTACCACTTGTTATAAAAGGCCGTTTAAGATTTTCTTAACAATGATGCATAAAAAGTTTAAAAGGTCTTAATGTTTTTATTTTTTTTTAAATTAATTTTTAAGTAAATTTCATAGTGACCTTAATTTCATATTAACATCTACGAGGTCAATTTAAAATTTTTCAGCAATGATTTTACTTCATATATATTTCATGTTATTTCTGTAAAGAAAACTTTTCCATTTGCAAAAACTTTAATTCATGTTAATTTAACATTCCAGTACTGTTAAATCAAAATGAAAAATCATGTTGAATCCAATTTATTTCATGTTGATACAACCGCTACTCTTGTGTAAGCCGATCGATTTGAGATCGCACGATATTAGAAAACTAACTCAGACAATAGAAATATAGTTTAAGATTTGTTTAAATCGATTAAGAATCTCAAATATCATATCTGAAAGAAAAAAATGATGTATGATTTTAAACACGTTTGCAGTACCATTTCTAGTTTTTTTTTAAACGAAAATTTTACATCAATCAACTTTATTTCAAATTAAAACAATGTAAATTTTACTCTGACTTAACAAGAAAAACAATAATTTCAAGTTGAAACAACATGAATTTATTTTAATGTGGTTGTTTTTTGTGAGACATTTTAAATTTAATTAAAGTAGAATGAATTTTAATCTGGAATAATTTCTTAATCAGGCTTAAGTTCATTATTTTAAATTCTTATTGAATGAAAATTTTTATTAATTAATGTGAGTGTGGAAAATACCGATATTTTTCTGTACAGCCACGCACTTCATCAGCACCCATGTCTAACTACTTGGGTAGAGATTGTTATTAACATTAGCTGAAACGTAAATTTTTAATGAAATAGAATATGAGAAATGATTGATATTGTGTAAACAATTATTATTAATAAAGGTAGATTAATAATTGTATACACAATATAATAATTTCTGATATTTCATTTCATTAAAAAATTACGTAAAACTAAAATAATTTAAAACTAAAATACTTTAAAGCTAAAAATTAAAAAAAGGTCCATGCGTTTGAGTATGTTTATACTCAGAGCATGGATATTTAGTCGGACAATAAAATATACGCAGTATCATTGGCCGCCATAAAAATACATTTGGGTGTATAAAGTAGAATGGAAGAAAATGTTTTTTTTGCTGTTTGAAAACATACTTTTTGTGTGTGTGTAAGTAAAATATCCCTGTATATACGCATGTTTGGCCGATTAATAGTCAGAGTATTTTTATATCCATCCGTATGATCGTAGCTGGGTTTAAAATTAATGTGTGTGTTTGCATATGAGCTTGTTTTTATTCTTAGGTGTACGCATTCATAGTTATTTGACGGCCAATACTCAAAGGGTACCTATAACCCATACCTTTGTCATTCTCTGATGCAGACGCCAGTATCACACAAATATGTCATTGGACGTAGTTTTTTCCTCGGCTACACCACTTTTCTGATATTCTAATATATATAACATGCTCCTGTCACTGTTTCTTTTATAAAAATCAAGCAAACAGTATCAAAAAGGCGCTTGATGTTAAATAAAACAACTATAAATTTGTACAACCTTATAAATTTACCTTTCTTGTAAAATAACATAACACGTACCTGAAAAGAAAAGAAGAAAAATAATTGGTTATTTACTATTGAGCACACAAGCAAATAATAAAAAATTAATTGTGTGCATATTTTTATTTTTGCAGCTTCTAATATTTGCAATTGAATAAAAAGTGATAAGCATATAATTATTATCAAATCAGAATATTTTTTTTTTACTCAAAACTGTTATAGAGAGCTCTTTAGGCACACAATGTTAAATTATTTAGTACTGGAATACCACAATGTTAATTTTCCGGTGGTTAACATAAGACTTCTTTACTTAGCATAAAAAGCTTTGAGAAAAACGTAAGCAGAATTCACAAATGCGAAATCCAGGAATGCGAAATCAGATTTACAATTTGTACTAATTTTCAAGAAAAATTTTACTTTTTCAGTACGATTGTAACAATTTCTTTTTTTATATTTTTTAATAATTTTTTTTTTAATATGTACCTTCAGTTTCAAAACTCATAAAAAATACTATTAGATCTGAATATAGAAGTAATATTTAGGAACTATATTTTTCCATAATTTGTTTTGCTTCGATTGAAGAAATTCGCAGTTAATAGTCTGTTTCTCTTTTTAATACGAAAATGTCCTTTCACCATATTCAGATGAATTTGGAAGAGATAAGATTTCTCTAGCAGGTCTTGAAATATCGGAAAACATCGGTTAACTTTTTTAATTTTTTATATCTTAGAACAAAAGGATACAAGTCCAGTATTTTTTGTGCCAATTTTTTCATATAATATAATAAAAACAATTTTAATAAATCTAAATTGGTGATTGGGCTGCTACTGTACCTCTGACATAAAACTAGTGCTAAAAAAAGTACAAATGTGCCAACTTTTCCATCCCTGGGCTCATCACATTAAACAGTCTGTCAATTCTTAGCTTTCCATCACGTTATTAGTTTCTGCTACAATTCGTACTGATGTAACATCAGAGCGCCTCCTTCGTCGGGCATTGTGTAGCAGAATCATCGGCGAAGTAAAATAAGCAATAAAAGTGCTACTAAGCTCAGTTTCAGAAAATTTAATACACCTCATTGACACCAGAGGCGCTGTAACACTGCATTCTTAAAAAACGTTCAAGAAGCAGAGTGGTAAAAAAATTAAGCTTCCCTCTATCTCTGGCTTCCCTTTCCTTAAGAAGGTAACTCCTACTAATAGTAGTAGGCATTCTTCAAATAAATAAAAATAAAAACAATAGAGCATCATTAAAGTTCTTAAATGTCTGTGTCCTGTGTAAGACCTTGACATTAGAAATCCATTATATAAATTTCAGGATTTCCAACGTCAATGTCTTATATAAAAAAAAACTAAAACAAATGACCCAATTCTCCTTAACAGCCGTATACAGATATTCAGCAGAATGGAATATAATTCGTGCACCCAATCTGATGTTACAGTATTCTATAAAACAATAAACACGTATTATTAGCTAACGATCAAAGTGCAACCACACAAAACCATTAGCCAATGCAGAGGAAACACACAAACAACAAAAACTATTTTTAATCAGGCTAAAGTTTGTGTCGCTCTGTCAGCTAAATTATATATATTATTGATGTTGTTTTATATTTAATGCACATACATATACAAACACTCAAACCATCAGTACAAATTGTAACAAGAACGAATGATATGATCTAAACCTAAAAATTTAAAAGCTGTTAAAAGTAATGAGTTTTTGTGGATGTTGCTAACATTATTCAAGAAGCTTTATGTTATGCTAGGAACACAACTGGGACGAACGACGAATTTCGTCCACGTCGATGAATTTGTCGTGTGAAGCACAATAACGACGAATTTACTCAGCGATTGCAGCTCTTGTAATTGATAAAATTGGTTATTGTTTGTGCAAAGAGAAAGAGAGACAGAATTGCTTTTCGTCGTTCATCGGCGCACAAAACACCAAAAAAATCTATCTCAGAGTTCGTCACGCACAATGAATTATGTTCACAAATGTGTTTTATTTTTTATGACGAAAGTTCGTACGGAAAAATTCAGGAGCGATGACGAAGCAGCGTGACGGTTTGAGAGTGAATTATATAAAAATACATTAAAAATAAAAAATTTAGTGTAGTTTTCTAATTTTTTTAATTTTGCCCCTTTTTTTTTTGATAAATCCCATTTTGGTGCCACTTTTTGAAAAATGCCTTCCAGTTGTGTTTCTAGCAGTAAATAAAAAAAATGGATGCAACTTCTGTGCAGTGAAGTGAAGTCTTCTGCATACAACAGTGAACGTAACATCGTGGTATTCCAGCAATAAATTATTTAACATTGTGTGTCATAAAACACCTTAATATCACTGTTGAGTCAACAAAGTGTTTTCATTTGATAAAAATTTTAAAGAATAACGTTTTCAAAGGATAAAAACATAACAATATTAACTTTAATTTATAATATCTCAATTTAAAACAAGTGCAATCCAGATTCGATATCGATTGCTATTTTTATGAGATGCCTTAGCGTGATCATCGTATTTCGACATTAACTACGACATTTTTGTAATGGATTAAAGAATAACTCATCAGTTTTTCTTTGAGGCAGGGTCACAGATTAAAGAAGATTTCAACAGTTTTGCTTTGATGCAGGACTAAGATGTCGTAGTCGAAGCCGAAATACGCCATTCACGATGAAGCAGCATTTAAATGAACATTTCTTTCCCACATCGAGTGCCATAATATGTCCACTGATACGCAAAATCATGTATAAGTACGTAAATATACGAATCATATTTAAACTTCAATGAGTAGAGTATAAACCTTAGATCATTAATCACAATTTGGCGAGGTGAATAACCTTTTCTCTGAAGTAAAACTAAGACCACAAATACATGAGTATCTATTTAGTAATTTTTATTCAGGTATTTATTTATTTTATTCATTTATCGACGAAAATAAAATTTTAGTCGATAGCAGGCCTTTTGAGATCATTAAACAGCTCTCTCTCTCTGAACTTTTTTATTGTCATAAGCATTAGCATAAAATATTTATTGCTGCAAATAACTATTTTTCTCTTACTTTTGGCACTTGTTACACTTTGCTGCTTAGGCATTCAAATGTGATCTCAAGGGTCTTCTTTCATCCCTGGTATTTTTTTTGAGAGAAGTAAGACTCAGGCCTACTACTAGGTGTTACCTTCTTTAAGAAAGGAAAGGTGAAGGAAGAGACAGAGGAAAGAATGCTTCAGTCTCTCTTCTTTTTTGCACGCTTTTTTTAATAATGTTGCAGCGCCTCTGGTGTCAAATGAGGTGGATTAAATTTCGAAGCTGTGTTTAGAAGCCATTTTTTTGGTTATTTTACTTTGCCAATGATTCTGGTACACAACAAGGACGAAGAAGAGTGCTCTGATGTCCTATTAATATTAGTATCCGCTGAAGCCGGTGTAGTTCAGTGGCCATCGTCAGTTGACTGATACAAATGGAAACTAATGCACGTCAGAAAAATGCCAGGTGTTGTTATTTTAATGACTGTCGGAGGCCGGGCTCGAACCCAGGACCTTCAATTTTGTAGTCAACTTGAACGTTAATTAAAACAAAAAATCTCACTTTTTTTGTTCTTAAATTTTTTTATATTTATTTACATGATAGAATACCTTAAGTTTATCTCTTTCTAATATTTACATTTTATAACATAAGGGAAACAAACGATTTTATTTAAAACTAATGCTTGATATTTCAATGCGGCTAGAAAAAACTCGAAAAATCTCAAAAGAAAATCATAAACGAAATTGAAGAAATAAAATTAGCAGGTACTTACACTCACTCACTCACTCACTTTCTCTCTTCCTCTCTTTCTCTCTTTTGCTTTTTTTCTGGTATTTAAAAATAAAAATCTTAAATCAATATAAAAGAAGAAGCTCCCTTTAGTGATTACAATTTTCTGGATTAATTTCTTTTGCATGAATTAATACTTAAAAGGTAGAAAAGTATGAAATCTCTTTTTTACAAATACGATAGATATACAAATGCATGACAAGATATGTAGAGGAAATTTGTTAAATTTTCCTTTAAGAAAATAATGAGTTAAATTAAATAAAAATGACGATAAATTATGAAGAGCACAGTTTTTCCAAAAAATTCTGAGCAGTCTCGTTGGCAAGTGAACACATATAAAATTCTTTAAACAAGGCGATGGATCAATGAAATCTTTTTTTAAAAAAATTTAATGATAGATGGAGTGACCGTAACCGGCATGACCGTAACTGTAGGCAGGAGCAGCTAAAACTGGAGCAGCATATGATTTATAGACAGGAGCGGCTACAACAGCAGGGGCGGCATGAACTACGGGATAAGCCTTTTGAGAGATTTTATAGGTATTGGCATACGAAGTAGCGAGTGGGGCATGTACTACAGCAGGTGCGGCATAAGTCTTAATAATTGGTGCGGCATGCACTACAGCGGGGGCAGCGTGCACAATGGGAGCAGCATATGACTTGTATACTGGAGCAGCTACCACGGCGGAGGCATGATAAGCGGGAGCGGTTAGACCATAACCACCCAAGTAGCCAGCAGAGGCAATAGTGAAGAGAGCAGAGAAAGCAACGATCTGGAATATTATGAAAGGTATATTTAAATTTTAAGATATAGTTTTGCAATAACGCGCAAGGTAATTGATCTTTTAATGGTACTCAATTTTACTTATAATTTATATATAAAATTGAGAATTTGTAAGAGAGTGAGAGAGAGAGAGAGTCATGGATTTCCTGCGGGCTTGTTTTTAAGGTTCAATTAATTATGCCATAACCATAACCATACAAAATAGCTGTTCGAACCAAATTTACGGTAAACACTGTACTCGATAATAGGTGTCTCGACATAATGCCACAGCCATAACCATGAATCAAAGAACACAAGATTACGCATTCAGCTTTTGGAAAAAAATCTTTTTCTTTTACAGTACATCAGCCGAAAATTAAACACAATCACACAATATAAGCTATTTTGACGTCTCACCAGCACACTAACGTTAAGAGACATTCGCAATGCGCAATTCTGTATTCTTTTATTCATGAGCCATAACCATAACCATAGACACCAACTGATCTTTGATTTTTCGCCGTAAACAAATGCATTGACTCTCTCTTTTGCTGTCATACTGGATATTTAATACTGGATATTTAATCTGCCAAAAAAAAACGCTTGATACTCGGGACATGTATTCAATATTAGCCACTGTATAAATACATTTCTATGCATGAAAAGCTTTTGTGTGTGGCTGGTTGAAAATATTCTTCTTGTGTGTGTGTGTAAATAAAATATCCCTGTATATACGCATGTATAGCCGATTAATAATCAGAGTGCTTTTATACTCATAAATATTTTTATAGCTCATACAGTCTATAAATATAAGTTATAGTTGCTTATGCTGCGTAATTTAAAAAATATGTTTAAGCATAGTGCTTGGAAGGTTATTGTTATACGTATTCGGTTGAAAATTAATGCGTGTGTTTGCATATGAACGTGTTTTTTTATTCTTAGCTATACGCCAATACTCAAAGAGTATATAGAACGATGCTTTTGTCTTTCTCTCATACAGACAACCGTGTCGCAGAAAAGCTTTCTTGAACTAAAGTTGAATTTGATGTGTTGTTTTTACAATTTAAAAAAAATTTAATTTCATTAAAAACATTTCAATAAGCAGACAAAAAAATTTCAGAGAGAAAAATTTCACAAAGTGAACCTTGACTTACATTCTTATTATTGGTATTTTTTCCACAGTGTCAAACAAAAAATATGTTTAGACTAAAATTTAATTTTTCTATTATTTTTACAATTTAAAAAAATAGAATTTTATACAAAAAAATCGATTAGGAGATGCGACTGAAAATTTAAAAATTTTTTAGTGTAGACCGTGATTTCCATTTGTAATATTGATTTTTTTTAAACAGTGTCGATCAAATAATTTTTTTAAATTAAAATTTAGGGCGCGTCACACGATGCCGATTCGACTTGTCGCACACTTACATTCGAAACAAAAACAAATTATAAAATTTTGTTGCTGTTTCCAATATAACTGTGCGAAGAGTCGAACGTTGGTGAAATCGTGGCACAGGCCCTTAATTTATTGTTTTTTGTTTTTCAATTAAAATTAACTCGAATTTCTTTAAAAAAAATTTCAATTTGCAGACAGACGCCAATGAAAGTTTAAAAGAAATTTCAGAAAGAAAAAAATTTTTAGTGTGAACTGTAAGTCACGGTTGCATTGTATTTTTTTAAACAGTGTCTAACAAAAAAAATTTTTGATTAAAGTAAATTTTTTTTGTTTGTTACAATTTCAAAAAATATAATTTTATTAAAAAAATTTCGATAAGCACACGCGAATGTAAAGAAAATGAAAGAAACTTGAAACAAGCATCAAAATAAACACAAAGTATCAAAAGAAAATTTCTTATTTGATTCTCTTTTGTTTATAGTAAAGTGAACAATGTAATCAGCTGTAATTGTGAACAGCTAATAGTAATAACACGTTCACACACGCACCGAAAATCTATATGATTTGAAAGCAATTCAAAGAAGCGCAGTTTTACATTTCTTGTTTAAGAAGCTATTTTATTAACAGAAGCACAATAATCTGCTAAAATAACCAATTTTATTTATATTGTTGTCTAATATTTCAAATAAAATATAACAAAAAAAATTTAGCTGCCATTTTTTGACAATTAGAGAATATCTTTTTTTCATTTTGTTAAATTAAAGCCACTACAAGCCATTAATTACTTTTTATTCAGTCTAATTAATCACGTGCAAATGGCTTTTTAATGTTAAACAAGTGAGAATTACTGTTTATTTTTTTCTTTTGCAAATTACGAACTAATACAGTTTTCATGTAGCTGTCTTAAGTCTTTCGTTTTCAAACACACACACACAATTCCCTCCTCGTACACTTTTTCAACACACTCACAAGCACCTTTTAATTATCCTTTAATATTATTGCTTTGCAAACTTTTCTTACCAATTTGAACATTTTGTTATGTTTTAATAAAGTTTTACAAAATTTTATAAAAATATGTTTCTTTAATGTTTTAGAGCTTGAAGCAACTTATGGTTTGATTCATATTGACACAAGCAGGCAATATTTATAGGTCTTTGATGTTGAGAAAAAATCAAAATCTAAACAAAAGGAAAAAGAAAAAATAAAACTGCTAGGGAAAATTATTTTTTAAACAAAAACACAATTCTAAATGAGACTTTGCACGAACTATTAATGAACAATAAATACACTCTAGACAAATACAAATACCAATACAAATACAAGTTATTGTGTTTACTAAAAGATTTTTCTTAAAAGTTTAACTCAAAAGCTTTATTCATATGGAAAACTTTTAGTTATTGATAAAAAAAGAGGGTGACTTGAAATGAGCAAAAGCAAAGCTTGGCTTTGATAATAATAAAAGCTTTGCTTTATAGCATTTGATTTGATTTTGTTTTTTTTTTTGTGTTTGCTTAAGAATTTAGTTTATTTTTATTTTGTGTTTGGTTGGCGTGTTTTTGTTTCTTTCTTAACCGGAAACCTTTTAAAAGTAAGCGGTTTGCTCAAATCAGTAAGCAATTTTAGACATGCAGGCATTTTATTTTTTGATTGTGGTTTTTTTTTTGGTTGTGTCAAAAATAAAATTTTCTGTTAAATTTTTTTCTTTTATGCTCAAGCAATTGATTTAATTATTTCATTAACACACAAATTAATTTAATTGTCATTTTTTAATTTGTTTAGTGTTGGTTATTTTTTCAGTTTTGAGTTGTAAAAACTGTTTGCTTTAATTACTTAAATTAAATGATTTAAAAGCAAGTTTTTATTTATTTACATACTGCCTTATTTATAAAAAAATATTCTTGGTTTAAAAATAAAATTTTTATGAGAAATTGATTAAAAAACTTTTGAGGAAACGAAATCATTTTTTATGACTAAAGCCAATAGATAATGAAATTTTCTTAAATTTTTGAAAATAATTCAAATAATCAATGAAAACCTTCAATGAATCAACTAAACTTTTGTTTTAAAATTTTAATTTAATTAAAAGTATGAGAAATTAATTATTCGAAATGTTATCAGAAGTTAAATTTAATTTAAAATTTATACCTGATTTACACTAAGCATTTTTTCATGAAATTTCATGAATTTTGTTGCACGCAACTTTTTCTATTTGCTAATTGTAGCGATATAAAAGATAATTTTATATAAAAAAGGACGTAGAATGATTCTCTGATGCATTTTGGGCAACGTTTTGGATATAAATTTCTCTTCCAGGCCTCCTATTGATAAATAAAATTTTTTCATGCAACTAATTTCATGAAAAAAATGCTTAATGTAAATCAGGTATTATTTGCTGCTTTGCTGGTTCAGCATTGCCTATATGCATTTCATTGTTGCTGTAACAAAATGTTCAAAATATGTGGTTGAAGTCTACTGGTGATTTGTTACAGCAGCAATGAAATGCATATGGACAACGCTGAACTACCAGCAAATAAATTTTAAATTAAATTAAAAATTTGATTTAAAATTCAATTGAGTCAATTAAACTTTTATCAAAAAGTTTTATTACCTAAAAGGACTTTTGTACAAAACCCGCGATTTCCTTTGTAAAACACATAATTTCCAATATCATATTTTTAACATATTCTTGAATTTATCAAACAAAAAACCATTCAAAATTATGCATCTTATTGTAGTCAAAATACAATTACAAAGTTATTGACAGTCAGAGGAAGAAGTAAGTAACTAACAAACTAATACGAATGCATCGCCGTCATAATACCATTACCCAGAGTCGGTCGGTGGAAGAAGGCTGTAAGTAACTAACAAACAAATTCGTAATTATCGAGAGTAACAAAAAGAAAAGTATAAAATGTTTAGAAGTTTTTAAAATAATAAATATTGATGTGATAACAAAATTAACACAAACAAATAATCTTGCCTTTAAAAGACATTTCTTTGCCCTCATAAAAAATTATTATATTTTCACTTAAAACCTTCAATCAAAGGTGTTAAATACAGAACAATTTTTTTCTTACTTATTTTATTTTTATTAATATAATAACAATATATTAAAAACTACAAAATTCAAACTATTTTTTATATTAATTATTTTTTTCTTTTGACAAATATCTATTGTAAAATAAGAGTGGACATTTTTTATGTATGTATGCTAAAAAATTTTTTTATTCCCCATTCAGTCCATAGTGCCGCCGTATTACTACATTTGCGTTGGTACTTGAACCAATTTTTGCAAAAAAAATATTTTTTTAAATTTCATTCAAACATGTCGTTTTCTTTTTTGGCATTCCGAATTCAATCCATTGTGTAAACATATAAATAACTATTGGTGATGGGATTTTTTCCTGTATAGTCTTAATTCCTCATTTATTTATTTTGCTATTATGATTTATATTCTTTTTTTTTTGAGATTTTTATTTAAGACCACAATGGGATAATAATAAGGAAAATTCGAATTATTTTTTTTTAATTTTGTTTTTGAATCCTTTTTTATAAATTTATGTTGTAAAAATCGAGTGGAAAATTTGTTCGGTGTGAAAGTTTTTTTTCCATTCCGCATTTAGCCCATAGTGCCCACATATTGATACATTTCTTTTGACTTTAAGTAAAATTTTTTAAAAAGTAATGATTTTTTGAATTTAATTTAAGCCTTTAGTTTTCTTTTTTAACATTCAAAATTCCACCCATAGTGCAAACATGTTGATAATTATAAATGATGAGATTTTTTCCTGTGTTATCTTAATTTTTTATATATTTATTTTATTATTATGATTATACATAGTTTTTTCTTCTTCTACATATATTTAAAACCACAATGGGATGATATAAACAAAATTTTAATAATTTTTTTTGGGTTAATTTCTCGTTTTTTTTTGTGATAAATTTCTATTGTAAAAATCAAGTAGAAAATTTGTTCTGTACGAAAATTTTTTTCCATTCTCCACAGCCCATTCCACAGCCTGCCATCGTTTTAATACATTTGCTTTAATTTCAGCTAACATTTCTAAGCCAAGAATAATTTGTTTAATTTTTATACAAAGCTTTCGTTCTCTGTTTTAACATTCCAAATTCAACCCATTGTGCAAATATAATAATAATTATTGATGATTGCATTTCTTCCTGTGTAATCTTAATTTTTATTTACTTATTAAAATATTAAAATTAAATTTTTTTGAGAAATATATTTAAAACCACAATGGGATGATATAAACCAAAACTCCGATATTTCTTTATAATTTTTTTGATTAATTAAATTTTTTTTTTTAATAAATTTTTATTGTAAAAATTAAGTGGAAAGTTTTTTTGTGTCTGTGTGAAAGTTTTGTTTCCAATCCAAATTCAGCGCATAATGCCGCCATATTAACACATTTGCTTTGATTTCAACTTGTGTTTTTAAGCAAAAAATAATTTTTTTTAATTTAATTTTTGGCTAAAAAACACAACTTGAAATTAAAGCAAATGTCTTAATATGGCGACATTATGGGCTGAATTTGGATTGGAAAAAACACTTTCACACTTTCGACTTGATTTTTACAATAGAAATTTATCAAAAAAAATTTAATTAATTTTGTTTTTTGACATTCCAAATTCAACGCATTGTGCAAACATATTAACAATAATTGCTGATTGGATCTTTTCTTGAGTAGTTTTAATTTTATATTTAACTATTGCGATTATATTTTTTGAAACCACAATGGGGTGATATCAAACAAAATTCAGATTATTATTTTTTTTAAATAATTTAATTTGTTTTTGGTAAATTTCTATTTTAAAAATCTAATGAAAAATTTGTGTGTGTGAAAGTTTTTTTTTTCATTACCCATTCAGCCCATAGTGCCCACATATTGATACATTTCCTTTGACTTCAAGTACCCCTTTTAAAAAAATAATGATTACTTGAATTTTATTTAAACCTTTTTAGTTCTCTTTTTTAACATTCCAAACTCAACCCATAGTGAAAAACAAATTAATAGTTCTTGACCAATTCAGGATTACTTGCTTTTGAAAAAACATTGATTTTTAAATGCTATTTTTTAAACACGAGTATTTGCTAATAACGCATTAAATTATTTTTTTATTTATTTCCCTCGAACAGGATGTTTTGTAACTCGTTTTAATTTTGCTTTCCAAATGTTCTACACGGAATATTCGTTTATTTTCAGCATCAATTACATTGAATACAATTTCAATATTTCTGTGAAACTGTTATTGAAAAGTGAAACGGAAATACTTTAATTTATCGTCAGCTTGTATTGTGAGAACTATTCTACATTTTCCATTCAATATTTATTACTGCACTTGAGTTCTAATGGTTTGATTTTCAATTGGCAACAGTTAAAAAAAACAACAAACTAAACTTAAACAACTGCAGTTCATTTTGCAAGAATTTAATTAGAATATTGATATAGTGACCGTTTGCTTTGTCTTGTTTATCAGTGCATGAAATCAATTTCATTAAGGCATTAACTATTGCTGTTTGTGCAATAAGTTTCCAACTAAAGTCTTTTGATTTTACAAATAATTAAACGTATGTATGGATTTGTATTTTAATGCTCTTGTATCAGCTGACAACTAACAACTAGAAGAAAAAATTTGATTTTCGCCAATTTCCAGATGTACCTAGATCTTTAAATTTAAATTAAAAACTGAAAAATAATTTTCGATATCAAAATTTTATAAAAAACTATTTAAGGATTATAAAACTTTTGCAGAAAAAAATACAAAAAAAATATTTTCGAGCATATATTTTTTGATTGAATTTGTTATGTTTGTTAAAATATTACCAAAAGAAAAAAACTTTCGAAAAAAAAATAATTTTCTAATAATAATTATCATACTATCATTCATTTCAGTTTTTTCCTTGTTGGAAAAATTAAAAAATATATTTTTTACAACAAACACAGGAAAAAAAATTTTGGAATTTTTTTCCTTGTGTTTGTTGTCAATTTTCCATTTTTCCAACGAGGAAAAAAACTGAAATGAATACATTTAATATTACAATATTTCATATAAAAGCTCTTTCATACATTTTGGGAAAATTTTTGAGAAAAAAACCTTATTTAAAATAAAGAAATTTTTTAAAAACATTTTTCGAACTAAAAAGTTTTCGGAGCTTAACCTTTTTGGATAAGCACTATTCTCGAATAAAAAGATTTCCTATAAAATCCTAGGGTCTAATCATCGCTTCCGATAACAAGCAGATTCGATCACATTTTTCAGCTCGAGATTATGGCATTCGTTATCGAGGAATGTAATAATATGTTTCGATATGGAATGTCATAATCTCAAAGTAAAAACGTGATCGAGTCAGCTCATTATCGAAACTGACGATTAAGCCCTTGGCTATTTAGATATTTTTGTTATAAATACATGGATAATATAAAAATTTTTAAAATTGAAATTATTGGAAGGAAAAAATTTCCTATAGCACTGTTGCTTTATAACTCGGTACATTTTAGACCGATTGTAAAAATTATTTTCTTTTCAGAGAGAATATTCTTCCCATTGGATCGATTTAAAAAAATGGGTTTGACACGACCAAAATTCTTTTTATTTAATTATAAGACATTATTCTCATTTTATTCATTTATCATTTTCAAAAACCTTTGGTTCTTGTAAGTACACAATTTTAAAGTTGAAAAAATGGGCGGGACAACGTGCTTAACCGATTTTTACAAAACTTACCACATAGAGCCATTTCAAAAATAGGCGGAGGTACGCCCATTAAAACTAAATTATATATCTAATTAATTTTTTTTCGAAAATGTTCTAACAGATTTTTTGGCAAAATTATCAATTAAAAGTTTTTCTGAAGATAAGTGTTTCAGAAATATTTTTTGGAGGAATAAAATGTTAAAGAAAATTTTCCAAATTTTCAAAGAAAAATATTTTCGAAGATTTGTTTGTTTAAAAAAAATACTAATTTAAATTTTAATTAAAAAAAAAATATTGCTAAAAAAATTTTTTTGAGTTATTAGTTTAAAAACTTTTATTGAAATTTGTTTTACGAAACATAAAATAAAATTATTTTTAACATTTTTTTTTATTTAATTCAAAAATATTCAAGAAAATTTCTCCATTTTTTCTATAAGTCAATGGAAAAAAATTTGGCGCAAGTAAAAATGTTTTTCAAAAATAGTTTTGAAAAATAAAATTCAGAAAAGTTTTCTGATAAAAATTTTTTCGAAGTAAAAAATTTCTTAATTAAACTTTAGTTTATGGAAAAAAAATTACGCAAACAAATATGGTTTTTAGGAATAGGTTTGAAAAAAAAAATCAGAAAATTTTTCGATATATTAATTTTTTCGAAGAAAACAATTTTTGAATAAAACGCCAGTTTATGCAAAAAAGTTTTCGCAAATAAAAATGGTTTTCACGAAAAAAAACAGAAATTCAGAAAATTTTTCGAAATAAAAAATTTTTGAGGCATTATTGTTTGCAGAAAAAAATTTTTACATGAAAGGCCAATTAAGCGAAAAAAAGTTCTCGAACATAAATAGTTTTTTCGCAACTATTTTTGAAAAAAAAATTTGAAAATTTATCAAAAAAATTTTTTTTGAGGGATTAATTTTTTCTTTTTTCGAAGAAAAGTATTTTTGTATGATACAATTTACTAAAAAAACACCTTTCTTTAAAAAAATCTGTATTTCTTGAAATTTTTTTTATAAATTTTTACAAACAGAAGTTTTTTATGGCAAATTTATTAAAGAAGTATATAAGTATATAAGTATATAAGTATATAAGATATTATTAATATATTGATTTATTTATATTTAAAAATTATTTAAACCATTAATATTCCTTTCTAAATAAAAAAAATATTTGACTGATCGCATTTATTTATTATTTCCTTTTTTTTTTGCTGCCTAAACACTCACCATGAACAGGTAATTAAAGACAATTTTGAAAACTATTAATTATTGGAAAATTTAAAATTTAACTACGAAATATACGCACACGCACGAATGCGTTTTCGGTAATTAAATATCTGAATGTGAGTGTGCTTAACGCGTAATTAAGGCTGAAAAGCCAAAAAAAATATTGTTGGCATTAATTGAAATTTTATTGAATATAAATCATTTTTCTCCAAGAAATTTAATACTTTGAATAATAAAAATGAGAGATTGAAATCTCTAAACCAATTAAGAGTAGAGATTAAAATAAATATAGTAAAGACTGGTAGCCAGCAAAAGGTGGAGTATACACAGTTGATAACTAACCAGAAATGGACAACTAAAATTTATTTAACTACACAAATAATATTCATTCAGAAGGAAACTAGCAAACATAAAATAAAAATATGCGGCTTTTAAATATTTTGTAAAAAATATTTATTACTTATAAATTAAATAGTGGCTCATTATGAAGGGTATTAATCTAAAAATTAATGTCCGTGATGACATTGCTCTGATAAGGTCTTCAATAAATGTTGACACGCACAGAAATCAAGTAAAAAAGAAACATAAAGTCATGAAGCCTTCAATGGCACTCACAGTTTATTTATTTTAAGTTTGTGAAACCAAGTAACCATCACACTTGTACAAGGGGACATTTCAGCTAGAAAAATTAAAACTAATAAAGACATTTATTTAAAAAAAACGTCTCTAAGCCATACTATCAAACTGTTGATACTCTTGCATGCCACCAAATACTTGTACTCGTATTGCCACATAATGTTGTGCAGCAAAATTAATTCTAGATTGTTCATTGATTGTTGTATGTTTTGTCACATGATTATATTAAATCTGTGGAAGTAAAATATCAACAAGTTAAATACAATTAAAAGTCATCTAATGGCCTTAACCTAAACACAATTTGTTTAGATTTTTTTTTTATATTTTATATGTTATACATAAACATACATATATACATACATAACGTTATCTTAATATAGAAAGGCCCTAACTCAAAATTTTCGTTTAATCGAGATTTTTGCATTTTTCCATAAATTAGATGTTCTTCTATCAAAATATACAAAAAAACTCGTTTTCAAAATAAAATGAGTTAGGGCCCTTCTATATTCAGGTAAGAATATGTACATTATAAATCCATATGCCACATAATTGTAATGTTTAAAAAATATGCAAAGAAATATAAAGAAAACAAGTGTTCAATTTATTCTTATAAATATATGCAAATGGCAAATTAAATATAAACTACAATTTTGACACTTATCAAACTATTAATTTGCACAACACTAGTAATTAAATCTATTGATATAATCTTACTTAAACATGTAATTTATATAAACTAAATCTCTTATCAGAGAAATAAAACTGTTTCCAAAAATATGCACAAGAAAAAATTTAGAATCGTTTAAAATATGGTTAATTTTAAATTTTTTGGCAATGATTTTACTTCATGTGTGTTTCATGTTAATTTAAAATGATTTATAGTAATTGTCAAAAAAAAATTTCCTTTTGAAATAACCTTATTTCACGTTGAATTAACATTTGAGTACTGTCAAAATCAAAATGAAGAATCATGTTGAATCAAAGTTATTTCAAGTTAGGTCAACATGATTTTAATGTAATAATGTAGTAATTGTATTTTATTAATTATTTAACTTACGTGTGGTTGACATAGACATTAGAAAAACATTCAGGCAATGGTAAAGTAAGAAAATAAAAAAACAGGTTGATTATTGAGTTCTTGTTTCAACTTTTTTGATATTTGTTGAGCTTCTCATTTGTTTAAACAAAAGTTTATAACATAATAACTCTAGTTGTTCTAAGAAATTTTTGGGTAAAGGTTTCCTGATGACCTGCATTAGCAGCAGTGAAATACAAATATGATCCAGCTAAGCCCCTCAATAATCAATTTCAATATATTTTCAATAAAAAAAAAATATTTTACTAAATAAGTAAAAGGATTTTTTTCGGTTATTGCTGATTTGTTATTAATATTTTGCAACTTTGCATACTTTTTGAAATATTTTGGAATTTCAGCGATTTTTTATTTTTTCTGGTACTTACCATTTAATCGCTTTTGTCGGCATTTCGGCATTTTTACAAATTTTGGGATCTTTTAAGAGTGCTTGAAAATTTCAAGTTGTCTCTTACGATTTCCAAGATAAAAAATTACAAATTCAAAATAACTTACTGACAGAATACACTTTAATTTTAAATTTTTTTATTTCAGTATTAATTGGTTTAGTTTGCATAGAAATACATTAATTTTGAAAATTTTAAGTGTCTTTATACAATAGTCAGTATATTAAATGAGTATTTAAACATGTTTCGTTGCTTGGTTTGGAACACCCATTAATTTTTTACTGTCATTTTTAGATTTTGTTCAAAAATTCTATTGATTAAAAGCTTATGAACAAATTTAGTTAAATAAAAGTGTAATTAAAGTTGTAATGGAGTCAATTAAATTTTTCTTTAAAAAATTTATTGATTAAAAGTTTAATTAAAAATTAAATTTAGTCAAATATTTTTTTTTTATTTATCTAATTAAGTAAAAAGTTGCATTGGCACAATTAATAATAATTGATTTTAATGTTTTTTTCTATTAAATGTGTTGATGGAAAGAAATATTTTTGTGTAAATTAAATAATTTTTCTAATAAGTTTTTAGTCTCTATTCAAAGTAAGTTTTCATTTAATCAAATTGGTGATTTATTCAACATAATTACTTGCTAAACAATTTATTCTTATAAATTCCATATAAAAAAAATCTAAACGCAATAAATAAGTTTCATAAAAATAGATCATGTTTGAAGGAAAAACCAAAACATTACTTTAAGCTGAAAATTAATCAATCATAAATCACACGAGTGACGGGAAATGAGTTTGAAATGAAATACAGGGCAAATAATATGTCCAGTAAAGAAAAAAATGGTTAGAGGCCTTCAGCCATTTGAAATTGCAATGGAAGTCATGTGAGCATAAAATTCGAATATTTGTCAATGATTTCATCTTGTGTGTTATTATGCAAATGTATTTGCAATTTAGTGGCCAATTAAAATGGCCATAATTTTATCTGCTGAGGTCAATTAGTATTAAATCAATATTTAAATTAATATTTTCAAAAACAACAATTTTTTATTTCAATCAAATATGTAACGCCTTGTTAAGTTGATACTGAGCTGAACTGAGCTGAGTGACGACTTGTTTTTTTTTATTTTTTTAATTCGAGAATATATCTTAATGTTTAACGCGATTGGCCAAAAATTGCAATAAATCTATTAAAATAGGCTTGAGGCACACGAAAATATTTATTCCATGGATGTTGACAATTAAGTGAAGGGACTTTTTTTTTATGTGCAACCAACCAAATGCTGCACATGCAACTTAACGTATCGGATATTGGTCAGGGGCGTTTGATTGACACGAAAACAGTTACGCAATTATTTCTTTTTAAAAATTTTTTTGTTTTACTTAAATCTAGATTCGATATGCGTAGAAACACAAATATTTGCAATGCTGTTAAATAATTAAATGTCATGTACTTTAGCTAAACAAAAAAGCTCATTAGGAAATTTTTGAAAGAAAAAGTTTACTAACAGCTGCTTTGAAAGAAGAAAAAAACATTTTGCTGATTTTTAGAATAGAATTTGTTTTTTTTTTTGTTAAATATTTATTTCATTTCGGTAGCTAAATGAACCTTCACTTTTTCGAATGCCTTTAGGAGGGAGTGTATATATAATTTATCAAACATGTGCTTAACAGCATTAATTATAAATAAGAATAATAAATAACTTATTGCGAGTATTAAATGAGCTTATAAATTACAAAAATTATGACACATATTTGAATGCATTTAAATAAATGCTAGTCAAGAAATAAGTGGGCTGACATGTGTACTTATGCAGTTGCAAGTCAGTGGATATAGTCAAGCACGCATTGATATTAATTTTTGGGCAAAATGTTTAAACAGAAAGTCGCATGTAAAAGCCAGAAACTTGAAAGTGTTTATAATTGAAAGCAAAATACAAATGTTTATTTTTGAAACAGGCAGCAATCTATGTTTCTTTTTTAGGCTAAGCGATCATTTTAAGTTGTAACTTGATCGGTTCACTAGTTTAAAATTATTTAAAAATAATAAAATCAGTAAAGTGCGACTTTGACTCGCACGATGAACGATTCCGTACGGCGCATGTTTCTTATTGGGGATTTTTTTTAGTATTTGGCGATTTTTACTGTTTTTGGGTTTTTTGTTTTTATAAAATTTTTCAGTTTTATAAATTTTTTAGCTTTGACGATTTTTATAGTTTTGACGATTTTTTTTTTTGGCTTTTAACCATTTTTTTCTTGTTTTTTTATAAATATTTTTGTTTTTGGCGATTTTTTTTGGTTTAGCGATTTTCTTTTGTTTAAGCGATTTTTTTTTTTGGTTTTGGCGATCATTTAGTTTTTTGCGTTTTATTTCGTTTTGGCAATTATTATTTTGGTTTTTTGGCGATTTTTTAATATTAACGATTTTTTCAGTTGTATTTCGTTTTTTCGTTCCGGCGATTTTTCTCGTATTTTTGGAATACATATTTTTAGTTTTAGCGATTTTTTCGCTTCTTGGGGACTTTTTGATATTGACGCTTTTTATGTTTGGCGATTTTATTTCTTTTTTTAAATACATATTTTTTGGTTTAGCGATTTTTTCATTTTGGCGATTTTTTGATATTGACGCTTTTTTAGTTTTGGCGATTTTTTATTTTTTTCAAATACACGATTTTTTGATATTGACGCTTTTTTACTTATTGGCTATTTTATTTCTTTTTTTCAAATACATATTTTTTGATTTAGCGATTTTTTCGGTTTTTGGCGTTTTTTTGATATTGACGCTTTTTTAGTTTTAACGATTTTGTATTTTTTCAAATACATATTAGTTTAAGCGATTTTTTCGGTTTTTGGAAACTTTTTGATATTGACGCTTTTTTACTTATTGGCGATTTTATTTCATTTTTTTCAAATACATATTTTTTGATTTAGCAATTTTTTCGGTTTTTGGCGATTTTTTTATATTGACGCTTTTTTAGTTTTGACGTTTTTTTTTTTAGGCGATTTTTATTTCGGTTTTTGGGAATATTTTTCATTTTTTAGCGACCTTGCTTCTGGTGATTTTTTTCTATATCAGGGATTTATTTTATTTTTATTCTTCATTTAAGCATTTTTTTTAGTTTTAGCGATTTTGAAAACTTCAAGAGTTTGTCTCTTACGGTTTTCAAGTTACAGCAGATTGTCAAAATTAGTCAAAATTACATTAAGTGATACCATTTATTTTTAATTTTTTAATTTCAGTGTAAAAAGGTGTAGTCTGCATAAAAATACTTACTTCGGCAATTTCAAGTGTCTATATATAATTGTCTGAACACTCATCTTTAAATCTTAAGGTTCTCAAGAAAATAATTTTGTGGCCGACAAACAGACGAACATCGTAGCGAACACAATAGGGTCCGTACACCAAAGCTGAAAAGCAAATGCTTGGTGCCAACTGTATCCGGCAGGGAATACCAAAAAAGTCCGTCTGACCCATTTTGTGTTTTCTTATATGGCATCGGATTAGAAAGCCTTCAATCCTTGGAATTTAGGTTCTCTTTCTATGTAAACCCTGTAATGGCTACTTTTGTGCGGTCCGTATGGTTCCTTTTGATCTTACAACAAAAAGGGCTCCAATAAGTACCATTAAATGATGACGTAAGGAGTTAAAATGATCTTTTAAAAATATTTTAAATAAAAAATTTTACAGCAAGTTCTTAAACAAACTTCAAATTTCCCAATATTTTTCTTTACACTTAAAACGAATTTTGCAGATTTCTCCTTCCTAATGACAACTATTTTGTTCTTGCAATTTTGCGATTAAATTCTTTTCCAACTCTGCATTTGTTTCAGTTTGAACTTAGCAAAACTAGAGATCAAGCAAAAATAAATTCGTGCAATTTATAAGTATTTCTTTTTACTGCGTATGCACTTGGTTTTGAATCGATAACAGATCTCCACCTCTTATTCCTTTTGTACTCAGAAAAATATATGAGCTATGATTTTTCAACTCAAACTGTGTTCGTTAGAAAATGCGGATTTTAATGATTAAAACTAAACAAATGCCTGGCAAATTGCACGAAACCATTTTTTCACCCTACAGCAAACTTTTGGCCATTAAGATTTTAAAAACGCTTTAATTACAATTATATATATTTAAAAAGAAATCAAGTTCTATTAAAGTTATTAAAACTAGTAAAAATTTCAATGAAACTTAATTTTCTTTGGGCTGTTATACACCTCGTCCAATATTTCTCCAATTCTTATGCTTTCCAAAAAATATCAGATTTCCGCAGGTTATCAAATTTGGTATTAAAGGGTTTTCTATCAGTTAATATAATTTTTACTATTAATATTTTGACAACTAGCGTCCATCTTGGAAAGCATAAGAAACAAACTCTTGAAATTTTCAAAAACGCTAAAACTAAGAAATCTCCAAATAAAAAATAGTGCCAATACGAAAAATCGCCAAAATGAGAAAAGCATTTAAATGGAAAATATCACCAAAAACAAAATTAATCACTAAAATTTACGAAAAAGTCGCCAAAATTTAGAATTCGTCCACAAGCTTAAAAAAATCGCAAAAAATCGCAAAAAATCTAAAAAAAATCGTCAAAAGGAAAAAAACACCAAAGCCAAAAAATCGCTACAACCCAAAAAAAAACCGCCAAAACTAAAAAGTGTTGATACAAAAAAAAAATCGTGATAAATAGCAAAATTAATTAAATGCCAAAACGAAAAATCGCCAAAATGAAAAAAAGAGTTTATTTGTAATATATCACCAAAAATAATCTTACTCGTTAAAATATTAAAACAATAACCAAAGTAAAAAGGTCGCGTTCACTAGATAGAAAAGTCGGCAAAAACCAAAAAAATCGCTAAAAAGGAAAAGTGCACCAAAGCTTTAAAAAAATTCCTAAAAAACACAAAAAATCGTCAAAACCCAAAAAAATTGCCAAAACGAAAAAAGAGATTAAATGAAATATATAACCGAAAACAAATAATATCTTTAAATTGTACAAAAAAAATCACCAAAAGTTTAGAGGTCGTCCGCAAGCTAAACAAAATCGCCAAAAATCTAACAAAATCGTCAAAAAGGAAAACAAGCACCAAAGCTAAAAAAATCGCTTAAAAAATTAAGCAAAATCGCCAAAACCCGTTTCAAATTGCCAAGACTAAGAACCGTCATTAAAAACAAGTTGCCAAAAATCTAAAAATATCACCAAAAAGAAAAAAGCACCATAAATAAAAAATCGCTAAGCCCAAAAAAGCGGCAAAACGAAAAAATCGCTTAAATGAAAAATATTACCTAAAATAAAATAAATCGCTTAAATGAAAAAAAAATAATTACCAATACTCAAGAGGTCGTCAACAAGTTAAAAAATTGCAAAAAATATTAAAAAATCGCCAAAACGAAAAAAGCACATATAATAGAAAAAAAAATTTAAAAACTCAAAAAAAAAAAATCATCAAAACGAAAATAATAACGCCAAAACAAAATAGCGTCGATACTAAAAAAAAATTACAAGAACCGAAAAAATAGCCTAAAAGGAAAAATCACCAACGGAAAATCGCCAAAACCCGAAAAAAATCGCCAAAGCAGAAAAAAAATCGCAAATACTAAATAAGCGTCAATCGTACAAAAATCGAAAAAATCAAAAAAAGAAAAAAGTAGTATAGCTAAAAAAATCGCTACAACCCTAAAAAATCGGCAAAACAAAAAAAGCATCATAGCTAAAAAAAATCGCTAAAGCCCTTATGACACTCAATTTTTTCTTCATTGATTTGATATTGAATTTAAAGAAAGAAACAATAAATGTTAGAAAGAACAAACTATATAAAACGGAAACTAAATGTTTAAATGTTGTCAAATTTTCGTAATTAAAAACCGCTAGTATTAAGGCAAAACAAACTAAAAATCGCTAATTTTGACCATAAATAAATAATTTTGACCATAGTCAAGTTGTTGACATTATTTCAATTTTGTGAATAGCTCCTCCCTTCACACCTGTTGAATTTTCCTATTACAATATGTTCGCACTTTTCTCTATAACTTGATAAATGAAAGAAAAATGAAGTGTCATATAGGCTTAAGCAAAAAAAAATCCCCAGAACCTTAACAAATCGACAAAACGAAAAAAAACGCCAAAAAGAACCAATTGCCGTAAGGAACACTTCGTATGCGAGTCAAATTCGCATTTTACTGAATTATTTTCGCTTTTAGAGCTGCGCACGTTTAAACTAGAATATAATTAGTGATCACGGGTAAAAACAATAGAACTTTGAAAAGCGCAATGGTTATCATTGATTTTGTTTTACTTCCAGCAAATAACATAATTAAAAGAAAGCAAAAGTTTCCCTTTATTTATTACTCTACATATTGTTATTAATTATTTGGTATGGGGGTGCTCCAACCCCCAGTCCTATTCTACTAATATCTTGGATTACTTCACACCTTGCTCTTTCTCAATCTCAAAACAATATTTTACTTTTACAGCTTTTACGGTTTAAGAGTATTATTAATTACTTTGCAGGGGGCTGCCGCTTCCTCCGATCCTATTCTAATAACATCGTGAATTACTTCGCATCTCTTTCTCAAAAGAGTCTATACCAAATTTAAGGAATCTAGGCTATTATTGCTATTATAGCTTTTAAGGTTTAAGATTATTTTACATTACTTTATAGGGAAGCTGTGCCTTCCCTAGGTCCTATTCTAGCAATATTTTGATCTACTTCGCATCTCGCTCTCAAAAGGGTCCATGCAGAGAATACTATGATTTCTATATCTTTCAAGATAAGAAACATTATATACGGGCGTAGGACTAATGGGTATGAAAAATAGATAACCTACCGATTATACATACAATATGTCATAAAAATCGGTCAAGCCTTGTCGAATTAGTTCAATTACAAACACCGTGACACGAGAATTTTATATATTTGGAAGATGTGTATGTTTTTTTCATTCCCTTGTCAATATTGTAAAGTATCTCTTATTCGTCATTAGCTTACAAAATTTAACTAATAAACAAAATATAATATTTCTTTACAGCACAGATTTGCTTTCTAGTATTTCGTAGGCCATTTGCAGGTCGCTTATTAAATGCGTGAGCATGGGATTTAAATAGAATTGCTATAAATGAGTTAGTAAGTGACTAAATGGCTATTTCTTTCGATTTTAAGCCAAATAAGTCACAATTTGAAAAAAAACAACGTGCAACCAGCATAGAGCGCAAAAATCCCAACCAAACATTGTGTCCGTTATAAATGATTAACCATTGACCAAACGCAACAATTTAGCATTTTGCGCCTTCAGCATTTAATACCATGAATTTCAATTCTGTTCTTTGTTGTGGCAAACTGTTACAGACTTGTCTACGCACAACATTGTCAAATAATTTATGGCCGGCAGTTAGAGACAGCCTCACAGTGCAGTCACGATTATCAAGGATGTTTGAAGTGAGGAAAAATAAATAATTTTACATAAACATTTAAGAGATAAGATTAGATAAATTGAATTTGGCGTTATCTATTAAAAATTTCAAATATTATCAATAAATGACAAAGACTATTGCACATGAAGTAAATTATGGCATAGAAATTATATATTTTCTGCAATTTGTGTTGGGGTGTACACACAGTTGCTTATGAGTTTGGACTGGCTGCAAGTGTTTTTTAGAGTATGTTTTCAACTGCACTTCACGTGCACACACAATTTATCTTGAGGGCATTTTTCAAAATGTTTTTGCCGACTGCTTTTATATCCATACTTAGCAACGTTAAGTTTTATTTATAATGAACATTTTTATAGTTATCAATTTAAAAAATCGCAACCAAAAACTACCAAGTAACTATATTGATACCAGCAAATATAGACATCAAACATTGAAGTAAAAAGAACTGCAAGAATCCATTTAAACATAAAAATATTTTTTTTACAAAAACGTGTTTCTGTGAAAGTTTTTCTTACTAGAAAACTATTTCCCTAAAACATTTATTTATAAATAAATGTATCTAAAGAAATTTTATCACGTGTAAACTCTTCTATAAAAAGCAGTATAAATTTATTATTTTTGTATATAAAACTGTTAACGTGATTAATTTTTTTTTATAGAAGTTCGTTCAAAAAAAAACTTAAAATAAAAAATTAATCCCATAAAACAATTTCTAATAGAACACTATTGTCTGGAAACATATTATTATAGAAAAACATTCTCGTAAAACATTTTTCTTTAGAAAAGTATATACGTAACACGTTTTTCTATAGAAAACTACTCACGTGAAACATGTTTTTATAGAAAACTATACACGTGAAACATTTTTCTCCAATAAAATATTAAAGCAACACATTTTTCTGTAGAACACTATTCAAGTGAAACATTTTTCTATAGGAAATTATTCACGTGAAACATTTTTCTATAGAAAATTATTCACGTGAAACATTTTTCTATAGAAAATTATTCACGTAAAACATTTTTCTATAGAAAATTATTCACGTGAAACATTTTTTTATAGAAATCCATGCACGTGAAACATTTTTCTATAGAAAACTATTCACGTGAATTATTTTTCTATAGCTGACTATTCACGTGAAACATTTTTCTATAAAAAACTGTTCACCTGAAACATTTTTCTCTAGACGCATATTTACGTGAAATATTTTTCTCTTAAAAATTATTCACATGAATCATTAGTCTCAAGTAAACTATTCACTTGAAACATTTTCCTATAGAAAACTATTCACATGAAACATTTTCCTATAGAAAACTATTCACGTGAAATATTTTTCTATAGAAAACTATCCACGTGAAACATTTTTCTCTAAAAAATTATTTACATGAAACATTTTTCTATAGAAAACTATTTGCAAGAAACATTTTCCTCCAGGAAACTACTCACGTGAAAAATTTTTCTTCAGAAAACTATTCACGTGTAAAATTTTTCTCTAAGAAGTTATTTACATGAAACATTTTTCTCTAAAAAACTATTTACGTGCAAAATTTTTCTCTAGAAAAAATTTCACGTAAAACATTTTTCTAGGTAAAACTATTCACGTGAAACATTTTTCGATAGAAAACAATAGCAATCGTTTAATTTTTAAAGTTTTCCTTAATAAAACATGAAATATTCCTGTTCAGGTAAAAAAAATTACAGAAAATTGTTCACATGAAACATTTTTCTCAAGAAAAACACTCACCTAATGCATTTTTCTATGGAAAGTGGTTAATGTAAAATAATTTTTATTAAACCCCTGAAGAAAAATATTTTTATATCTAAGACTTTCCACATAGAATAGTTTTTTTAGAAGAAAATTGGTCACGTAACACTTGGCTAAAGAAAACTCTATCCGTGAAACCTTTTTCTGTAGGCAACTAATTATTTTTATTATATTATATATATTATTATTTATATTATATTATTTATATTTATTTATTATAAAAGTGATTTATTTCATAACAACAGTGCAAATGAAACTTTTGCTTAAAGAAAATTATTCTCCTGATGCAGTTTTTCATGGATTTTTCTATAGAAAACTATTCACGTGAAACACTTTTTTGTGAAATATTATGCAATTGAAAAATTTTTGTGTAGAACATTTTTATAGAGAAAGCTATTCACGTAAAATATATAGTTATTTTTTTGGGTTATTATCAATACGAAATATGTATTTTCCTTAGAAAATGGTCACGTGAAAATTTTCTGCCGTAGATAACTATTCATGTGAAAAAATTTTTCCGTAGAATACTATTCACGTGAAACACTGAAGACTGTTCATAAAAAGGCTTTCTAGAAAGAAAACTTTTCAGGAGGTGTAATTTTATGAAGAAAGTTGTTCACGTAACATATTTTTGTAAAGAAAACTATTCACATTCACGGCTCGAAGATTTGACGATTTATCGTCATTTTGAAGATTTTTGGTGCCGAAAATAGCAAAATGACGATTTGACGTATTTTTCCTTAAAATTTACGATTTTTTAAAAGTTCAAATATGGCATTTTTTTATGAAAAAATCTACTATTACGATTCATGTATTACTTACCCCTACTTAAAGATGTTGGTGTAATTTTGCCCCCTCTTTATTTATATCTGCGTAAATTGATGTTCTCAAATAACACAAGTGTAAAAAAAGTCAAGTTTCTTTAAAAATTTCGCCCATCGAAAGTAATGAGATCAAAACTTGGACACAACTTATTATTATTTTTCATAATTGTACCACGTAATCTACACGAAATTCTGAGGAAATTCTCAGAAAAAACTACGTATCTTAAATATATTCCTATTCCGCGCCTATCGACATGAAAATGTATGTATTTTTTCTTCTTTATAAAAACAATTTTTCTTAAATTACGATTTTTCAAATAAAAAAATGTATGTACTGAAATACATACTACTAAATTCCAATCATTATTCTTGCTCCCACGTAAGTAATCTCTGCTTTTAATTTTCTCGCGAGTATGTCCATAATATTTGATTCCCCATTTTCATCTATAAAGTCAATGACTTTAAATAGGATAGGCAGGAGCCAAAAAAAGAAGCAGGTCAGGAAGAGTAAATACATTTTCATGTCGAGAGGCGCGGTACAGGGTTTGATTTTAAACGCATGGTTTCTTCCCAAAATTTTTTTAGAATTACATGTAGATTTTGTTTTTACTATACGATTTTTTAATTTTTTCAATCCATACAAATCGACCCGTCATAGTATTTACGTTAAAAAATTAATTTTGATTCAGCCGATTTTTCTGACGATTTTTCGAGTATAAAATGACGACTATTTTATAATTTATTGGGATTGCTACGATATTTCGATAATTTTATCTGGCAGCACTGTTCACATTGCTTATTTTTGTGAAGAAAAGTTTTTCTGGTATTATTCAATTACTATGCAAACTGTGATTGATAGAATTTTGTTTACAAAGCCAATGGTATTAAGTATATGTTTAAAAATGGGCTTTTAAGGCCATTGACTTGGTGACAGATTGAGTTAAAAAAAGACTTCTTAAGAATTAACTAGAAACTATGGAAAAGCTAAAAACTAAGTCCGATTGTAATATATATAAAATTTTTTAAATGTAAGATTTCTAAGCTCATGCAAATAATGAAGCTAATCGATTGACTGATTGATGCCATTAAAAATATAAAAGCTCTTAAAAGAATCTATAAAAAGCAAAAGTTAACGCCACACACAAAAACTTTTCAGTGCAAAGAAATCAAATCAAAAGATTTAAAACACAAACATGTTACAATTCATTCAATCATTTGCAGACATAAAATAAAATTTATTTACTGTTCAAATCAATTTTTCGTTTTTCCATTGCAATACATTTCCTGTTTTACAAAACAACTTCAATTAAGAATTTGAGCAATAAGATATTAATTTTGTTTTTTTTTTATAACGTGAAATTTTGAAATATAAATTATAGAGTGCCGTCATAAAGAAAGGCCTTGAACTATAAAATTAACTAATTTAGTGTTTTTTTTTTTTTGTAACACAGAACCAAAATGGCTTAATTACTTTACAAATATGTATTTTAACAACTTCCCATAACTTGTTCTTTTTTTGTGTGTTATTGTAAAAAAAGAACAACAACTTTGTGTGGAAATGAATAATACGTTCTTTGAGCAAAGACTTTGACTTGAGAATTTTACTTAATACATAATTAACAACTGGTAAAAAATAACAAAACAAGACCGGAATCGTATAGGAATGGCACCGGATGCACTTCTAATTTAAGCTTTACAAATAGTTTCATTTCATAGGAAGAATTAGAATGTGTGCCAGTTTCTATCACTCCCTTGACTAGGGTTGCATGTGATAGTTGTTAGAGAACTAGAGAAATGTCCCTATTCATAGACGAATTAGTATTCCAATGACCGTTTCTAAAAGACATGATTCGTAGGGTAAATAATATTTAGCTCCACCAATCAGTTAAAGTAAATTTTCCATTCAATTCACTCAACCTTTTATCTTATCTAATGTTTTGTCTTGATTTTAAGCAAAGAAGTATACACATACATCTATATAATTAGAAAAAACTCAAAACTATGTTACACTCTACCACTACGGTTCCATTTAGCGAGCCAGCATGAATTGTTTTACCACAAAAAAAACTGATTAATATAATTTTCTTTTTTTTTCAATTAAAAGTCCGCATTAATATCCTATTAAATTTAATATATAAATACTTTTTGTTTAAGATTCTGTATGTATTTATTTGCAATTAAACAGGTGTGTTCACATATAAAATTAAATTGTGTTACAATTGCAATTCATTTAGACTGATTCATTCATAATGTACAATGCGCACTGCTTTCATGCAGTCATTCAATTAAACATTAAATAACTTGCATTTGAAGCAGAGAGTCGGTATGTCTGTTCCCAAAGCTTTGTTCATTATTACCCAGTACTAGAAAATTAATATTTATATCGCATAACAATCTTTGTTTGTTTTGTAATACAATTATTTTTTTCCAGTTCTGTTACATTTTTTTACATTTACAAATTAAGTTCTCATGATTTGAATGCAGAATTTCAATTAGTATAATTTATTTTTCTTTTGTTCAATGAAATTATAGCTTATGGCTAAATGTTTTTTTTATAATTATGTATTTTGTTAATTTGTAGTTTGTTATTAGCAAATAAACATTTTAGAGCTATTTAAAAAAGGAAAGTAATATATATTATTATTGCAACAAATTTTCTAACAAATACATAGTTTCTCATAATAAATATTAAAAAAAAATGTTTTTCAGTTTATAAGTTCCGCAGATATATAATATGTATATCAAGCTCTTCTCACAAAAAGCTTCCCTACTACTCCTCTTCGTAAAGAGCACTCGTCTACAGAATAATCTACTTTGTGACAACTTTTTACATAAAAAAATAATTCTCAGTCTTTACACCGAAAATTTCCTTATTTTTCTTTGGAAAACTGTTTCGATTAGAAGGGGTTTCTTATAAAAATCATCTTAGGGTAAAGTTATTAATAAACAGTCATCTATGAGAAAAATTTTCTATAAAAACTCATTTTCTATATAACTCTTTCTTATTTAACCGAAAAGTTTTAAATTCCTAATAAAAATATTTAATTTAAAAAATTTTTCCATCACAATTTTTTTATCAAAAAACTGTTCTCAGCAAATATTTTCCATTAGTTAAATCTTCTTACCATAAAATTTTCATACAAAAACTCTTCCAATCAAAAATATTCTTCCAACCCAAAAGTTTTATTTTATAGAAAACTCATTTCGCTTAAAAGTTTTCTTTAGAAAACACACTAAAGAGAAAATTATTTTAATTGAAAACTCTTCGAGCCAAATTCTTTTTATAGAAAACTCATTCTAGCAAAAAGTTTTCTGTAGAGCATCATTTTTCATCAAAAAATTTTCATTAAAAATTTCTTCTCTTCATTAATAAACTCTTCTCAGCAAAAAAATTTTTATAAGAATCGAAATCTTTTTTATGAAAAACTCATACCAAAGTAAATTCTTTTAATAGAAAACTCTTCCCAGCCAAAATTTTTCATAAGTAAGCTCTTCTTAGAAAAAATTTTGATAATAGAACTCTTTCAATCGAAAATATTTTATAAAACACTATTACCAAAGAATAATATTTTAAAAGAAAACTGTTCCCAGCAAAATTTTTTATAGAAAATTCATTCCAGCAAAAGAAATTCTAAATATAACTGACTTAAGGGAAAATTTTTAAATAGAAATATTCAGATCAAACGCAAATATTTCTTTACTTAAATCTCTGCCTAGAAATAATTTTTCATTTGTGATGGAAAACTCATTCCAACAAAAAATTTTTATGAAAACTCACTTAGGCGAAAATTTTTTTACAGATAACATTTTACGGTGAAAATTTACCGATAGAAGTACCATTGAAGCGAAAAGTTTTCTATTGAAAACTCTTCCCAGCAAGAAGTTTTTATTAAAAGCATTTTCCCATCACAAATCTTTCATCAAAAAACTCTTCTCCTTAATAATTTTTCATTAACAATTTCTTTTCAGCAAAAAATTTTCATAAGAAATCGATTCAAATGGAAAACATTATATGAAACACTCATACCAAAATAATAGAACACTCTTCTTCAAATATTTTTCATTAGTAAACTCTTCTCAGTAAAAAATTTTCACAAGAAAACTCTTTCAATCGATTTTATTTTATGAAACACCCGTACGACATAAAAGTCTTTAAATAGAAAACTCTTCCCAGCCCAAAATTTTGTTTGATAGAAAACTCATTCCACAAGAGAAAATTATTTTAAAAAGCGAAACGAACTTTAGCCCGTTAAAATCATAAATACAGAAAATTATTTGATTGAGAACTCTTCCCAACCAATTTTTTGTATATAAAAGTCATTCTACCAAAAAGTTTTCTTTAGAAAAATCTTATCAGCTAAAATTTTTCATTGGAAGTTTTCCCAGAAACTTTTTTTACTTTCCACAACAAAAATTTTTCAATTTAAAAGTTATCTCAGTTATTTTCCAAAGAGAAAAGAGTTCTTAAAATACTCTTCTATGAAAAAAAATTCGATAGAAAACTTCTAAGGAAAACTCTTCACAATGAAGGAATTTTAAATCGAAAACTTGTTCCATTAAAATACCTTTCTACAAACAGCTTTCGATAGAAAACTTTTTATAATTAACTTATCGTAGCGAAAACTTTGTTTAAAAAATCTGTTCTCATCAAGAGTGTTTAATTGAAATACTCTTCTTAGCAAAATAATATAATTATGAATGTCTTCTCGGCATAAACTTTTCATTAGTATGTAAATACGGTTTAGCAAAAATTTTTCTTGCGAAAATTGTTCTCAGCAAAAATTTACTTATGGAAATGTTTTTAGTAAAAAATTTACAAGAAGTTTGCAATACAAAAATAACAACTAAAAGTTTTTTATACTTGCAAAGAGTTTTGTATAAAAAAAACTTCTCGGTGAAGATATTTTATTAAAACCTCTTCCCCGGGAAAATTTTTCCTCACAAACCTGCATAGTTTTCCATGCAAAACTCTTCTCAGCAAAAATTTTCTTCTAGGCTAAAATTTTTTATTAAAAAATTATTTTCAATAAAATTGCTCACGTAAATAAGTCTTCCCAGCGAAAAGCTTTCTATATAAAAGTCTTCTCAGCGAAAGCTTATATACGGAAATTTCTTAGTATTGAAAATTTATTATTAGAAAACTCTTCTCATGAAAAATTTTTAAATTTGTAAACTATTCGAAGTGAAAACTAGCCTCTGAAAAACTATTTCTAGCAAAAAAAAATTATATAAAAATATTTCCACAAAGAGATATTCATGTGGACAAGCCTTCCTAGCAAAAAAATTTTTACAAAAAAATCTTCCCAGCGAAAGATTAAGTACGGAACCTTCTTGCCATTAAACATTTTTAAAATTTTAAAACTCTTCCTAGTGGAAACTTGCCTCTAGAAAACTATTTTCAGCAAAAACAATTACGTATATAAAGCTGTTCCCAGAGAAAATTTGCTTACAGAATATTTTTTCTATCAAAAATTTTTGAATTGCAAAATTTTTACAGTGAAAGTTTTGTCATTAAAACTCTTCCCAGTTAAACATTTGCTATACGTCTTACTTACAAAAAAAAATTAAAGAAAACGATTATTAACAAAAAGTGTTCTATATAAAACTTTACGCATAAAATTTTTGCATGGGAACAATTTTCTATGAAAACAATCTGCAGGAAAAAATGTTGTCTATAGATAACTCTTTGTAATAAATAATTTTCTATAAACAAATGCTGCCAGCATGACATGTATGTACATAAAACAATGTATGATTCATATAATTTTATACTTTTTCTTAAAATACAAACAATTCTATTGGGACTAAAATTATTCATTATTGTTATGCAACTCTTTAACAAAATAGTTAGTTATATGGCTATTACCAATTCCTCAAAGAAAAACTTAAGAAAATCATGAAATTATACAATACAACAGAAAAATAAACAAACAACATAATTAACATTTTTTGAATTTCGGATATTTAACAACTAATAGAAAAACCATTTTCCAATTAATTATTAACATTTTATTGCTACAACGATTGACCACAAATGGCACCTGCTGCAGCACAAAGTGTGTTTGTCTTACATTCATGTCATTATTTGTTGTCTACGACAATTGCATTTATAAGGCCATTTTCTAGACATCATGTCGCAGCCAACAGAAGCAACAAGAGTGTTTATTTTTAATCTTTATTTTTTAAGTAGAGTAGTCTCTTTGATTTATTGTAGTTTAAATAATAAAAATCATATGTCAAAATTGCAGAGATTTTCAGTTGTGTGTGACAAAAATTGTCCACTAAATATAAAGTTATATATTTTTATTTATGAGCTTTTGTTTGTTAAATACAATTTAACACAATACACTTATAAATATGATCGTTTAACACTACTGCAAATGATTTATATCGTGCTATAAGAAATGTGGCAATAAGAAATGTTTTATATTCACTTTGTTTCATTTGCAATTTTTGTTTTCGTTTAGAGAATACAAAAATTGTTGAAATATTTCCTTAAGATTGTAAGAAAATAAATTCAACTGCAATTGCAACTGCAACTGCAACTGCCACTAACATTCATGCTGTCACTCCCCACAAAAGGCTGTTGCTATTTTGTTAAATGGCACCTACACAATACATTTTGTTTTTCTCATTTTTACATGATTTATATTGTAACAAATGCGTCGAAGACAACATAAATCATTTAAATTATGACGTTTTTTTCTGTCTGCAGAAAATATTTTTGCAATCCAAAATTTGTGATTATTATTATGAATATTGTGAATTAGCAGAATTATTTTACTTACAACGGCCTTCTCAATTGTTGATTTCGGTTATAGTTGGCAGACAATATTGTGTCAGATATTGTTTCTAAACTATGTCAAATAAATAGTTAGTACTCGTAGTTCAATTTATTATTGTGGTAATTAAATTGTATAGTATGATATTCTATTATGAGACATAATTTTTAAAGTTAAGTGTTTTAGTGGCTACAATTATTGGGTCAGATACATATCAGAGAGAATGACAATGAGTACTCAAAAAGAAGTACATAGATGTAAATAGTCTTAATTTAAAAGAAAAAGGCAAAATAGTTCATTAGTGGCACAACGGTCACTCTTTTCGTGCACAATGCTGACACATTATAAGACTGAGCGGAGCTAACCAGACCTGTAAAATAAAATTTTTCTTGAAAACCTTGTGTCAACAGTTCAGTTAATAAATGTCAAAGTTTTTGCATCATAATGCTTGCAATAATTTTAAACTTTTATTTTATAGCAAATTTATTGTCTAAAAACAAAAGACTTAAGACACAAGCAGTTTAAGACAGTCAACTCTCCATAATATGAAACTAAGTTTATCGAAAAAGGAAAAAACTTAAATTAGCCCAAATTATAAATAAAACAAGATTGCAACAAAGATACATTTGCGTTAAAAAGTAAAGGCACGTTTGATATAATTTTAAAAGTAGAACCAAAAAGTGCGAAGGGGGCAATTTTCAACTCCCCGAAGGCAATTTAAATAAATATATAAATATATGTATGTCTTCATTTATTAGTGGTTCAGTGTAATACATGCCACGAGCATACATTCAAAAAACAAGATTTATTTACATTTCAAGACTGTTTACGCAGTCCTCTAATGTATATATTTACTAGCACATTGGTGATTTCAACAAACAGCAAGCAAAATGCATTTAATTCACAACCTGCTATTAATATAATTTTAGCTATTTGCAAATTACAAGCGATCTAACAGTTACGTTAGTGTCACAACATGTTTAAAATTTTTCAAGTGAGCAAGGTTGCAGTTATCGACATTACACTGTACTACTAAAAATCGCCAGCAGTTTAAAAGCTGTGGTCAAGCAAGCGAACAAAAGCTTTTCTTTAACAGATCATTTAATCTAGAAATAAAAAAAGCTTTTATTAGACTATTTTTAACATCGAGAGCAATAAGTTCCCAATGCCTTAAGGTAGGCATCAACAAAAAGTAGATATTTAAATCTCCGCTTAAACTCAAACTTAAACTTTGCTGGTGACATTTTGGGACAGGCCGTTAGTCTTGCTAAATACTAATTAGTTAATTTGAGTTAAGAGCAAGAGCTTATTTTCTATTTATAATTACTTTTAATAATTCCACTGCGTGTAATTTTTGAATTGCATGAATTTATTTAATTTCTTACACCAATTAACAAAGAAAATTAAAATTAAAACTATAAAAAATAGAAACAATGTCATGAGAATCTGACGTTTAAGATAACTGTACATTTAAATGAATTTTAAGTTTAAGAGTCACTTGAAATTGTTTTTGGCTTTGTTCCATGCTAATTAGTGGCTGGTATTATTGTAATTAGCATTTAATATTCTGGCGTTAATGACAACCACCCCGTAGCCACTGTTTGTTAGTTTAGCTATTGTTTGAATTATTTTTCAAGATTATTGAATATGCGAATGAGTAAAGAATGCTGAGAAGGTCAACAAATACAAAAAAATATTTGCATTAAAAAGTATTTAGTGACGTGGTTAAATTTATATTTAAAATTTAGTTATTTTATTTTTTAATTGTAATTTGAATCGTTTCGAATTGTCTTACAAAAAAAATTTGCAAGAACAATTGGTGTGATTTTTTAAGCAAACGCTAATGTTAATATTTGTTACAAAAGAAAAATACATAAGCAACTGTATGTATATAAATTTAAGACAAACGTAATATCATGCAATAACCAGATAACGAAGCCGAAGGAAAAAACTTGGAAGCGGTGGTTGAGCACAAAATGAGCCGGCTTTAAAAGCCTTGTGATATTGTATCAGATACATATCCGGTGTCCGATGAATTATTTTCATTTGAAATATTAGAAAAATAGTTTTTTATATTCCTTTAAGACATATTCACAAATTATATAAGGTCTGTTCATTTACTTTCCCAGCAGAAACTAACAACGCCAATGTAAACCAGAAATTTACAAAATTATTCTCCCAGCTACGAAGAAGTAAATGAAGGCTTTATTTGTAAAAACTTGCCAGAAAATTTTATTCATATCAGAACCATGGATGGAAATCATGATACAAATGTATTCTTTCTGATATTATTTTGTTTGATAATATTTTGAATTGCAATTTTTTTTTTGAAATTGACAATTAATATGAAATTCTTTACACAGTTTATTATCTGTATCTTTACTATTTGTATTCATTCTTCATAATTTTGTAATTATATTCCTTAACAAATACAAAAAATTCCACTTTCCATCTCTGATCATATGTGAGAAACAAACAAAAAGTTAGTTGCCATTCGTTTTTTGTGGTTTTTTTCATTTTGTACATTTTTTTTACTTTTACACTTTTTTTTCGTTTTGACGATTTTTTTTATTTTTGGATTTTTTTTAATTTTGGAGTTTTTTTTAAGCGATTTTTTTTGTTTAGGCGATCTTTTTTAGTTTTGTCGATTTATTCGGTTTTTGGCGTTTTTTTTTTAATTTGGCGACTTTTTTCATTTAGGCGCTTTTTTAGTTTGCTTTTTGACGGTTTTTTAATTTGGCGATTTTTTCTCATATAATCAATTATTTTGGTTTTGACGCCTTTTTCGCGTTTTGACGATTTTTTTCGGTTTTTCGCGTTTTTGTTAATTTTGACGATTTTTGTCATTTGGGTGATTTTTTAGAATTTGGCGATTTATTTTAGTGTTAGAAATTTTTATTAATTTTGGCGATTTTTTTCGTTTTGGCGATTTTTTTTTTAATTTTTGGCGATTTTTTTTGTTTGGCGATTTTATAGTTTTGGGATTTCTTAGTTTTACCGTTTTTGAAAATTTCAAGAGTTTGTCTTGAACGGTTTTCAAGATACAGCAAGTTGTTAAATTACATTAACTGATAGAATACCCTTTAAAGTCCTTTTTTTTAGTTTTAGTGTTTATTGTTGTAGTCTGTATAAAAAAACACTTTTTTTTACAAATTTCAAGTTTCTGAGAAAATAGCGTGTGACGGACAGACGGACAGCGTAGCGGAAACAATAGGGTTCCTTTTCACATTTCGTGTACGGAACCCTAAAAAGGGTCAAAATTAAAAAAAAAAACGAGAAAACTACACTAAACTTATTATTTTATTATGTATTTTTATATAATTCGCTCTAAAAAAAACGATGACAAAAGGTGGCAAAGCAGTCGAAAAAGTGGTAATTCGCCTTTTTAGTCGGACAAACGATCACGCTGGCAATAATTTATAGGAATTTTCTTGTCTCTCAACTTTTCTCTCTCTCTCTCTCTCTCTCTCTCTTTTGACGCTTTGTCCTAGCAAACTTTTTGAGTTAATGAACACTTTCCCGTAACAATTGTTACAAATTCGTAACAATTTTTAGTAAATGAACAAACCTATTCACCTTAACTTTTGTACAGTATTTATATATTTGAAACATTTTAGAGGCCAGATGTGTACTCGGCATAAGGTAAAATGGAATGCCATGAGCGGCAGCGGCTAAGATATCTGAGAACAAATCGACGTCGGCTTAGCCTCGGCTGAAAACCGGTCAGCCTCGTTCTCTGCCAATAACCGAAAAAAAAACTTAAGCAACACATTTTTTTGAACCTCGTTTAATTAATATTATTATTATTATTATTATTATTTTTTTTTTTGTTTTAAGAAAATAATCGATTTTGGTAAAAAAATTAAGTTTGAAAATTATGTCGCTTAATTTTTTTGCGGTTATTTTACAAATAATTCTTTATTTACTTGCCAACGCTTGCAGTAAAAGTTTGATTACTATCATCTGACTTTGGCTGAAATATTAATTCATATTTTTTCACATACAAATTTTTTTATATTAATGTAATTTTTCAAAAACCAAAAAAAAATATTTGCTAAAACTGTTAAAAAAAATTCGCACAAATCTCATTTGTAATCAACTTAAAGAATTCATATTTTTTATTTTAAAAGACTTTAAATAAAACAAAGCTAAACAAAAATGTTAAAGTCAATTTAAGCCGTTTAATATCATTGACTCCAACACAAAGACTTTGTCTGCTAGATTTTAAAATAAATAAAGAAAAAAATATTATACATAATAAAATTTAAGACAAATAAAGCTACACCAAATAAAAACATATTTATATTGCATTGTTTTATTATTTTATTGTAATTTTTTTTTCTTCTTACTTCAAGCTTTTATGAGGCTTTTTAATATTTAACTATTTTGGCAATAAAAAATAAATAAATTTGCATAAAACGGCCAATAAACCATTAAAAAAATCAACGTTTCAACCAGGAAATCTGTAAATATTAAACTAAATACAACAAAGAAATACAAAAAAAAATTTCAAATAATTCATTTCCAACGGCAATATGAGTGAGTGGTGAGACACCCAGTATTTTTTTGAAATATTTTAAATGGAGATGGGCAAACTATAGCTGTTAAAACGTGATGGTGGTTTAGCATAGATCACTAATTAACTGATTGCTGGTTGCTATTTTTCCACTACGAGTTGAGTCACATGCTTTTCTGATTGGGAAGTTGCTTTGCTCATGATTGCGGTGTGAACCATGAATAGAGAGCGAAGCTCATATAGTGGAAACATGCTATGAGGAAAAATTAAGTAGAGTACAATTATCCCTCGATTTACACGTTACTTTTTTACACGATTATTTTGGTTTTTGTTTAAATTGATTGATTTACTCGATTTTTTATGCGTTTTATTGAATATTTTTGTCTCTAATAGAATTTTCGAGCTAGTTCTTACAATATTTGGTAAATCAAATTGTTTTCACATCAATTTTTAAAATAACGTCTATTCCTAATAACTAAGATTCATGTGGTAATACCGAAAAATGCATATACAATTTTTTAATAAAATCAATTTTTTACGCAATTCTGCCTTTATTTTCGATTTAAACGATTTTTCAAACAAAAGTTTAAAATTACGATTTACACAACTTTCTCAGGAACGTGTCTATTGTATAAATCGAGGGATGGGTGGGTGTATTTGGCTCAAAAAGGGAAGGGATAAAAGTGACGTGAATCTAGGTATAAGAAATAGAGAAAGCTGGAGAGAAAAAGAGAGAGAAAATACGCTGCAGATAAAAGGAGTAGTATGTGGTCAGAAACATACTAGTTACTTTGAATTCAGACTGGTTTCACATCTGTTTTTTTTTCATACAACGAACTATTGACTTTTACATTGGGTTGTCATAGAAGCACAACTAGTTGTTTTGTGTAGAGTTGCATACTAGTTGAAGAACTAGTTGCTGTTATACTAGTTTATAAAAATTCTTTTTTTCCATTTTGTTTACATGACAAACAAAAGAGAGAGAGAAAAAGAGAGAGAGAGCGCGTCGCTTGTAGAGAATTGCAGCCGATTTTTCATCAAGCTTTTTAGTTCTGTCTCTTTATAACTAGTATAGGACTGTTCCAAAAAGTAACAACTCCAAAAATTAGCAACAGGGTAAGGTTCGGAGCTGGAAAAAGTTTTTAGTGTATAAATTACTACAGAACAGTGGTGGGCATTGTGGTTGTATTTGATGCTTATTTTTTATATTGAGGTGGCAGAGCTAGCCCACCAAACAAAAAGCCTAGCGTTTGAAACTTAAATTCTTATTTCTTATTTCTTTTAAAATAAAACCAAGAATTTTTTTAATAGTTTCAATTGCAGAGATTTATTGCCAGACAGTTCTCGCTTAATAATACTTTGCCTCATTTTGTTAACTGGATTGCGCTGTTGTTGAAAGTACATTATGGATACTTTCCAGCAGTATGAGAATGGACTGTCATAGCGAATGTCGATGTACGCATCTTGAAGCATAGGTCTCTCTTTTTCCGAGTAATTTTTCCCATATCCTTGCACATTTGCGAAAGATGATGCATCATTCATTGATGAAGAGTTCAAAGCTCTTGATGTGTACGCACCTATACTCTAGGGGTAAACATCTTTTTCACAATATAATCACAAATTTTGAGTAAGATCGCAAAGCTTTATCAAATCGGTGTGAGATTTGTATGAGTGTATTAGTGTAATCATACGAACAAGAAGTGCCGATAGATTTAACAGCTGCATAGAAATACACTCAACCGAATTCTAAAGCATACCTTCAGAAGCAATGTTAATTTTAATAGAAATTGCTTGTGTAGCAGTGTTGCCAGTGGGGATAATTTTGTTAAAAAATTGAAAAATGTAAAATAAATAAAATAAATATAAACTTTTAAATGAAAGAGCGTTTTAAATGTCAAATATTTGTTTAAAAGATATATAGCAGTCTTCATAAAGAATTTATAATATTATATTATAACATATCTTCTTTACATACTGTTGCCTTACACTGAAGCTGGTGCACGACAATTGGGTAACAATCTCCATCTCATGCCAATTTTTATGGGTGGAGATTTTAATACAAATTTTGCAAACCCACAGTTGCAAGCTTTATCAAAATTTGTATTTGTCGTTTTCCACTTGCATGAGCAATTCTTCACAAACCCCCACAACTAATAATTCCACTACTATAGATGCAGTTTTCCATAGATTTTTAAGTACAGTAGAGTCAAAAATTTATATATCTTATTTTAGGTAACATAAGCCAATATTAAAAAAAAATCATTATTAGATGTTTACCTATTATTGCTGTTCTTTTTAATACACCTAGATGTAAACTTTCAAATTAATTGAATACCTGTATTTTTTTCCGTTTGTATCTTTTATCAGGAGCATTCATTGAAAGTTTCTTATTTGGCAGAAATTATATGATTTTATTGTTCAGAAGTATCATGATGATACCTTACTGTGTTGCCCATAAGTTTGGTTCGAACAGCTGTTTTGTATGGTTATGTTACATCTAATTTAAACTTTATTCATGAATTTTTTACGCACATCATCGGCTTTGTTTTCAATCATCAATTCAACAAATCTATATTGAAACTTAGCAAATGCTTTCATTCATATAAATTTCGTTATTGAAAATTTATAGAGTGCGAAAGAATTAAAAAATTTTTTTTCCACATGAGAATCAATAAAATATGTAATTTTTTCACGATACCATCTCCAAGCTCAATCTCGTGAGATGCAGTAAAGACTGTGCACGAAATATTTTTAACAGCCTGATACTTTACAGTATCAGAAAAATCTACATATATAAATAATAAGAAAAATCTAGATAGATAAATGTATATTGAAAACCAGATGGATTTAACTTAATCCTTAAGACTTTTCATTGGTATGAATTGGTTGCGCTTATTTGGGCAAATATTTAACTAAGTGAGATTTTACCTTTAGATATAAAAATTATGTTATTTGGTTTTTTTTTCCAAAAATCAGGCTTTCAATTTCATTTAAAATTATATTTTTAAATAAATAAAAGATTATTCATTAAAAATTTATTTTTCCATCCTACGTTTCGTTGGTATTTTTCCAACTTCTTCAGGGATGATTCTTTATTCAAATATTTAATCTTTAAAATAACCACATAATTTAATTAATTTTGTATAAACTGGACAATTACAAAACACAAACTTAATATATTAAATATGTATATTATAAATTGTTTAAACAAATTAAAAAACTAATTAATATATATCACAGCCGAATTTCTCTCACTATTGTCGCCACTATACTAGCTAGTTATTACGTGGTTATTTTAAAGATTAAATATTTCAATAAAGAATCATCCCTGAAGACGTTGGAAAGATACCAACGAAACGTAGGATGGAAAAATAAATTTTTAATGAATAATCTTTTATTTATTTAAAAATATAATTTTAAATGACCTTGAAAGCCTGATTTTTGGGAAAAAAAACCAAATAACATCAAAATAATAGAAAATAAAAATAAAGGTCGATAATAGTTACATTTAAACATTTACACATAAAAATTATTGTTTCTTAACGCAGCTTGAGATAGCTCTTGGTCAGCTGATTGTTAATAATCAGCTGATTTAAGCTGCAAGAATGAATTCATCCATTTATTTCAGATATACATGCATAGGAAAAAACAATTTCCTGCAATAAACAGGTAGTTGAAAAAAAAATCAATTAAAATGTAATTAAATCTTTTAAATCAATTAAACTTTTGTTTAAAAAATTTTATTTAATTAAAAATTTAATTAACAAAATAAAACGTTCAATGAGTTTTGGGTTTTTTCCCCAAACGTATTTATTGCAGGAAAAAATTGTTATTTTATGTATTTTAATTTCTTTCCGGCTTAGTGTAAGAGAAAAAATATGCAAATATATAAAAAATGAGTTTAAAAATTATTGCTGGTCAGCTGACTACTAGTGATCAACTGATTTGAGGAGTTAAGCTGAATTCATTGTTTCAGATATAAATGTTTGTTAAGCAAAAATTTTATTTTATGTATGTAAAAGCTACAAATCTATAAAAAAAGTTCCTGAGCACATGGTTGAAATCAGCTTTACTTCATTTATATTTTGAATTTTTTATTTTTGTTTACGTATTGCGTTTTTTTTAATCTTTCGTGCACTTACTTTATGATGCGGTCGATAAAGCGTCAATTTGATTTATTAAAAATTTTTTTAATATTTTTTCTGTTGTTCCTACTTAAAGAAAAAAATGGGTGTGCAAAAGCTAAAGCAGAAATAAAGGTAGAATTTTTTTGCTCTCTTATTGTTACAAATATTAATAACAATAGCCCATATTAGACAGACAGACAAATAGACAAAACATTATTAGATAACACGATCTACTAACATAAACAAGACACACAACACAGGAATACATACATAATTCTTTGCAAACTTGGTCAGTAATACCAAATGGTTTTGAAATTTTTTCCGCTATTTCTGTTTTTCTTAGACGACTGGACACACACAACACAGGAAAAATTAATGGTGGGAGTCGAACAACAAACAGTTGGACCAGCAAAAAACTAAATCAACAGAAAAATTAGAGTTGGAAAATATTAAAACGAAACAGAAACGAAACGAAAATTACTCAACTGAAGCGTAAGTTTATTTTATGCAAATTAGTTATGAACTAACTAATCATTTGTTAATTGTAGAGAGACGGTTGTTTCTTTGCGGAAAAATCTTGAAATTCTACAGTTTAGTCCGACACACATTTTAGTGCAAAAGAGCAAAAGATGGGTCATAAGAAGAAGAAAAAAAAACATGAAACTTGATATAAAAACCCTTAGTTATCTTAATTTTAAATTAGTTCACAGTTAACATCTCAACTTAACACGGTAGTTTAAAATCATTTAAAATTCAATAAAACATGTGGAAAATTGTAAGTTATAAAAAAACACAAACACGGAAATACATTTGTCTATAAAAAAATTAGTTATTTACACTGCTTTGCTCCAGTTTGAATTCTAAGTCGTATTGCCATCCCTATTAAAAGTTCTTAAGTGTATTTACAAAATATTGTAAGCAGTTGTTTTGACTTTAAGAACAATGATCTGTAATAGCAGAAGTATTTGGGATTTTTGCTTAATGGAATAAAGACTTTATGTAAAAAAAAAAACTTACTTCACTATTTCTTATAAAGCAAAAGTATTTTAAAAATAAGTTCTAAGAAATATTTAGCATTCAATAAATACTCCTCAAGCGAATTTTTTGTATACTCACTCCAAAACATAAAATTTTTAAAAAACTGACGAAGCAGCGAAGAGCAAGATCCCGCCCATTGTGCAACTGGTATGAGAATATTCACAACTTTCTCGGAAGAATTTATGTTTTGTCGCTGTTAAAGCTTGTCTATAATTATTCCGTTGCTATTTGGGAGACGCAATAATGCACTTCAAGAAATATGCTTGTAATAGTTTGTATAAAAATTTTCACAAAATAATTGAGAATTATTAAGAAAAAACCACTTAAGCTTAAAATCTATCTAAAACATTAACGGTTTTAATTAAATTTGGAATGCGTTGCCATTTTTTTATACTATTATTGCTTAATGAATCGAAATAGTGAATTTTTAATTGGGATTTCTAAACTCAGCAACCGTGACTTTTGGATCACCAATTTTAGTGTTCTCTCTTGATTTAATTGTCCGCAACGCTAAAAATTTTTAATTATTTTTACAGTTGCAGTGAACACTAGAACCAAAAACTTTTCACTGGAAAAATTTCGCGGAATAGTGAACACTTCAAAATTAATTGTTGCAGATTTCTTATTAAAGCTGAAATTAAATATTTTTGGCGCGATTTAGAAGCTGGGACGAGATTTTCGTAACAAAAATATTCGAAACTTTTACAGTTGTAAATTTATTTTGGTTTTGATTTCTTTTTGCTTAAAAACGTATGAAAAAAAACGAAGTGAAACAAAAACAATGATAACGATTGATCAATTTGTTTTTGTATTGTTTTTGCACAACGGAGACAACGGAGCCGATCAGCTAACAGCCGCCGCCAGCAACAAACAATACATTAATCGTACACATTTAGAAAAGAAAATATGTAGTTCGCAAATAAAAAGGAACTTTTTGAAATATTTGCAGCAAATTTCACATCATCATATAACATAATTTTATTGCATTATTTCACTCAAGAAATTTTTTTTATAAAGCTAAGTAGCATAGCTCTAACCGGGTGTCCTAGGACACCTCTCTACTTTTTCTCAATTAATACGAAGTCCTGAAAGAAGACGAGAAAAGTTGTATTAGAAAAGGAAAACGAGAAATGGTTTTCACCCCGATGGTAAATCAATTATTGTTTTTATATTAGAAAACAGTTTTTTGTACTCTATTTCATTAAAAAATAATGTTCAAAAGTAATATCCGGGCCAGATTGTGCTGCTGGCAAAGCACATATGTATGTATGTACGTCTTAGCATTGGAAAAGCTGCATTTAATTTTTTTGCTTGTTTAAATTTTTTTATTATTAATTTATAATATTAAACTACACCATCAAGAAACTATTTCTTTGATTAATTTTCTTTAGCATACACTATAGTTTATAGTTAAAAAAAAGTACATTGAGTTGTCTCCAGGATTCGAACTTGCGGCGCTCTCACGGCAAGACTAGCATATTGCCCACTAGCCAGCAGCAGGAAGTTTTCGCAGATAATGGGAATTTTGTCGGCTATTTACGAACATCAAAGTATTTTTCATTGTAGTTACGATAATATTTCATTAAATTTTCTATGAAAATATAATTTTCACAACAATAGACTAATTACAATTATGGTTTGATACTTTGATCTTCTTTTACTTCAACAAATCGATTTAAAATATTTGTTTGTATGAATTCTACATAAAAACGTGTATTTAAGTTTTTCATTACCCGAATGAAAATTATTTCATAAAATTAATGATATATATTACGAAATGTAAAATATTATGCTCTAGAAAGGTTTCATACCATTAATGAAAATTGCATCAATATAATACAGTGTTTCATTTTATTAATGAAATTTGTCGTTTTTTTCATGAAAAGAGTTCAACGTAATGGTATCATTCCCTTTGCAAACAGTTTTTCTTTCAGTGTATTTATAGATTTGTAATATTTGTTAGATCTTTTCTAAGAAAATTATATTACTTTTATTGTAGTCTGTTCTTTGTATTTGGTGCAAAAAGAAATACGAGAAATGGTTTGCACTTCGAAGGTAAATTAAACAATAGTAAATACAATAAAAAAAACATTTCTCATGTTCAAATTTCACCACAAATTTTCCCCGACCGAGCCCGGACGGGCGTCTTAAGCACTGAAAAACAGCATTCGTCCCAACAAAAAATTACGTGACTTAATAGACTAGAACTAGAGTTTTAAGCGGAAACCATTTCCTAAATAAATTTTCGTTTAAATAAAAATTTATATTTGGGAGTTCTGCTCTAAGAATACTATATTACAAGCTTTTACCTGCGGCTCCGCTTGCGTTGATATGGGGGCAAATTACGGCATTCGATGCGATTCGAGATTTTAAAATTTTTCCATATAAACTCTATTGAAATATTTCTTAATTTCATGCAATAACGAGTGCCGTAGTTTTGGAAATTATACTAAAAATTTATGAATGTTTTGTTACTCACTGATAATGTTAAAAAACCGAAAAAACCCGACATAAAAGCGATAAAAAAATTAGAAAACAGAATAAAACCCGGTTATAAAACTGTTTAAACAATCAAACCCGGACAGAAAAGTGCCTTAAACAGCCCAAAAATTTGTTTTTCGGAAAAAATCCGTACTCAATATAAAAAAACCGGTTCTGAACCGAACAAAAAAAATAGGCGATTTTTGCGGCTGGTAATATAGCTTCCCATTGGTGAAAGAATTTTCAAAATTGGTTTAGTGGTGTGAAAATCCATACCAAATATAAAAAAACCGGTTCCAAACCGGATAAAATAATATTCTTTGTTTGACGCTGGTAATGTACGAGTATCTTTCTATTTGAATAGAAAGAATTTTTAAAATCGGTTCAGTGGTTTTGAAAATACCTACCAAATATAAAAAAACCGGTTCCGAACCGAATAAAAAAAATATCCAATGTTTGACGCTGCTATTGAGCTTTCTATTTATGAAAGAATTTTTAGGAAAAACCGTACCAAATATAAAAAACCGGTTCCAAACCGGATAAAAATAGGCTATGTTTGACCCTGGTAATGTACGAGTATCTTTCTATTTGAATAAAAAGAATTTTTAAAATCGGTTCAGTGGTTTTGAAAATACTTACCGAATATAAAAAAACCGGTTCCAAACCGAATAAAAAAAAATATCCAATGTTTGACGCTGCTATTGAGCTTTCTATTTATGAAAGAATTTTTAGAAAAACCTTACCAAATATAAAAAACCGGTTCCAAACCGAATAAAAATAGGCTTTGTTCGACGCTGGTAATGTACAAGTATCTTTCTATTTGAATAGAAAGAATTTTTAAAATCGGTTTAGTAGTTTGAAAATCTGTGTTAAATAAATCAAAAAAAAACCTGGTTCAAACCGGATAAACAGGCCATATTTGACGCTAGTAATCTAAGTTTCTATTGGAGAAAAAAACTTTCAAAATCGGTTTAGAGATTCACTTTCTAAATTTATAATATTAGTAAGGATAAGGATTTTCATTTCAGTCGGTTCTTTTGTATTTTGTAATTGTAAGTTCTTCTCTAAAAAAAAATAATTAAAATTTATTTTTTTATTTCAGTTTGTTTTCTGTGTCATCATCAGTGCAGTCAGGGCTCGCCCAAGCTATATATCCACTTCAGTGGGCATACCCGCCCACTATGAGCACTATGCGTATGAGCCCACTGTAGTGGGTCATGCTGTGACACATATACCAACAGCTGTGTCCCATCAAAGTCAAACTATAGTTCATGAAAAACGTCCCTACCTCAGGCCCATTTTGAATTATCAACCCGCAGCTGCTTACGTTAAGGGACATTACGCTCCGGTGCATGCTAAACTTGCAGCAGCTGCACCATATGCTTATGCACCCGTAGCATATGACACAGATTACTATCCCACAGGTTGGCATACAAATTTGGCATACAACAGGGGCTGGAATGGTTGGCCTTTGAAGTGAATTCCAAAAAAAAAGCGAGCAGAAATAAAAACCAATTTTATTGCTACAAATAATTAAAATTAAATATAGAAAAAGTTGACAATAAAACAATATATTCAAAATTCATTATTAAAAAAACTTGCTTTATTTTCTTTCATCGTATCATGCTTATTATGCACATATCGTTACCTTAATATAGAAAGGCCCTAACTACTTAATTTTTTGAAAGCGAGTTTTTTGTTTATTTCGATACATTAGATGTTCTTCTATTGAAATATATAAAAAAATCGATATTAAAAAAAATAATGAGTTAGGGCCTTTTTATATTGAGGCAACGATATATATTACTTTTTTTAAATTGTCCTTCCTATAAACTTAATTTAGACTTCACCACTGCGAGTATGAAGATCCATAGCTGGGAGCATATGATTTTATACCTGCACCCTCATGATGGTAACTGTGCCATAGAGGCGTCTCATGATCATATGTTTTATAAACAGGAGCAGCAGCATAACTGGTGTGTAACCAGGGGTCGGCAATTGTTTTCACCACTGGAGCAGCATAAGTAGTCTTAAGAATAGGAGCTACCACAGGCTGTACATAATGACCAGTAGAGTGCACTTGGGAAATGGATTGATGAGAAACAGCTGTTGGTATTGATTTTACATTATAACCAATACTAGCGTAAGCCGGTTCTTCGATGTAGGTGGGTGAAGAGTAAAGCACGTGAGAGGAGCTCGAATAGCCAGGTCGAGCAGCAGCAACAGCAAAGAGAGCGACAAAAATATACTAAATAAACAAATTTGGTTTTAAATAGCATTTAGGTGGTAAATAATATTTAAGAGCAAGAATTTTATTTGGGTATAAAGCACAGGATTAATCAAAGTTCATACATACAAATTTATAACAAATGCATAGTTTTTTTCTTGTCACATATGTATTTATTTTAACCGATTTGAAAAAGCTCTATGAACTAAAATATTCAGTATTCAGGACTACTAAAATGTTTATTAGTGTTACCAGACTTTATTTACAGCTATTTTTTTAGGCAAAAAAACTTTTAAATAAAACAAGCAGTGAAATGAGCAATAAGAAAGTTTTTTAAAGAATCTAAATTAAAAAAGTCGAAATTATTATTATTATTATTTTGTATTTACAAAAACTAAATTAAAATTTCCAAAAAAAATCTTAGTTGACTTAAAAATTATCTAAAGAGAAACAGCCTTATAAAACTTTAGTTTTGCATACAAAATTTTTCTTAGAAGGCCGTTTTAAGGCCTTAATAATTTTTATAAACAATGCTGTAAGTATAGGTGTGTTCGTAAATGCATCACTGATCTGCATCATACGTGCAAACTTTTATTTAAAATGCAATATAAGTTCGCTGACAATCTGTTTTAGTAGTAATCATGTTTGAACACCATATTTGACATTTATTTGTGCGTTCTCTACTTACGTGAAGTAGCTTTGAACATTTAAATTTCCATTTGCAGCGCAGCGATAAATTTACGAACATACCCTTTTTAAGAATAATAAAATTTCTATCAGTATTGTCAGATTTTTTTCTTCAAATTTGAACAAACTGAAGAAAAAAAATTAAATTGATGAAACGCCTTTAAAAAAAGTTTAAAGAAATCTTTGTTTGTGATCCTAGAACTTTCATTAGTGTTGCCAGGTTTTGTTTTCACAAAAAAAATAAAAAATTTTCTAAAAATAATATCACCGACTTCAAAAGGCTTCAAGAACTAGAAAAAGAAGTACTTGCCAGATTTAATATAAACTTTTTAAAAAATAAGCAATAAAATGTTTGTCAGTATTGCCAGATTTTCTGTTCATAAATTTGAACAAAGAGAAAAAAAAAGTTTATTGATTGATTGATTGAAAAAATTTAAAAGAGGAGATAGATAGATTTAAAAAAAAATAGTTTGAGATGCTAGAACTATCATTTGTGTTGCCAGATTTTGTTTTCACAAAAAAAAATACTTATTGAAAAAAATTTACCTGACTTTAAAATGCTTCAAAAACTCAAATAGAAGTATTTAGGATTTTTGTAAATTGTATCAATTTTGCCAGATTTTGTTTTCAGCTCTTTTAAAAAACTTGGAAGAAAATTTTAAAACCAAAGAGACCGTGAAAAATTTTTCAGAGAACTTAGTTTGTGGCCCTAAAAATATGGTCAGTTTTGCCAGACTTTATTCTCAAAAAATTAAGTAAAATTTTTTTAAACATTTAGCCGACTAAAAACTCCTCTAAGAACTGTAATATGAGTTTTCAGTTATAATGAAAATTTTATCAGTATTGCCAGATTTTTTCTGAATCATTTTAAACTGAGGAAAAAAATTTATATTGATTTAACACATTTAAAAAAATTTTAAAGGGCAGGAAGAAAGTTAAAAAAATGAGTATGAGATCCTTGAATCAACATCGGGTGTTGCCAGATTTTGTTTTCAGAAAAAAAAATTTTTTTATTTAAATTTAAACAACTTAAAAATGAGAGCTTAACAAGGTTTTTAAAAAAACTTAGCAAAAAAAATCTACAATAAAAGAAGTAAATGGAGAGGGAAGAAGAAATATTTTTCAAAGATTTTAGTTTGAGATCCTAGATCATTGGTGTTGCCAGATTTTGTTTTAACAAAACTAAACTCTAAATTTCCTAAAAAATTTAGACCGACCTAATAATAATTTAAGAACAATTACTTAAGGTTACTGCCAGGTTTACCTGGTTACTGCCAGGTTTTATTTTCGCAAAAAAATTAAGTACTCTGCAATAATACAATTTTAATCAGTGTAGCCGTATTTTGTTTTCAAACTTAGCAAAAAAAATTTCTAAAATAAAAGAAGTAATGAAAAGGACATGAAAGATGGGTTTCCAAAAACTTCTTTCAAGATCCTAAATCATCGATGTTACCGGATATTTTTTTCAGAAAAAAAATTAAAAAAAAATGCTCTATGTCCAAATTCGCCACTTGAAGTATTTCCTCACACATAAGGATGTTAAGGTTTAAGGTTTATGCTAGAATTTAATGGGATATATTTTTAAATCTGTTATTATTATTGTGATGTTTGTGAAAAATTCCTTTGAAATATGTCTACAATAGTCAAGATGCTTTTTGGCATCTTCTGTAACTTATTGTCTGCTTTAAGTAAAGTTTGTCACAGCAGGCAAATAATTTTGCTTGCTTGCACTTCTTTTATAAATGTATTTAAGTATGTGTGTATTCCTTTTGATTTAATCCTTCAAGCACTTAACACTCACCAATTTATACATTTTGTTTAATATAAAATTAATTTTATTAAATTTAAATCACTTTTAAAAACTTTATTGTATTCTTAGAGAATAACTATAGACGATTGATAGTTTTTATAAAAATACTACCAGCTTATATAGTAAAAATAAAATAATTCAAATTTAATTGAAAACAAAAATCAAAATACACAGACAGATAGATGCTTCATAAAACCCTTTCAAAAATTTAAAAACATCATTAAAACATGTACTTTTAATAAATAATTAAGCAATTGCCTGCAAAAAAAAACTTATGGCCATTAAAAATTACACAAATTTAAGTTAAACTTGAAAAATAAAACTAATAAAAACGCACAACGGCGTGTGAAGAAAACTTTGGCTTGGATTCTTAACTTGACCAAGACAATTAAAATATTGTGCTTTAAGCCAAGTGTACTTGCACAAGTAACAATAACGAATTTTGTAAAAGAAATTAAAAAATAATTGAAGCACAAAAAATAACGTGTGCATGCATTCATTCATTCACACTGACGAGGCTAAATTTAAGTGACTTAATTTCAGTTTCCTCTTTTATACACATTTAGCCACTCTAATTTTCAAAGTTTTTCAAATTATTAAAAACAATCCAACTTAAATATTAAATACGCTTAAGTAGTTATAAGTAAGATATGATGTATTTATAAAACACCCTGTAGTTCTGGGAATAATTAAGAGACTTACATATGCTCCCAATACATTTAATCTGTTAATAATATACACATCAAGCCATAAGCGCCAAAAAAAAGCTTAAACGACACATTTTTTGAACTTGGTTTTTTTGACGAAAATTGATTATTTACAATCTTAAAAAATCGATTTGGTTAGAAAACTATTTCGAAAATTATGTCGCTTGAGCTTTTTTGGCGGTTATGGCACGACATGATCGCATGTATGTATGTAAGTATTTCTAAACTACTACTGCTACCGATTGCGTTAACGATGATTAGGACTTTGTTGTTATTCTCATCAGCGAGGTAAATCTGAATGATTAATTAAATTTTAATTTACAGCCAGACTCTCGTCAGCAGAACTTAAAAAAAAACACATTATTACGAGCATTTGATCGAAATGTCGGTTGGTTATGGTTTTATTTTTTTTTTATTTTTTTTAAAGCAATTAAGAAACACACCATAACGTGATACAATTTTAATATTTAATTGAAAGAATTTTGTTGCTTTTCAATTTAAGTCAGCTGGAGGTTTTAACTCTTCGAGGTGTTTCTAATTTAATGAACGAAAATAAAACTATTGCTTAAATATTTCATTTTAGAAATACAATATTAAAGAATAATAATAAAAAGCATTAACGATACATCATAAATCTCCAATGTAGGGATGACGTAGTGCTTAGCGTTGCTAATGTTAAAATAAATAGTAACAGTTATGCATAACAATTCAATGGAACACAAGTAAGAATTTTTCATTGTTTAGAATGACCATATAGAAAATATTAAAAAAAACAATAGAGCTCTACGTGCACATTTCAAAATTTTGTGTCAAAAATTTAATTTTCAACTTTCGCTTTTTGTTACCTTTTTAACACTTACTTATAAGGCCCAAAAATTTAAGAACGTTGGCAACGCAGTTTATGTTAATACAAACAGCGCTACTGTTCCACCGACTAGGGTGGCAAATTGCCACTTTTTCGACTGCCTTGCCACTTTTTGTCTCGTTTTGTTTAGAGTGAATTATACAAAAAAACATTCACAATAAAAAGTTTAGGGTAGTTTTCTCGTTTTATTTTTTAATTTTGTCCTTTTTTTGATAAATTCCCTTTTTGGTGACACTTTTTGAAAAAAGTCATCGGTCACCCTGAATACAAAGAGCTGTCAGTGTTTACATTTTTTAAGGTTCAGTATACCAAAGGTGAAAAGTAACCCTATTTCTTTCGCCAAGATGTACGTGCGACCGTCTGTCTGCTTCAGGTTGTTTTCTCGAGAACCGTTCGAGCTATGGACCTGAGATTTTGACAACTGAAAGCTACAGCAACAAATATATTATAGTTAAAAATTAAAGGGTTTTCTTAAGCGAGCAACGAAATAGTGAAATGCTAATGTAATATATAGACAATTATATATAGACACTTGAAGTTTTCAAAGTTAGTCTATTTTTATTCAGACTACACAAATTACCAGTGAAAATTATAAATTCAAAATTAAAGGGTATTCTGTCAGTTAATGTAATTTTGACAAATTGCCGTATCTTTGAAACAGCAACAGGACAACTCTAGAAATTACAAAATCTACAAAAATTACAAAATAAAAAAATCGCCAAAACGCAAAATAAATCGCCAAAATGAAATATTAGCATTAAAAGTAAAAAAAAAATTGTCAAAACGAAGAAATCACGACATCCAAACGAAAAAAAAGCCAGAACTAAAACAAATCGCTAAAAACCCAAAAATTCCATAAACAAACAAAAAGTCGTCAAAACTAAAATATATGAAAAACCAAAAAAAAATTTACTTATTTTATCTTACCCTGCGTTTACACATGCAAGTACCTTGCATGCAAGCTCTGTGCACGTATTACCAACGAAAATTTCGCACAAATGCCCGACTGTCTTGCAACTTGCATGCTAACCTTTTAGTGCAGAGTTGTCCATAATTTGTACTAAAGTATTATTAGGGCAACCCTGTTAGCTAACTTTCCATTTACTTGCTACAAGTTCAACAAGCCACTGTCTTGTAAAATTCCATGGCAGTTGAGTTGGAAGTAGACTGCAAGTGCCGAAAGTGTAGATGTGTTAGTAAAAGAGTTTGAGTGTATTGAGTTCTTCGAACTTGCACTTGCACGTGTTAACCCTAGGTTAAGTTTTGTTTCATTGGGCATTTTAATTGAATTTTATTTCATTTTATGATTTGATTGTAAGCCAAATTAAATGTAATAATTATTAATGAACAAATAACACCAAAGTAAATTGTAAATATTCTGACAAACACTAAGTAGAACGGAACAAGTAGCTTTTTTCGATGTTCTATTTTAACATGTCTAAGTTTACAACAGTCTTGCCATTGTCATTTGATCTTTACTAATTATGTACATGTTGGTTAATTTGCTTATTTTTGTTCGTTCTACTTTGGTTTGTTACTATTAAGCATATTTTTATTTAATTTTTGGCCACAAATCCATAGCTTTAATTTTAGTTAGTTTTATTATTATTCTTCGAACTTAATTTTTTCTATATTTATGATTAGGCCAAAGAGCAAGCGATAATGGCTAGACTTTTGTAAATTTAGAGATGGTAAAATTTAAATTTCATTACAAAAAAAAGCTTTCAGCAAATTGTAATGCGATGAATCAAGACAATTCACAAATTCCATTTACACCGAAAGCTGAGTATATAAAGCAGAAATCTACATCAACTGACGCCACATACAGTGGAACAAATACAAAAAATGCTGATGATGAAGGTGTAGTAGCCCTCGAAAACAGCTTATTGTTCCGTTCTACTAAGTGTTTGTCAGAATATTTACAATTAACTTTGGTGTTAATTGTTCATTAATAATTATCATATGTAATATGGCTTAGAAAGCGATACGAACTTTAGCCTAATCAAATCATAAATATATAAACACTTACTTACGGTCTTATGTATAATCAAAAATTAGCATGAAGTTAGCATGAGTGGCAAAATTTAACATGGCCTTAACGTGTTTTCCCATACAATTTTACATTAAAAATTATGCTAGGATGATATTTTGTGTTAAAACTACATTATGCGGTGATTTTTAATGTCAAATAGTATAAAGGAACTCGTCAACACGTAGTTCTATTTTGTCACTTATGCTAACTTCATGCCAATTTTTGATTATACATAAGGCCGTTACTTTTGATATTTTGTAGTAAATGATCATTTTATACTTGTGTGGCATACCGAGTCACTTTAAAAATAATAATTATGAGCGAACAAAACAATTATTTACAAATAAAAATTTCAAGATAAGATATGTTTCTATTAAAACTCTGAAAAACATTTTAAATTTGAGTTTAAATTTTAATATTTTTTATTTTAAAATTTTAAATCACTTCATATCATTTCATTTCGAATTGTAATTAAAGTACTAAAAAGGTTAAAGGTTTGATATACAAATGACATTAATTCATTATAGTACAAAAAACATCTTTGCCTCGTTTCCTATTTCCCAAGGTAATGTGCACCATACAGAGGAGCATAAGGGTGAATTAAAGGTGCTGCATAAGTTTTCACTACAGGAAGGGTGTAAGCAGTTCTTATAACAGGGTGATAGGGGGAGGCATAGACCAGAGGAGCAGCAGCCAAATAGCTGGGACGAGCCCCAACCATAGCAAAAAGAGCAGCAAATAATAAAACAAACTAAAACAGAAAAAAATTAATGGAAAATATCTTTCCTTATTTTAAAATTTCCACTTACCACTTTAAACATGTTCTTTTCACAAATGTTAGCTTTAAGAATTACTTCAGCTGTTTGATAAATTGTCTCATTTGATCTTCAGCTTTTATAGGAACGTCAGATATTTTTTTTATTTATATTAATGACATTTAATTAAATTATAATTTTAAATGACTGCTACTCTCCTATTAAACAAAAAATATTTAGAAACAATAATATGTAATTATAACTTTAAAATGAAATAGAAATGCAGATTGAAATACAATTGATGTAATGATGAGTCGCTGCAATGAATCTTTGAGCGCAGCATGGAAAATTATAGATTCAATTCAAAAAAAAATAACATAAAGATACACTGAAAAAATCTCTACAGCATTTTACGAAGCAAAAGATCCCTTTTTTCGCAAGTTAAAGGTAATTTTCGCAAACATAAATTTGGCACAAGTAACCACTACGACATAGGAGGCTCTTCCAAGATGCGGAAGAGCACACAGTTCATCCCCTCAACCTCACGAGAATGAAATTTAGCGTAAACAATACGAAGTTGGTCGGCTATTTCTACTAAGATAACAAAAAAAATGTTATAATGCATCGTCTCTCGCTTACGTGGTTACAAATTTGGATGCGAATAAGGTTTTCACTTCGCGAATTAATTTTTTATTGTTTAATTTAATTGTGCAGGAAAACAAATATGTATGTGTTTTGCCATTTGAGTGGGTAGTGTGGTAGCGTACCAATGCGGAGATCGTCAGATCACCTCATGATTCAATGCGCAAACAAAAAGACTGCGATAAATGTGCCCTTAAATATGAAAGTGGTATAAGTCATGTGCATTTTTGCCTTAAAATCATAAACTAATCTCAAAAAATCTTCAATAAATATTAAATAAATCTAATCTAATCTAAATTAAAATGTTATATAATATAAAATAGTTTTTGATTTCTTCAAATATAATCTACTAAATATATCGACCAAAGAAATATATGACTTAGACCAATTTCATAAGTAGGGGCACAAATGTACATTGCAAAGTAATAATAAGCAAAGTTTTAAATTTTATTTGCACCATTTAATAAATAAATAAATAAATATATAATAAAGTGTTGAACAATAAAAAACATCTAATCTAAAATGTGGCGTCGTTTTTTCTTTCAGTGCAGTTCTGCTGAAGTTCTTGTATATATTTACATATAAAAATATCATTGTAATGCTCTATACAGAATTATTAAATCATATTAAAGCTGGAAGATTATGTGGTTTGTTTTTTTAGATTAAATTAAGACACAAAAAAGTGTTTATTATTCCATGAAATTGGCCTTATTGGGAAGACAAGTTGATGGCATTAATGTCGATGCAGCTGCCAGTCAGTAATATTAGGTCTGTTCATTTACTTTTCTAGCAGAAACTAGGAAACGAGAGAGTAAAGCAAAATTTACAAAATTACTCTCCCAGATATGACAAAATTACTCTCCCAGATCAGTTCACGCATTACATCACTGTTTTAGGGCACAACAACCGATTTTGGACGACCTTCACGGAATTTGTTGGCGACTACAAGCACGATTGAATTCACTATACCAGCGAAATACTATGGTTTTTGGTGGCGCTTTATCGCCATACAAAGAACTAAGTTCATTAAAACATTCTTGTTAAAAGTTGTGAACAATAATCCCACGAAAAACTTCTCTTAAAATTTCCATTTATTTTTGTCTAATTGATTTCCTGAATTCTCTGTAAACAAACCAAATAGCAGTTTTACAGCAAAACGTTGTGAGTATGTTTATGCTAAAAACAATGTCAAAATTTATTATGGTGCGGCCAGATTTCAAGTATTGACAATATTATTGCCAGTTCCCGAAATATAAGCAGTTGAACTCGAATCTCAAAACAAATATTTTCTCATTGTGGGCAATGGCCACACCCACCTGTTCAATTCGCACTTTTCTAATAGCTCAATGCACATAATAAAAAGCGTTTCCTAAAAAAAATATTAAAAGTTTCCTGCTGCTACATAGATATTCCAAAATAAATTTAAAAAATTACTTATGGGAGGTGCCACGCCCATTAATTTTGTTACTGCTACTTCGTTTAAAAAAATTAAAAAATCCATGGAGTAACTCCTAAAAGATCGCAGGTGTTTTTTCGTATTAGTTTTCAAGATGTTTTAACATAAATATTTGCTATGTATGGGATTTGCCACGCCCACATGCCTACTTTTTAATAATATCTGTTTAATAGCCGTTATAAAAAGAGTAACTCCCGTAAAATTACATTTCCTAAGCTGCATTTTGTTCTAAAATAAAAATTTCCCCTATATGCCAACTGCCACGCCCACTTAAAGTATTAAAAAAATCAGGATTGACTCACTTAATGTCTTAGGAGTTCAAAGCTTTCAAACAATTCGTAACCGCATAGGGGGGACCAGCAATTTTTTACGAATTGCAGAGGATTTCGATTTAATCGGATTTCGGTTTAAGAAAAATACGAATTAACTGGGTGTTTCTATTTATTTTATGCATATGATTATCTGACATGATATTTTGGAAATCAAAATAACAAACAAATAATGCAGAATAATTGCAACATTTCGTACTTTTTTCTGTAAAAATTATTATGAATATATTTCATACAGATATGTTGTACTACTTGTACGGAAGAATATTTTATTTTTTATAATTATTTTTTTTTTTTGAAAGAGAAGTACCATTCGGACAATAAGTGCCTACTACTACTAGCAGGTGCTACATTATTTAGAAAAGGGATAGTAACAAAGAAGACAAGTGGCGAAGGAAGAGATAGAGGAAAGCTTCATTCTTTTACAACTCTGCTTTTTGCACATTTTTAATAATGCAGTTTTGCAGCGCCTCTGGTGTCAATGAGACGTATTAAATTTTCTAACATGTAGTTAACAGGCATTTCATTATTCTGATACACAATACCGACCTTCGTCGGTGCGCTCTGATGTTAAATTACTATTAGTATTCGCTGAAACCGGTGCTGTTCAGTGACCAGTTTCTATGCCTTCATCACTACAACAACTGATACAAAGGGGCACTAATGCACATCAGAAAAAATGCGTGATGTTCTTATTTAATGACTGTTGGATATCGGGTTCGAACCCAGGACCTTTGGTTTTGTAGTCAACGTACTAACTACTTCAGTCAACTACACCCACTTTCTTGTCTGCAATCAGTTGTGTGTAAATTGAAAACTTTAAATGCAAAACTATAATTCTTTTGAGTTGTGGTATTATTGAGGTAAATAAGGGACATGTATATTAATTTTTAGATGTTGATTTTTTTTTGGCATTTCATTACAAACTATCAACAGCCAGTTGCGATTTATTAAAACTTTAACATACTTTGTATTAGAAAAAATAGAATCGATTTAACGACGGAACCGAAATGTATACATTTATGGCGAGTTAAATTTTTTTTTTTTTGAAGGCGCCAATAGTTCGTTACAGGTTACTAAGATTGTTGATTCTGTGGAGTGTGCATTACCGGGATTCTACTGTTTATACAGATTTAAAAATTTTATGCAATTAAAGAACAAAGAAAATCTAACCTAGACACATGTATGTGTAAATTCTTTTAGAATTGTTTTGTTTACTTTTTATAAATAAAATGGAATGTTATGCATTGTACTTTTTAAGCAATTTTTTTTTGGCAAATTTTGTATAAAAGATTTTTAACAGGTATTTTTTGTGTATTAAATAAAGTTCTTCCTGATTGTTTGTTTTCGAAGACAATAGTAATTCATTTAAATTTCTATATTGTTTTCAATAGATGCTTTTTTTAAATGTATTTAAATTTTGTTGAATATTTCATAATAGAATAGAATTATGCAAAAACTATTTGTAGGAGACAAAAGAAAAATATTTATATACACGTGTGGCAATAAGTAAAAAGAGCTTAAGTCATATTTTACTGTTTTGCAGGATAGCAGTTTTAAACTTCCAGAGAGCAGTTTTAAACTTCCATTTCATTTATTTATATCTTTTACAGTTAAGTTGGGAATTTTAGTTCTCAATATATTTTTTTTTTGTTGGGACTTGTCTTAACTCTGGTATTATCAATATGGCGGCCAACAGACAATACAGTTTCAGATCAATAGCCGATAGGTTTTGGTTTTATTTTTTAAACAACAAGTGACCACTGTTGTTAAAAAAAATATAATTGGAGGTAAGACAAGGTTTGGCGGCTAGTATTTACAAATGTAGAGCTGGCGAACAAAACCAGACTAGTCCCCTTAACTGATAGGCAAATAACTGAACTACTTAGATAGAGCCCGAAAAAATATTTAAAAAAAATTATGTACTGATGACTTGTCTAGTTTTGTTCGCAAGCTCTACATTTATAAAAATGAAGTTTGCAAATGAACTGCCATCACACACAGTAGACCAAGTATGTGAATGGTGATGATGAAGTTGTAGCGGCCTCAGAAAACTGAATGTTTTTTATTTTATTCTAGTAGTGTTTGTCAATATAATTACAATTGCCTTTGATCTAATTTTTGTCTTAATAATTATGGCATTTAATTTGAATTTCTCAAAATAATAACTTTATCACACTTAAATAAAAAAAAGAGGGTGGCGTTGGCTGAAGTAGTTAGCACGTGGGCTACAAAACCGAAGGTCCTGAGTTCGATCCCGGTCTCCAGCAGTCATTAAAAATAACAACACCACGCATATTTCTGATGTGCATTAGTGTCCTTTGTATCATTTGTTGTGGGAAAAGTTCTAGTGATGCAGGCATAATGCCACTGGTCACTAAAAACTATACCGACTTCATCAACTATACTCCTTCGTTGTGTAGCAGTATCGTCGGCGAAGTAAAATAACCAATAAAAGGCTACTAAACAAAGCTTCAAAATTTAATTCGCCTCATTTGACACCAGAAGGCGCTGATACACTGCATTATCAAACAAAAAAAAAACAGCGTGAAAAGAGCAGAGTTTTAAAAGAATTAAGCTTTTCTCTACCCTCTTCCTTCAGAAAAAAAACCTGTCTTCTCTATCACTATCCTTTCCCTATCACCCTATCACCCTCTCTCAATATCTCCTCTAACTAACATTGTATTGGACCCAAGTGAGCTGGACTCTAAATTTCACCCTTCCTTACCAGCAGCCTGCTAACCTAACATAAATAAAAAAACCCCACTAAATGTAATTATTTGTAAATACAATTCTCATTTGATGTATATAAAATTTTTTATAAAGGTAAGGGCAAGCTCACGTTAAAATCAAAGGAAAGGAACCAAAAACACCCAGGGTCTATGGCGCGGATCGCACTCACGACCTCTGGACTGAGAGGCTAGTATCGCTACCAATCAGCCACAGGGGTACCTTGTATTTTATTTTCCTTCAATAAAAATATTTTTTTATTGTTCAATTAAATTTTTTTTTATTTTGATACAAAGTTTTCTTCATTTACAAATATGTTGGTCAGAAATAAACAAAACAAAAATACATATTTCTTATTAAATATATCACGAGAAAAGTCCAGAAATGGCCAAAACAGTTTTACGAATTTTATGAATGTTATATTTTACGAGTATTTTATATATGTATATACAATAGACGAATTAGGCATATTTAAAAGAAGTTTTTAATACAATTCTCTTACTCTATTGTCCCAAATCAAGTTTTTTTTATTAATATAAAAATATCTAAAGAATTTAATTTTTTATGTTTGCATAAATGTTTCACGTTTTCATTTTGCATTTGAAGATATAACTTGTTATGACTTAATCATAAAATCAAAAAACATTGTTCTTAACTATAAAAACTTAAGATCAGCTCGAGCAGAATGTCAATCAATCGAAAGTGATCGTTCATAAGAAAAGTTTAAGTGCTAAATTTTACTAAGAAAAAGTTCAAATTAAAAATTTAACAAAATGTTCAAACTAGTACGTTTTATTTGTTATTAAAAATATGTGTAAAAGATTTCTTTAAAAATGGTTTATTTGCTCCATAGATTACTTTGGTATTTGCTGCTTTATTCGGCTTAGCTGCTGCCCGTTCCAGACACTTGGCCACTTCGCCCATATTCTACCCGGCAAGTTATGTTAAATCTGTGATAGTAACTGACTACGCAACTCCTGGACCTGTTCCTACGCCTTATGTTCCCGTTAAGCCTGTGTATCGCTCATATACTTTTAGTTGTAAGAAGTTATGGTTACTCTCATGGTGGATGGAAAAATTAAACTATTAAAAGTGGAATGGAAACAAAATATATATACAATTTGTTTTATAAAATCAACATTATCGTATTTGAATCGAGTTTATTATTATTGTGATACCTTAGAGTAGATGATTAGAAGAAAGACTTTATTTAAATAATTTAATTTGAAATTTATTTGCTGGTAGTTCAGCTTTGTCTATATGCATTTCATTGTTGCTGTAACAAATCATCAGTAGACTTCAACCAAACATTTTGAATAGTCACAAACCTCTTATCTTATGCACAGACTTTCAAGTTTCTAAGCCTACTGCGCTTATTTTCCTTTTATGATTTTCTAAAATATTATTATTTGTGAATTCTCAAATAGTTCTTGAAAGTCTGTGCATAAGATAAGAGGTTTGTGACTATTCAAAATGTGTGGTTGAAGTCTACAGATGATTTGTTACAGCAACAATGAAATGCATATAGACAAAGCTGAACCACCAGCAAATAAATTTCAAATTAAAATATAATTACGACAATATGTCGAATAATAAATTTCTTAAATCTTTATTTAAATGTTCAGAATTTTTAATTTAAATCAAAAAAAAAAAAGGTGGATTTTGTTGCACTGTAGTATCCGCAAGCAAAAACAACTACACTAATTTTTATGCTAACGAAATGGGAATTTTATAATACATACATATAGTGCGTGCCGTATATCATTAGAATGAATGAGTGAAAATATTTCTCCTGAACATTATTTTGCATTTTTTCAGAGACTTTCTACACCAATCACTTCTAGTATATTTTTGCCAGAAATATTTGAGCAAAAATCAGAAACACACACGCCAGTCGGTCTCTTGAAGAACGGATTCGATTGCATCCGTATATTTGAGGCAAACAATATTTTAGATGTGAAAAATAAAACATTTTGACAAGTAATTTCTATGACTATTCAGGCAGAAAATAGTAACATAATTTCAGTCGTTTAGATGTTTGTGTCTAAAATCAATCAAGCTTGAACAAATTACACTTGCACTTAATATTTAATACAGATTCCGCTTAAATGAAAATTAAATTTCTAAACTATAAATACTGCAAGTTATTGCAAACAAACAACCAAACAACTGTTAAAAGTCACTTGAGTAAAATCTTCTTTTGAATTAGAACTATTTAAGGCAAAAAAAAATAAATTGTTTTCAAAAACCTTAAAGCAAAATGTTTAAATTGGTAAGTGGTGAAGAATGTGAAATGTTAAACACAAGTGCTTTAGTTTCCTAATTTTCCTCTATTCCCTTCACACAGCTGGTATTGTTTGCTGTTGCTGTTGCTTGCCTGTCATATCCTAACCTCATTGCTGCGTCGCCCTTTATCAGCTACAATAATTCTCCTTTTGCTGATATTGTTTATCAGCCACCTCCAGCCTTGGCTACTGTAGGCGCTGTGGTCAGAACGATACCCACATCTGTGTCTCATAATAGTCATGCTGTCGTGCACAAATCTGATCAGGTTGTACAAGATGTTGTGACTCCCATAATAAAAACTACCTTTGCAGCTCCCCTCAGTTATACTACATATGCATATGGTCCTGTAACTTATGCCTCATATGCTGCCCCTTCTCCTTATGCTTAAAGTGCAAAAAAATTACTTTCCATGTAACTGAGTTTCGCATATATTGAATACAAAATAAACAAAGATACTCGTAGAAATAAGTCAGTTCATTGTTTTAGTGTTTAAAATAATTTTCTGGAAAATCCATTAAAATGAAATGTGTGGTATTGTTGCAAGCAGTTCTTTATGGGCCATTGGAATTCAAAATAAAGGCTTGTTTATTTCTTCATATTTTTAAAATGAAATATGGCAACAGTTTTTCCGTTTAAGGAAACTAAAACATTCTAGCACGAGGGCCGCTCGGGAAGTGTAAAATATGTATGGCAGAAAGTTTTTACATTTTATTTTAGAAATGAAGTGAAAATACTTTTTGCCAAAAAAAACTAACGTAAATAAAAATTTACTTTTTTCTACAACAAAATACTTTTCATTATAAATTAATATTTCAGCAAAAAATATAAGAATCCGTTGACCTTGCAGGCCATCTGGTTAAACTACAGGTTGCACTTTTTATAAGTCTATAAAAATTACTGAATATCTCAAATCAATTTTAGTTCAATACGCAGAAATCAGTTCAAACATTTATTTAACTCGATTCATTGTCTGATGATAGTGCGCTCAAGCGAATTGTTTCGAATTCTGCAAATTTTCCATCCAATCCGTTGACCAGTTCTTAACTTATGAGATTTTTACATACAGACTCATTTACTCAAATAAAATCGTAACACAAAATATCCATTCTTTTTATTAAAAAAGGTACTTTTAAAAAAAATACACTTTTAATAAAAATATTCTTTTTTAAAGAAAAAAAATTTTTATGAAAAGGTACTTTTATAGAAAAAGTACTTTTTATGGAAAAATTACTTTTTATAGAAAAGGAACACTTTATAGAGAAGTAACTTTTTATATAAAAGGTCCTTTTATAGAAGAGGTACTATTTATAGCAAAGATAATTTTTACAGAAAACGTACTTTATGCAGAAAAGGTACTTTGTTAAGAATATGTACTTTTTAAAGAAAATGTACTTTTTAAAGAAAATGTTCTTTTTTTTGATGATAAGGTACTTTTTATAAAAAAGTTACTTTTTATAGAAAAGCTACTTTTTAAAGAAAAGGTACTTTTTATATTAAGGATAATTTTTATACAGAAGGTACTTTTTGTACAAAACGTACTGTTTATATATAAGGTACTTTTTGATGAAAAGGTAGTTTTATAGAAATGGTACTTTTTATAGAAAAGGTACTTTTTAAATAAGTTACTTTCTAATTCAAAATGTACTTCTTATAGAAAATATACTTTCTAATTGAAAATTTATTTCTTATAGAAAAGGTACTTTTTAAAAAATGTACTATCAATTGAAAATGTACTTCTTATAGAAAAGGTTATTTTTATAAAACAAATAATTTTTAAAAAAGCAACTTTTTATGTAAAAATATCCCTTATATCAAAAAGGTTCTTTATATTTAAAGGGTACTTTTTACAGAAAATTAACTATTTTGTAGAAAATATACCTTTTATAGAAAATGTAATTTTTATAGAATATGTACTTTTTATAGAAAACGTAAGTTTTATAGAAAATGTACTATTTGAGAAAATGTAATTTTTACAGAAAAGGTACTTTAAAAAAGGTAGTTTTTATAAAACAGGAACTTTTTACAAAAAGCTACTATTTACAAAAAAAAAAGTACTTTTTATAAAAAAAGCTGCTTTTTGTAACAAAAGGTACTTTTTATAAAAAAAAAGTTGTTTTTATGAAAATGTACTTTTCATAGAAAAATAATTGTTATTACAAATTAATTTTTTATACAAAAGGTACTTTTTAGCGAAAAGGTGCTTTTTATAAAATAGGTTTTTTTTATAAAAAAGGTACTTTCTAATAGAAAAGGTACTTTTTAAAGGAAAAACAATGCTTATAGAAAAGTTATTTTCTATCATAACTGCAAATTTCATATTTAAACAGTTTTCAACAAAACATCACAATTCGACGGAGAGTGAGTTTTAAATACCAAAATCCCACGGTCTCTATGTAAAATTCCGAGGTGTCTAGAAATCTAAAGGTCTGCGTCGTTCATTTTGAGCACAACTCAGACAGCCTTCGCATGATAACTAAAGTTTCCACTTAAAAAAATATATATGTATCTCTAGTAAAAGAGTTGCATGAATTAATGGAAACAAAATGGTTTTTATTTAGAGTAAGAAATTCGCTATATTTTTATACTATTCGCTCGTGCATACTTCAAAATAAAAATTCGCCTGAATTTTGAATCGTTCAACAATAACAATATTTTTTTATTCGTCTTAAATTACATTTCAATTTCGTTATATATAATCGCTTAACAAAAACTTTAGATTTCCTTTAAAAGCTTATATCACCAGGATTTGTAATACGAGTAAGCAGGAGCCTCAGCACTGTAGGACTTGTAGAAGACAGGAGCAGCAACTGTTTTCACGTAGTTGGGAGCAGCATAAGTTTTATAAAGGGGAGTAGCTAAAGTTTTTGTGGTGTAAAAAGTCTTTTTAACAACAGGAGCTAAAACATCTTCGACAACATGAGCAGAACTATGGACCACTGAATGGCTCTGATGGGAAACTGATGAAGGCACGGTTTTAATCAAAGAGCCCACATGAGCATAAGCCGGTTCGTGTACAGCAACCGAGGCATAAGCAGGCGCCGAGTATACAGCTGATTCGTAAAGGCCAGGGCGAGCCAAAGCAACGGCGAATAAAGCAGACAACACCACCTGTTTTAATAATAGGTTTTTTATTAATTTTTGACTAAATATTTAATAATTATTTTGATGAAATGAAACTTACCAACTTGAACATTTTAAGATTTTTTTTGAGAGGGTCTGTGTTGTTTAAACTTAAGTGTTAATAGAACTGTTGCTGTTTTAAAGTTTTCTGGGAAGTTTATATACTAAATTTTGTTAAACTATTTCCAAGCTCATTTCAATTAAAATTGTTTATAGTTTTTCAAGTCATGTACATATTTTGTAATCACAATATAACATAACTAGCGTCACAATGATTTACCGGCACAAATAAAAAAAAATGTTTTCAGTTATTTTTTCTTTACAGTTTCTTCTTCGCTTTAATTGTTTTATTAGCTTGAACTATAAAGAAGAGATAGAGAGAAAACCAAAACAGAGTAATAAACTTAACCCTGAAAGAGTGCGTTTAAGCTACAAAAAGCACACATTAAATTGAAATTAAATCAGGTTAAATTAAAGTGCAAGTAATGCATGTTACAAGACTGCCACCGGCCGTCCTTCCTTCCGTCTGATCATTAAATGAAAATGTAACAAATTTTTTGTAAAAAATGCGAAACAAAGTTAAGAAAATAATGAACACAAATCAAACCTTAAGCAATACACAATCACTGGAAAGGCAGAGACAATGAAGTTGTAATACACAATTATCTTTTACGCATAATTGATTATTTTTTTATTTTCAACCCAACTACCGGTTATATGCAATTTGTTAAGGTATTGATTTTTTCTTTATTTTTTTTGACATTAAAATTCTTTTTTTTTTCTTAACTACTCCTCCACATGCTTTCATTAATCTTTTTGCTTGCTGTTTGTTCAACGAATTGTTCCGCTTCAATATTTTTTTTTGTATTTCCAGGCATTTGTTTGGATTTAAAGAATTCTGCTTGGCTTAATCTCCTTTCAAGGCCAAGTTCAATTGGTAAATTACATTTAGAAACAATTGCTTTTTTTTTGGTTGAATTTTTGTTTCTGGCATAAAAATTTCGGTTTTGTCTTTTTGTATAAAAATGTTGGCTACTGAGCGAAATAATATCAGTTCTTAATTTAGCAATTATCGAGCAATACAGACCTTCTGTGAAAACAGTTTTTAAATAAAACAAAAATAAAAATGTTCAAGTTGGTGAGTGAAAATAATTATTTAATTAATATAATATAATAATTTTAATTGGTGGTTTAAAGTTTTAGTTAGACATTATTGAAAACAAATAATAAAAAAAAATCAAAGTGCATATTCACATAAAGTAGCTTCAGCTCTAAATGCACAATTGGAACTTCCAAAAAAAAAACTACTAAAAATGCGGGCTGACATCTTAGGGATATTCAATATTCAAATTACAAGCTTCAAAAATAGTCAGCTGAACAGTTGCAACCAGCTGATTCGAATTGGCCTTGTTTGTGGCTTTAAAAAATAATTTTCTGAGTATTTTCAACTTTTTCTGTATGAACCCAGTCATATTCATACCAGGTGTACATGCTCAGCTCAATTTGATTTGAAAAAATCATAATTTGGATGAAAAAAAAAATATTTTTAAAAAATGTGTGTTGCCATCTTTTTTTTTAATAGAAGTAACACTCAGGCAATGAATGCCTACTACTATTGCTAGGTGTTACCTTCTTTAAGAAAGGGTAGTGATAGAGAAGACATGGTGTAAACTCTGCTTTTTGCACACTTTTTAAAATGCAGTGTAGCAGCGCACCTGGTGTAAATGAGGCGTATTAAATTTTTGAAACTATTTTAAGTAGTAATTTTTCTGGTTATTTTACTTCGCCGATAGTTCTGCTACACAATACCGATGAAGGATCGAGGTCTGATATTACATTAGCATTAGCATCCGCTGAAGCCGGTGTAGTTCAAAGACCAGTGTCTAAAGTTCATCACTTGAACTTTCTTACAATAAATGATACAAATGGACACTAATGCGCATCAGAAAAAATTCGTGGTGTTGTCATTTAATGACTGTCGGAGAGCGGGCTCGAGGCCAGGACCTTCGATTTTGTAGTAAACGTGCTAACTACTTTAGGCAACGCTACTCTCTTAGAGACATTGAAATTACAAACAGCGAAAATAGTAATGTTAGCAGTTGAGTTGAGTTGTAGTAGATTCGCCTTGAGTATGAACTTTGTTGTATTTGCGAAATTTTTGAGTTACTGATTACTTTTTTAGAAATTTTGTATTTTATTTTAGTTTGGGTTTTGAAATGAAATATTTAATTTTATATTAAACAATTGAATTATTTGTTCACAAAAATTCGCCATTTTCAATTTAAATTTACACTTTATGAGTTTTTTTATGACGAAAATTTATAATTTTCGATTTCACAATACATAGTCATAGTAGTCTTATAACATTTCAAGAATAATTACAAAGAAAATTGCGAAGAGTAAAGCTGCAGATTCTCATTTTTTTCCACAAGTTTACTAGCATCCTTAAGCATTAGCCGTTAGAGGAATGAATGCTTTCAAATTATTTGAGGTCCTTCGAGCCTAAACATTTGCGTATTTTACATTCTGAACACTTTAATTTTTTATATGGTTTTTTTTTGTTATTCTTTATATATTTCTTTTTGTAAATTTATGGTCCTGTTCTGTAAATCGATTCGATTTGAAGTCCTACGATTTCGAAAATTAATAATGATCTTGCAGACGTATTTAAAATCGTATGCGATAATTTTTTTTTCAATTATGATATTTGAGAATCTATATAATAAAAAAATAAAAAAAATCTGAAAAACTTATCTTTTGAATGTAGTTGTTTTTCTCAAATAGTACGATTTCAAATCGATTCGGTTTCCAGAGCAGGTTGGGTCATTAAAGACATGTGTAATTATTTTTAAATTAAAAAAAAACACGTTTTGAGCTTCCAATTTATAAAGACTATAGATTTATATATTTATTGATTTTGCTGGTAGATCTACGTAACATTTCTTGTACAGATTGCTTTCTTTCAACTCGCATTTGTATTTGCAGACCCCAACTCTCCCCAAAAAAAATGTCCACCATTTTGAATTTAGATTAATGCAACATACGCTTTTTATTTTGACTTGAATTAAGAATAGCATTGATCATTTAATTTTCCAAATTCACGTCAGGAAAAAATTCCATTTGATAAACATAACAATAGATAGCAGTAGCATCTACAATAATTGGGGAGCCAATTAAAATAAATTTTTGAATTCTTATCCAGAAATCGTCTCATATGAATCATCGAAATCAAAAGGTTGTAAGAAACTTAATATTTCTTATCAAGAAATCCTTTAAGTTTATATTAATATCAATAAGTTAAAAGATGCAATCAGACATGCCATACTATAATGCCATAGCCATAACTATTGCCATAATCATAAATACATATATTTGCTTCAACTATTAGTGCTGCAATAACCATAAACAGAGCTGTTGATGTTTTCATTTCTTTATTCATTTGCACTTCTACAAGAAATATTTCTAACCACCAAACAGCTGTTCATGGTTACGGCAAAAAATCAAAACTCAATTGGGTTTTGTATGGTTATGGCTGTGGCGTTATGGCGCATCACCAATAATTACGTACAGTGGTGCCCATAAGTTGGTTCGAACAGCTGTTAAGTACTCGTCTGATTATGGTTATATCAAGTTTAATTGTACCTAAAAAATTAAGTCAGCCAAAGTGGCAAAAAACCCTTTAGATTAGAACACTTGATAAAAAATTTTAAATTCTTTGCATATTTTCTATTTCTAGTGGCCAAGTAATAAAATTGTTCGGCCATATTAGATGCGTCCTCCATATTGTATTGAGAATGATATCAATTAGTTTTCTGAATTTTCATAAAAAAACCCCTCTTATTTGACAATCATATCAATTTTTGATTTGTGCGCCATATTGGATTTATAATCCGGTTCTTCTCAATAAATCAGAATGACGAAAATGTACTTCCTCTAAACAAACACTCTCATTTAATAGAAATATCATGCTGGTGCATTAAATAATAATTAAAACAACAGCTTTGAGCGTGATAGCAGCTTCATTTGGCGAAATCAATTATAAGTGTAACCCTTTCATGAACCCAGTTAAATTCAGCCATAAAATTTTATTTTAACGTCCCAGTAATAGAAATATTTTACAGATTTTCAAATTGAGAACAAATGTGCTAATCGCACTTTTGGCAACAAATGGTGTTCATTTTAATGTTTTTAAACGGTTTATTTTTTTTGTTTGCCTCATTGCTTCGGTATTTTTCAGTTTTCCAGCTGTTTACAAAAAAAAAACTCGTTCTGAATTGTAGACTTATAGATGCAAAAGTTTCTTCTTCAATTGTTCTACATTTTTTTTATTAATTCTTTAATATTTTCAATTAACTAAACTATAATTTTTCTTCACCTCCCTCCCTCCACAGGTGGTATTGTCTGCTCTCCTCGCTGTAGCTGCTGCTCGTCCCAGTCTAGTGGAAAGTCCCGTGGTCTATTCTGCCCCCAACACCGTTACCGTTCAGGAAACCAGCCTTGCCCATGTCGGCAATGTTGTCAGGAGTGTTCCTACGGCCATCTCGCATCATAGCAATTCCGTTGTGCACAGCACAGCACACACTGTTGAAGATGTTGTAGCACCAGCTGTTAAAACTACGGCATATACAACCAAAACTTTGGCTACACCCGTGGTGGAAAGTTATGCTGTAGCACCCGCATATACAACCAAAACTTTCGCCACCCCGTTGGTAGAAAGGTACGCTGTTGCACCCGCTCCTGCTCCTTTAGTAGAAACTTATGCTGCTCCTCTTGTACATCATTATAGCGCTGCTTCTTCGCCTGTAGTGCACTCCGCTTATGCTGCTCCTGTAACTACATATGCTGCCACCTCACCTTTGGCCTACACTGCTACAGGTGTGTGGTAAGTTGACAAGGAAACGGACAATGGTTTTTTTTATATGTACGTATTATATGACTGGTTGAGTTAAGTTGGACAGCAAAATTGTTAAAATAAAATTGATTTTATTTATTTAAAAATAGAGCAAACAAGTTTGGTTTTAATTTTATGTTTTTGTTATAATATTTATGATTCTATTAGGCTTTGTAAGCCAAATCATATCTGACAATTTTTAAGACACAAATAACAACAAAGTTATTTGTAACTATTCTGACAAACACTTAGTAGAACGGAACAACATGCTGTTTTTTTATTGTTTGGTGTTAGTTATTCGTGTCAAAAGGGTAACTAATTTTAAGCCAACGGAAATATTTGCGAAGCATAATATGAGTAACAGAGATAAAAATTCGAAAAGTTTAATAAGTACCAAAGAAATAAATTATGAAAAAAATATGAATGAATTAATTTAAATAGTGCGGGGAAGAAATGTCACTGCAAGCGAACACTTCTATTATATACCTTGCCAGGTGCTGCTATATCATAACATCTAGGTTTGCTCTTCCGAGAAATCTCAAGATTCCCAATGATTCTAGTATTGACAGTTCTCAATTTTCTGTATGTCCTGTGGGATAAAACTTTAGACTCCTTCATAATGTGCTCTGCAGTTTCATTATCAATATCACAGGATCAGCTGTTTAAAGCGTTTTTTCAACCTACTGTGGCGTAAGGGCATGATATCTTTAAGACGGGTTTAATAGTAAGTCTCAATCGTTTGCTTTATATGCCTTAATCTAGGTCAATTGAACCATTCATGTTCCCTGGTGTTCTAGATCTCTTTTGATACATGTGTCTTCTAAGATTATTTTCGTTCTGAGTCCACAAAACAGTTCTGGTCCCACCATCGATGTGCTAGTCCTTAGTCTTTCTGACCCACTCACCTGTATTTTAGATTCCTGCGACGATTGTGGAAACCAAGTATAGTGTGAATTTATTCATGATATTTAGCTGATTTAGCTTTTTGTGTGACATTCAAAAGACAACTTAGAGGTAACCTTATATGATCTAAGTACCTTAATGGCAGCCTGCATATTTCAGAAGATGGCTCGCTAGACCCTATCGAGATTAGATTACATATTTACATTTCAAAATGACATAAACTTCCGATGGAAAGATGGTAGCACTTTTTCCCAAAGACTCATAGTAGTTTATCCACGGTTTAGAAACTTTCAGCGTTCTGGACCAAGTCGCGTACTACCTAATGGTGCCATCTACTTCCATTCCTTTCTATTGGCCAGAACAGTATCAAACCCCTTACCAGAGTCATACGCTTTATTAATCACATTAGAGGGTTGCAAAAGTAGTGATATATGTCAGGATAACTCTTCTTCCCGAATAAAGATTATCCCTACTGCAGCATCAACCATATATGTAGATAAGATAAATGGGCGTTGACATGCTTGCAATCGTGTCACTTGCAAAGCTTAGAATGTGTGCTAAGTTTCGTAAGAATCGGTTAAGTCGATACACTTTAAATATAATCCTAAATTTTGATGGGTATGGCTCCTCCTACATTTTTAAATATAAATTAGGCACTTAACAGAGCTTAAGGTAAGTGATAAATCTTAGCAATCAGATGTGTTAGGTTAGGTTAGGTAACGGTGGCAGTGAAAGAATCCCGGGCTCGATTACACCGTTTTGGTCCAATGTGATACCATGGAGACTCTGTTTATGCGAGTCCTTACCGTCAAAACAACCAGAGCTCAATATAAAGCCACTAATACGTTGCAGTTAAACACTGGCGATGTCAGAAAGTTCCCTGAACTCAAAAGCACTCATTGAAGCAATTCTCTTGAAAGTCCAGGACAGTGACACAGAAAATGTTCTACACCTTCCATTTCATCGACATCTTGGCAGCTGCGGCAAAAATGTCCTGTTAGTATGGACACTAGAATCGAGATTTGTTTCCTATTTCTTAAAATCAAAGAAGCTGCATTTTTCCTTTTTAGATGAGTCCATAACTTCCTGGTGATCGTGCAATAATTTCTTGTAACCCACTTTATATTTAATGCATCTTCTGTCTTGCGGCTAAGTCTGAGTTTGCAAGAGAGTAGGGGTAAACCATTAGGTTGCCCCAGTTCTAGCAGTCTCATTAGCCCTAGAGTTCCCCTGAAAGCCTCTATGTGCCGGGATCCAGATGATCTAATATCCTCTACCATTTCATTTAAAAGTGGGGTTTCAAGGACCATAATAGTTGCTCGACTATCAGTGCATATGTTAATTTAAGTCATTGAAGAGACATTCACTTTCAACCAATCCGTACTGCAGTGATTCGGAAGTCGCTTTGCAATACGAAGAGTTAAAGTCCCTGAAAAGACTCCATAACCCACACCTTCTTACATTTTGGAGCCGTCCATATAAAAATCAACACTTTTTCTTCTGCCAGCAGAAACTATCAATGATTTTATAAAGACGTTCGTGTAATAGAGCAGGGAAGGTTTGGTCAATCCTCCATCCACAAGCTTCATCGAGTTTTCTACAGTGGGCGGCACTATGTCTGTTCCTTCTCTACTAGATCTAATTGTAGTAGTTGCAGGAGCATCTCCAATACATCCGTAGGAATACTGATAAGAGCCCTGGTTGTATAATGGCTGATCTAAGCAGAGATACTGTTTTCAATAGACTTTTTTTTGACAGATCACGTGTGAGTCTTGTCATGCTGTCATGTTTTCTTTTTTGTTTAGTATTGTTTGGCATTTCATAATAGAAAGACTTACGGCTGAACAAGGGACGAAGAACAACCTGAAGAGATTCAAGAACTGCCACTTCATCCAGAAAAAACAACGGTTTGGTGATGCCGGTACGAACGTAACTATCAATGGCTACCGTTATCGTGCCATGATAACCGTTTATTTCATGTCTGAAATTGAAGCTCGTGATCTCGACGACACTTGCTTTCAGCAAGACGGCGCCACTTCTCACACATCGCATCAATCAATGGCTTTATTGAGAGAAAATAATTTTACGTTTTGGGCCGGTCGATTGGCCACCGTGATATTACACCGTTACACTTTTACCTGTGGGGATACGTTAAGTCTAAAGTTTATTCGCACAAACCCGCTTTGATTCAGACCTTGGACCTTGGCCAGTTACCAGTCGAAATGCTTGAACGAGTCATCGAAAATTGGACTCAGCGGATGGATCACCTGCGACGTAGCAACGGCCAACATTTGATAGACATAATCTTCAAAAAATAAATGCCAAAGAATGTTCTTTCAAATAATAATAAACATTTTCCATTAAATTTGAATTTTCTGTATTTTTTTCTTTAAAAAGTAAGGAACCTCGAAATGGATCACGCGTTATAAGGATGCAAGTCTTTGAACGACTTCTTTTCCAGGGACGACCACCACACGATGATCCCATATATGAAAATTTGGCGTACTATTGCAGTATAGATCCAATGAACGATTTTTTGGGTAAGACACCAGTTTTTTTCAATAGATTTATTATACCTAAGAATATTTTGAAACCAAATGGAAGCTACTCGTATAACTACTCGATTAAGAAAAAAGATACAAACAAAAGAAAATGTACCGAATTGTTAACTTACTCTATTCTGAAGTGGCCTAAAAATGCTTAAATGGTCACACTGTAATTAGTTTAATTATACAATTTTTTTTTTAATAAAAATGCACGATTTAACACCACAAAGAGAACAAAATATCAGCTAATTTAACACAAAAGGTAAAGATCAAATATAAAAGTATTCCAAATAAAATGATTTATTGTTTTTATTACAAAAAACATCATCACGATAGATAACTCCAGCAATTTATTTATTAATTTTTTATCACTACTACTGACTTCTAAAAAAAATATAAGACGGAAGATAATGTTATTTTAAATAAATTTTTAAATAAAAAAAATTTTAAAACAAAAACAAAGAACAAAATTTATTTAGCCATTAAAAACAAATTTAGAATTTCAATAGAATTATAATGCTGAGTACACACGAAGCAACCTGTCGATACTGTTAGAAAATGTTGTTTCAATTATTTTGTTTTAATGGACAAATTTAATGCAATTCTAAATTTGCACTGTGGAGCGGGAAATGTGCAAAGCATAATATATTCATAAAAGTATCAAAGTGTCTTTCGAGCACACAGTAATATGTTAAAATATTTAAAAATTTGTTTTTTTTTCTTTTCATTTATTTAAATCAAAATTGCATTTATCAGTCAATTTTCGCTTCAACAAGATACAAAGAGAACAAATTACTAAAAAAAATAATAATATACAAATACTTTTAAATGGAATGAAATATATAGAAAATACAAATAGAATAAATTAAATTTATATTTACACAACATGAAGTAGAAAATGAATAAAAATGTTTATGAAACGTCTAAGAATATGGAGAAACAGGAAGTTACAAATTAAAAGTAAATTATAAAGAAATAAAATGAGGTCATTTTGAATTTTGAACGACGTCCAACTGACAGTACCGGGTTACTTGCCTCTTTAGGCAACAAATTAATTCAAAGCTTAATTAACTAAAGACATAATCCACACATCATTTGTAATTGCACTCATAAGTAGAATTTTGTACTATAACAGCCTATGCCTTTTACCAGGAAGGCAAATGCAGACCATGACCATATGAAATGGCGGGAGCAGCATAAGTCTTATAAATGGGAGCAGCATGTAAAATTGGAGCGGCAGCTATGGTTGTCTTGATGACAGGAGCCACAATTGGTTCCACAACATGAGCTGAGCTGTGTACCTGAGAAATGGATTGATGCGAAACGGCTGTGGGTATGGACTTGACAATGGCACCGACTTTAGCATAAGCTGGCTCATGTATAACAGTTGCTGGGGCGGAGTAAACCAAGGGCCCATGGGCCGACAAGTAACCAGGACGAGCAGCAGCTACCACCAATAAAGCAGACAACACCACCTGTACCAAAAAAATAAAAAATTTGCCAGATTAGCAGAATATTATTACAAAGCATTTGTTTGCTTAAGGACTTACCAATTTGAACATTTTGTTGAGTAGATTTTAAAGTTTGTTTAAAGAAGGATAAAAAAAACGTCCAATAGAGGTCTGTGTTGAGACTGAGACTATGTTGAAGTCTAAATTGATTATGCTTTAAACCAAGTTTATGTGGCGGTTTATATACTCCAAATCATTTTTTTTTTTTAAACACAATGCCACTATATGAAAAATAAAATTCCCAAATGAACTATAAAGCCATAAAAATGCATACAAAGCAGCAGCAGCAGCAATAACGTCAGCAACAACAATAACAACAACATTAACTTACTACCAACATAAAACTGCTGGAACATTCGCAAATAATGAGAATTAGAAACATTAAATGTAATGAAACAACAAGACAAGTCATTCAGCAGCAACAGCAGCAGCAGCCGCACCACAGATGGTCAGACAGACACAAAGATAGACTAATTTTACAACAGTTAATTTTTTTTTATTATTTTTCCTTTTATTTTTGTTGGCAGTTTATTATTTGAGTATAAATGTAGTTATTATAATTTGTAGTTAAATTCTTTTAATGTAACTTTAATGGAAAAAAGTTTTACACTAGTATCTGCATTCTGTTTAAAGGGATCAAGTGAACAATTACATCAAGAAATTTATTGAATGCAAGGAATACACTTAATTATTAATTATTTTAATTCAAGGAATTTTTAATAAGAGTTTTTAAAATTTCTATACAAACGAAGAATATACTTCCCAGCAAAAAAAAAAGAGACTCCAAAAAAGTCATAAAAATGTAGAGTTTGAGATCTGGAAGTAGTGAAAATTTCGATCCGGTCTAATGATTTTTACATAGGGTTGTCATTACAAGAAGTTCTCTTTTTCGATGCCTGGTCACTGAATTGGAAGCGATATTATGAAAAATTCCCTTTTTTGTGTTCTATGATAAAATTTTCATCTAGAAAAATTGTAAATAGTTACATATTTTAACAATTCGTTTCTTTTTGTACGAATTTAAGCCCGAAACAGTGTTTTCATGTAAATTTAAGGAAATAACTTTTAAATTTTAGCCTAAAATTAGTTCATAAATTTCTTTAAAAAAATAATTTTTTTTAAATTCTGGTGAGTATTTTCTAACATTACGGAGGAGTTACAAGGTTCTGTATGACTAAAATAAGCTTCTACATGGTTTTTTACTCACTCTCGGCAAATGAAAGATATCGATTTTTTGGAAACAATGAAAATGTAGTTCCACTAGAATGACTTCCATTTTTTTTTCACTGGGACTTAAAAAAATCTTTGCGATATAACGAATGGGCCTAACATTATATCGTTCGTTATACCGGGATTTGCCCGTAGATACAAAATCTACTAAAGATGCTTGTTCTGTAAAGATTTTTGTTTGAGGCTTTTAAACTTATTTTGTTATATAATGTGTTAAGAGTTTCACTATAAACATACAAAGTTTGTTAGCTTAATTCAAAATTGTTTTGGCTGAAGTGCACTGGTGAACGAAATGCATATAGACAATGCTTAACAAAAAAAAATTAAATATACATACATACTGCCGTATTCAGAAAAAAATATATTGGTTTAAAAAAGGTTTACAGAACAAATTTTGTATGGAAATTTGTTTATTAAACGTTTCGTAAAACTAAATTATTTTTTTCTGAATAAGGCCTACATAACATATCCTATTCACACACACTATGTCTTTGAGCAGCCATACAGCCAATTTTACATTTTTATTAAAAAAAATTATTTGTGCAGGCACATATACATACATTAGGGATATAACTTTTTAACAATTTTTTTTTTAAATATCAAAATTGGCATAACACAGTCCGTTAGAGCATAAAAAACTTTATGGGAACGCATACATATTTATTTTTTCGCTAAGATCAAAAAAGTTCACACACCAACCGCGATGGAGTTTTGAAAATTTTTCATTTTCTTTGGTTAAGAAAAATTAATAATATGTTTATTTAAAATAAAAAATAAATAAAAAATACCGTTTAAAGTTATGAATATTCAATATTGCATTAAGAAGGCCTCGATATAATTTTCGATTATGTAAAATAATATTTTTGTTAGTTCAAGTCCGTGCTTTAAGTGTTCCAAAATGTCTTTCAAAAAAAGTTTTCAATCAGTTGAAAAAAAAATTCCACAATCTGGAAAAACAAGTTAAATATATTCAAAAACAGTTTAGTAATGCCGAGTAAAATCCAAAACATTGATTTTTCACTAAATCATTTCAGTAAAATACCTACCAAGAAAATAATAATTGGCAGATATAATGACTTAGCTCAATCCCAAAAGTACAGAAGTAATAGAATTAACACAATAATAAATGAAATATGTGATTTATGGAAAAATATGAATCTGCCAACGGTACCGTGAGATCAGTAAACGGAAAAATTGAAAATGAGAAATTTTTTAGATATTTTAATTGAACTGTAGTGAATTTTAATCAGGAATAATTCATAGTTAGGCTTAAGTTCAGTAATTTCAATTCTTATTGAATGAAATACTTTTATTAATTAATGTGAGTTTCTAAAGAAGAGAAGAAAAATTAAACTTAGACTTTTAAGCTTAAAAGTCTAAGTTTAATTTTTCTTCTCTTCTTTAGAAACTCACATTAATTAATAAAAGTATTTCATTCAATAAGAATTGAAATTACTGAACTTAAGCCTAACTATGAATTATTCCTGATTAAAAAATTGAAAATCTCATATGATTATACCACAAAATTATTAAAAGACAAAAAGATTGTGATGATTTGAAGACTGTTTTTGATGTCAATAAAATAAACAGTGATTTCCACTCGGAATATTCACCTTCCATACAAAATGATTTTCGGTCAATTTTTAGTTGCAATTTTCATGAATATTATTTATGTTAAGCCCAAACTCTTTACAAACCCTTCCAGCTGTAACTGGTGTTACTATTGCTACACCATTTCAACCAGCAATTTATTAAATCGGCTGAACAAAAAGAAAAAGAGTTGAAAGAACAATTGAAGGAAGAACTTTGGTGTCTTTACTTCGATGGAAAAATAATTCCCGGAAAGGAAATTCAAGTGATAGTTTTAAAAATTTAATCTAAAGAAATATATCTGGGAGTACTTGTTTTGACTGATGGAAAGGCAAATACTATATTTAATGGCATTAGAGAATTACTCTACCAGTTTGATTTAGGGAACAATATAAAAATTAACATTTGTGATACAACCTCAGTTAACATCGGAAAATCCCTCGAAAATATTTTCTATGGCCGATGCGTAGACACAATAAGGTACACATTTTTAATGACAACACCAATCGAATGATTGAAACAATGAATTGTTTACCTGAATACTAATTAAAAATTAATCAAAAAAGTTTAGTGAAAAACAAATTATCATTTTGTTTAACTAAAAAAAAATTTATTATTCAACCAATTGATAAATTAATTAAATTTAGATAACTTAGGACAATTTTTCCTCAATTTTTTCTCAAAAGAATACGTCACAAGCAATACAGCAACATAGACCTTAATTACAGAAAAGTGTTGTTTACATTGATGTTAGCTGATGCATATACAGACATACAAATAAATAAAGATACTAGAGCTATAAAACATTGTAGTCGATTTAATTCCAATAACATGTTATCGCGTTAATGATTGTAAATTATTTGATTACATTCAAAATCGTTAATTGATTTTATGATTTTGATTTCAAATTATGATAAATTGATGATGATTGATTGCAAGCAAATGTCATTGCAATCAATTTGATTACAATCAAATCCAGTATTAAAAATTTCATTATCTTCAATTAATTTTCGTTCTTCTAGAAATCAAGCTGACTTGGGTATTTTTAAGTTTTGATTTCAGGGAAGTAGCAATATTTTAACACAAATCTTTTTGCAAACGACTTGATTGCAATTATAGTTATTGCAAGCAATGATTTTGAAAAAAAAAAATATTTCAAAATGATTGCAATCACAAGATATGGCAATTAGTTTTATATTTAATTTTTATATCGAAAATCATTTTCAAATCACAGAGAGATCACTTTGATTTCAAGAACAATTGATTGCAGCTTTTTACAGCTCTGTTTCATATATCCTGATAACAGTTCCCCATTTACAAAATTTGTGTATGTAACACATGACTGGAACGGCTGCTACTCAAGAATTAACTGTAGTGTTGTGTCATTTCAAATAATTGTGGGGGATTTTATGTGTCTCAACAGTAATTGCAAAACACATATTATGACCAATAAAAAAAATAGCACGAACAACACCAACAACAACAATAATAATTACATTAGAATTACAACATATTTTACAATATTTAGAAAAAGAAACGAAAACCAAGTCCAGTTAAAATTAAAATTTGTAACAAAGAAACTTTTTGTATTTCGATTTTTGTTTTGTAAATTGTGGTCGTTCTGTAAATTGCGCTGCTGCCAGTAGGTAGTGAGTGGCACACCGACAATGTGTCAGTAGTGGCAGCAGCGGCTAATTTAAACTTCCACATGCTCGACTCATGTGTGTATAAAGTTGAAATCTTTGATCAGTTAAGACCAATTTTTTTGTTATACAAACATGCTTCTTTACAAGCTGACTGTTTTTTTTTGTGTCAAACTTGACAATATACTGAAATACAAAGATTTATAAATACATACATACATACATAGTACTTACATACAGGCTCATGAATAAAGAGAAATATGTCTTGAAAACAAAACTCACTTAAAATCTTAAAGTTTTTGTAATAAATCATGTTTAATAACAGTTACATTCACATTATCAAATAATTGTAATGCACTTAAAGAAAATTTTTGCATTTTTTTACCAGCTGCAAATAACTTTCAGGGATGATAAAAGCATTCAATTAATTCAAGTCAAAATGTGTTAAATTTCGACACGTTACGTTAAGGGAATTTCCAAAAAAAAGACCATTTATTTGTTTATTTTTTTTAGTAGGTATAGAAGTAATCAACTAAATTTTTAAGTCTTGTTTTCACTAGCTAACGCTGAAATTTTTTTATAAAAAATGTTTTAAATATGTTTTAACTGCTGCACACTAATGAGTTTAACCAATTCCGTTGGTTGTTTTATAGAGTTTTATTTACTTACCAATATATGTGACCTTCTCCGAGAAAAGGGACATAGTGTGTGAAAATGAAGTTTTGAAAAAAAATCATTTCACCCTTTTACGTACCAGAATCCACTCTTAAGTCCAAACCGGTTGCTTTTTGAGACACTAGGTCCCGTTTCTCGGAGAAGGTCACATATATTATTTTTTTTTAGGTATTTATAACATACAATTTTTTCGATAAACATTTTTTTAATACATTTTCTAACTTCTTCACATCAGTTATTTTAACCAATTTCGTTGGTCGTTTCATAGATTTTTATTTATCTACCACTCACTACACATTTTTTAACACTAAAGCTACCATTTAAATTGTTTTATAAAAAATTTTAGTAAAACATTTTTAACTACTTCACATTGGTTAGTTTAACCAATTTCGTTGGTTATTTTATAAATTTTTAACAAATACCAATTTATTAATATAATTTCTTAACATAAGAATTATTGTGTATGAAAATTTATTTTAATTAATTTTTTGCTGCTTGAAATTAGTTAGTTTAACCGATTTTGTTGGTGTTTTTGTAGATATTTATTAATCTATCAAATCAATATAAGTTATTATCAAAATTGTTTTATAACAAGTTTTACTAAACCATTTTAAGTGATTCACATTAGTTAGTTTAACCGATTTCATTAATTGTTTTATAAATAACACCTTATTAATATAATATTTCACAGTAAATTTACTTTTTTGTTATATTAAACGGCTTCATATTAGTTAGTTTAACCAATTACCTTTGTCGTTTTATAGATTTTTTATTGATCTACCAAAACATATCTTAAGAATGAAGTTTCTAAAAAAATTGTTTTAAAATAAAATTTTAGCAATACATTTTTAACTGCTTCTCATTAGTTATTTCAACAAATTTTATTGGTTGTTTTAAACGTTATTTTTAATTTAATTTAATTAAATTAATTTAATTAAATTAATTTAATTTTTTAATTTAATTTTTTAGAGCACAGCTTCCATATAAATTATTTTATAGCAAATTTTACTTAAACATTTTTAACTACTTCACATTGGTTAATTTAATCAATTTCGTTTGTTGTTTTATAAATTTTTACCCACACCATTTTACCAATATAAGCTTTTCAGTAAAATTACCATAAAAAAATTGTTGTATAAAAAAATTTTTAATTAATGCTTTTAACTGCTTAAAGCTCGTTAGTTTAACCAAATTGTATGGTAGTTTTATAACTAGCAATTTACTAATAAAATTTTTCAAATAAATTTACATTGAAAAATTTCAAAGTAATTTTCAAAGTTCAAATTCAAATGTTTGTTAAATTTTTTTTTATTTTATAACGGCTTCATATTTGTTAGTTTTAGATTTTTTTATTGATCTACCAAAACATATTTTAAGAGAGAAATTGGTATAAAAATTGTTTTAAAATAAAATTTTAGTAATACATTTTAACTGCTTCACGTTAGTTATTTTAACCAATTTTGTTGGTTGTTTTAAACATTATTTTTAATTTTTCAAATTATATTTTTTAGAGTAAATTTACTATATAAACTGTTTCCTAACAAATTTTACTTTACACAATTTTTACTGCTTCACATTGGTTAATTTAACCAATTTCGTTTGTTGTTTTATAAGTTTTTACGAATACAAATTTACCAATATAAGTTTTTACAGTAAATTTACCATTAAAAAATGTATGCATAAATTTTTTTTAAAGAATTTATTTAACTGCTTAAAATTAGTTGGTTTAACAAATTTCGTTGGTCGTTTTATAAATACTAATTTACTAATATAATTTTTAACAATAAATTTATTATAAAAATTTTTTGTTAACAATTTTTTTAATATTTTAACGGCTTTAAATAAGTTATTCTATACAATAAAATATATCCTTAGTCCCAATTTACACGAGGCAATTTTACTTTCGCAAGTCATAAAATTTTCTATTAAACTTGCTGTAGCGCTTAGATAGAGCAACTTTACTTGCGCAAGTGTTTTTCGATTGCTTATACATATAATTGCTTATACATATACATATACATACAAAGAAATGTCAAATTTGATATAGAGGGAATGATAGCAAAAAACAGAATTGCCAGTACGGGCAAGTCTGTACGGCAATTCTGCTGGTTTTTATACTCTTCACTTCTTCCTCACTTCTTTGATCACCAAATTCATGACTTGCGCAAGTAAAATTGCCTCGTGTAAATTGGGACTTAGAGTGAAGTTACCATAAAAATTCTTTTGAAACAAATTTTAGTTATACATTTTTAACTGCTTCACATTAGTTAGTTTAACTAATTTCGTTGGTTGTTTTATAGTTTTTACTAATACCACTTTACTAATAGAAGTTTTTACAATAAAGGTACCACAATATTTTTTGTGTGATAAAAATGTTTAATACATTTTTTTAACGGCTGCACATTAGTTAGTTTAAACAATTTCGCTGCACGTTTAACTGATTCACATTAGTTAATTTAACCAATTTCATTGGTTGTTTTACAGTCTTTTAATTGATTTACCTATATAATTTATTAAAGTAGATTTATCATAAAACATATAACAATATTTTTAAACTGCTTAATATTAGTTAGTTTAACCAATTTTCCATTGGTTGGTGTAATTGTGATCGTCAAAATTGGTAAGATTTACATATATTTTTTGTAAGTTTGGACGAGGACTAACATTAGACAAATTTTGGCCTTATGAGCTCAAACAATTTTTATTTATTTTTTAAAGAACAGCGTTTCAGTTGAATTTGCTGCCAAATTATTTTTGTATAAAAAATTTTTTAACTGCTAAGTATTGGTTAGTTTAACCAATTTCGTTGGTTGGTACAATTTGGATCCTCAAAATTGGTAAGATTTACTACCTAATTTTTTTTAGCAGTTTTAGTAAAATTTGGTGCCAAATAATATTTTAAAATATTTTAACCCATTATGGGGTCGAGTTGCAGTATTAAAATGTTCTACAAAAATATTGGTTCACCATGTCCAGAAATTAATACGCAAACTCTTTTGCGACAATACAAGCATATTTTTGGTCTGCTTTACCAGAAACAGTTTTTTGAACTTTATCATTATTATTATAAAAGTCATCAATCACACGCCCTTCATTTCAACGTTGTTAATCAATTTAATCAGGGGTAATAATAATATGCTTCAAACTAATGAAAACAGAAAAAATAGCAAATTCAAATAGTTAAGAAAATAAGAAGATTGCCGTTTATTATGATTCATTTCATTACAATTTTCTTTAAGTGTAAGAAGTACTCAAACCAACCTTGTTTAGTAAACCACCGCTAGCAAGTGTCTTTATATGAACAAAATAAGTTTAAATTTTATTTTAATTCAATTAGATGTATGCGTTCTCTGCAACAAACTGCCTGTGCGTGTTTACTGACCGTGAGTTTTATTTTATTTTATCGGGTTTTATCTCCCTCCAACTTGCCAAACGTCCGCAAGTTTCTTACGGCCATAATTGGCTTAAGCTGGCTGTTGGCTGATGGCTGATGGCTGATGGCTTGTACGTGCCTTAGAGCAGTTTAGTACGTACAGCACGCACTTGTGTGTGGTTCAAGTTTGTGGTAATACATACAATGTTGTAAATGTTCCAATTATTGTGGTTCAAGTTCATGATCATTTTGTTGCAAATAATTGATGTTGGTGAATGGCGGATTGTAAGAAAAGTATTTTTGATAGTAATTTTTGTAAATGTAGTAATTATGCTCTATGATGGATAAAACCAAAAAATATTAAATGATTCACAAAATATGTAGGCATTACATTTAAATATATACCACTGAAGTCCATTATAGAAAACTTAAAATAAGTAAGGGACCCTTATTGTCCAGGTAAATTTGACAAAGTGTTGTTTATATAAAAACAAAAACAAAATTTTAAAGATTATAAATCGAGACATAGAGAAGGAACTCGGCTTAAATTTTCTGGTCCATTTTGCTTTAAAAGTCGGGTATCGTGTCCATTTTGTGAGAAGAACAAATTTTATATTTAACAGAGGTCTGTTTTTTTTGTTAACAGAACATTTTTGTTTTAATTATTCTGCACTGCATCCTGAATAATTCTAGAGCCATGATTATGAAATTACCTTTAATAACTAGAAATCAGAATTATTTATTTATAATTTAACAAACAAATCTAAATTTAAATTATGCAATGGAAAAACGAGTTAGTATTTGGATTCCCCATGATATTTAAAATGTCTCTGAGATTTAAAATAATATCTGCAAGCATTAAATAGCAGCATTAGCAGCGCCTCTGGTGTCAAGAAGCAGTAGTAAATTTGTTTTTCCAAACTGTGTTTAGTAGCCTATATTGTTCAGTAACTGGTGGATCAAGCCTTTATCACTTGAACTTTCCTACAACAAATGATACAAAGGAACATTGATGACTGTCGACATCTGCCTCGAACCCAGAACCTTTGGTTTGGTAGTCAACGTTTAGCACGTAGTTCAGCCAACGCTGAATAATTCTCGACATAATATATTTTTTTTAAATATATTACTGCAGTTCACATTTATTTATCTTTCCCACAAAACATTCTTGTAATAGCAGTTCGTCCTACTGTTCTCACAAACATGTTTAAGAAACAAAAACTTTTTTTAAATAATTTATGCAATCCAGCAAAAAAAAACAGCATTTTATCTAGATGAAAGAAAATCTTAAAAAACAAAAACTTCCTCATATTTGCAGAAAATGTTTGTATTTATATAATATAAAACTTTTTTTTTAACATGTCTTTCCATTTTCACTGTCTGTCTGTCTCTAACAAAAGTGCAACTGCAAACGTCAAACAACTTTATGCGAGTAAGCTGGTTGCGCAAGATTTTTTTGTCTATTATTTTATAAATGATCTCGTAAATCATTTAAGCATAACATTGTTGTTTTTGTTGCTGCTGCTTTTTAATGCAACTGACATATTGTTTGTTCTTTTTTGTAGCAAAGTGTTTATGTTGTCAGCAAGCAATAAAATATAAGAGGGTTCTGAGCGTAAGTTAGATTGAGAATACAATGTCGGTATTAAGTGAGTGATATATGAGAACTTATTTGCGTATTAATAACGAACAGAAATAAGTAGTTCATTAGATATGAATACACGAAAAAAAAATTTTACGTTACACCCAGAAAAATGGAATGATTTGCCAGAAACCTTTTAGATTCAATAAAAAAATTAAGTTTGTACGGCAAAATCAGACTTTTGCCAAAATAAAAACTTTTAGAATCTCATTGATTGATTTATGGTAGAAGAAATAAAAAAATATATTATGTATTGGCGCATCGGAAAGCATTTAACTTTAATTTAAAATGCATTTTATGTGAAGTGATAAATTAATAAATTTATTATCTGATCTTTTGTCATAAGTTTATTTTAATTGAAATGTATTTGCTGGTGGTTAAGCATTGTCTATATATATTTCATTGGTGCTCAGCGAAATCATCAGTAGACTTCAACAGTCACAAACCTCTGAAAGTCTGTACATAAGATGAGGTGATGATTTGGCTAAGCAGCAATGAAATATATAGACAATGCTTAACCACCAACAAATAAACTTCAATTTAAACGATCAATTGAATCTGGTTGAATTAAAATTGAATTCATGATGGTATATTTTTATTTAGTGTGTATTTAAAGAATAGTTGTGGTACTCTAAGGGGTCTTAAATGTGACCCAATTGATCACGTTTCTCAAATAATTTTGGGAATTGAAATAATCGATTTTTAAAATTTTTAGTGAAATTTCTTGAGAAGATTAGTGGTCATTTAGATAAAATATGGAAAAGCACACGTACTAAAGCATATAGGTGTGGTACTCTGGTGGGTCCTAAATGTGACCCAATTGATCACGTTTCTCAAATAGTATTTTTTTTTATTTGAGAAACGTGAACACTCGGAACACTCCATATTTTTTCCAAATGACCACTAATCTTCTCAAGAAATTTCACTAAAAAAGCATATTTTTTAAAATCGATTTTGTTAATTCTCAAAATTATCTGAAAAACGTGACTACCACACCTATATGGTGTAGTACGTGTGCTCTTCCATATTTTATCCCAATGACCACTAATCTTCTCAAGAAATTTCACTAAAAATTTTAAAAATCGATTATTTCAATTGCCAAAATTATTTGAGAAACGTGAACACTTGGATCGCATTTAGGAATCATGAACCTTCATTTTGATTTGACAGTACTACAATGTTAAATCAACAGGAAATAAGGTTATTTTCAAGGAAAGAATTTTCTTTCAAGATTCTTGCAAATCCTGTTTAATTAACATGAAACACATAAAACAAAATCATTGTAAAAAAATTTAAAATTAATCCTGTTTTCGTGGATTTTAATACCCAATTTTTCCGTGTTTTTTACTTACAAAGGACCCAACTGGGTGTCCGAGTGGAGGTGAGTTATATCACCACCCTTCCTAATCTACATAAATACATATGTACACATGTAGATAAGTTCATACAAATACTCCAAACATTAACTCTCGGAATTCAATGAACGCTCTGGGATACCATGTGGATTGGTTTTGTTCCGAATTCGACAATTTTGTTTTTTATCGTACCAATTCAAACAGAAACGGGCATCACAACTTTTTTTAATTTTATTTTTTCAAACAGATGTAACACTAACACACACACACACACTAGTATTACTAGGTGTTACCTTCTTTAGGAAATGGATAGTGATAGAGAAGACTGCTGGGGAAGGAAGTGATATGGGAAAGCTTCATTCTTTTGCAACTCTGTTTTTTGCACGTTTTTAATAAAGCAGTGTTTACAGCGCCTCTGGTGTCAATGAGGAGTATTAAATTTTCAAAGCTGTGTTTAGTACCCATTTTATTTGTTGTTTTACTTCGCCGAGGATTCTGCTGCAAACTACCGTCGAAGGAGGGCGCTCTGATGTTACTTTGGGATTAGTATCCGCTGAAACCGGTGTACTACAGCTACCAGTGACTATGCGTTCATTACTTAAATTTTCCTACAACAACTGATACAAACCGACACTAAGGCACATTAGGAAAGTGCGGCATGTTCTTATTTAATGACTGCGGGAGACCCGGCTCGCTATATCCGTCCATAGTGATTTGGCGAAATATATATATCACTCGCTAGAGCTTTTGAATTTTTTTAAAAAAAAGGTCATATTTTGTTGTACAAAAAGCATTATTGAAATCTCACAACTTTTCCTGCAGTGTAGTTATGGATTATTTGCATTGATTGTTTTTATTTATTAAAAACTATTATATAAATTGTACTTAAGCCAAGTTTAGTAGATGACCTTCATGGCGATTAAGCGCAACATAAAATCAGACAACATTAAAAACAAAATCAGAAATACATTACAATAAAAAAATTGTAAGGAAAAGAAACTTGTCGTAGTTTTCCTAAGTCAAATCGAACCAAAATGAGTATACAACCGTGACATTTATAAAGTGACCAAAAAAACAAGTGCAAATAAATATACGATATGCGATACGTCATACGAGATACTCGGTTGCAATAATCAGCAGTTGCTGAGCAAAAGACAACATCGCTGTATATGATAAGATGGTTCCCCTGCTGGAATAGTCTGTCACTGTGACAACCTTAGTAGGTATCATTTCCATCATCTGCTTAATACAATGGGTGCAAGTTTTTTGTTGCTTTAAGTGGTTTGAAGGTTTAAGCATTATTGGCGAGAAGATATTTGTTGGTCAGCGGATACTAATCCTAATATAACATCAGAGCGATCTTATTCATTCAAATTGTCTAGCAGAATCATCGGCGAAGTAAAATAATCAATAAAATGCCCAGTAAAAAAAGAGACTCCAAAAAAGTCATGAAAATGTAGAGTTTCCGATGCGGAAGTAGTGCAAATTTCGATCCGATCTAATGATTTTTACATAGGGTTGTCATTGCAAGAAGTGCTCTTTTTCGATGACTGGTCACTGAATTGGAAGCGATATTAAGAAAAAATCCCCTTTTTTGTGTTCTAGGATAATATTTTCATCTAGGAAAAATGGTAAATAGTTACCTATTTTAACTATTCGTTTCTTTTTATACGAATTTAAACCCGAAACAGTGTTTTCATTTAAATTTAAGCAAATAACTTTTAAATTTTAGACTAAAAATAGTTCATAAATTTCTTTAAAAAAATAATTTTTTTTATAGATTTTGGTGAGTATTTTATAACACTATGGAGGAGTTACAAGGTTTTGTGTGACTAAAATAAGCTTCTACATGGTTTTTTGCTCACTCTCGGCAAATTAAAAATATCGATTTTTCGGAAGCAATGAAAATGTACTTCCACTAGAATGACTTCCATTTTTTTCACTGGGTGGCTAATAAGCACAGCTTCGAAATTTAATACGCCTCGTTGACACCAGAGGCTCTGCAACACTGCATTTTTGAAAACGTGCAAAAAACAGAGTTGTAAAAGAACGAAACTTTCCTTCCTCTTTCTTTCTCTTCCCTCGCCACCTATCTTCTCTCTCACTATCCATTTCTTAAAGAAAGTAACACCTAGTTATAGTAGTAGGCATTCATTGCCTGAGTGTTAAAAAAATTAAATTCGACAATTATGTCGCTTGAACTTTTTTTTGCGGTCATAGATAATGCATGAAATCAATTAATATTTAAAACTTCAAATAATTGAAACAATTAAATGTTTAACAAAGCCAATCGACTTATTTATTGAAAATATTCATTAAAAAAAATATTTTTTCTGCAAGTCTTAAGAAACTAAAATAAGCATTTTCTATAACACGATGTTATATTTGTAATTCATTCACCTCTGGGCTTATTTTTTCTCTTTCTTGTCTAAAAATTTAATTTCTTGATTGTTCATCTTAATGTTCTTAAACAAATGGCAAACTGACAGTAAATAAAAACGAGTTCATAAATTTATTTCAAGAATTGTTTTGTGCCAGTATTTATCATTCAGCTTTAACGTACTTATGCCTTTGGCCGTGTTAATAATCATATTTCGTTCATTCCATTAGAACACTGGCAGCACGTACACAAACAACCTTAACAGATTTCAAAGCAAATAATTTTAAAAACGGAACTCATTTGAAAATGTTGCAGAGGGAAGGGAAGGTATGCTCATATTACAACTGGGAAAGTTTTCTAAATAATAAAGATATTAAAACTGACTTTTTGAAACATTCATCAAATAATTTACTTAAAATTTAGTTTAATTTCTTATTATTTCTAGTTTCAGAAAAACATTTGTGATGAACGACTTGATATATTTATTTCATTTATTATCATAGATTTTGCAAATGGCGTCACAAACAACGATTTTAGAAATATAAAATAACAGAAACAGATTTAATTACCAAAAGATTCAAATTATAGTTCGGATTCGATTTCATAAAAAATCTTGCAAAATAAACTACATATTACCACCTTTTAGACACAGAAAGTTTATTTTGAAGAGTCTTCATTCAACTGGCAGAAAGAAATATAGATACAGTATTCCTCCCTCTGTCTTTCACACATCTTAATTATGATTTTTCAAAGGGAACTTTGCGTTATATCTATAGTTCAACCACAACTACACTATACAAACAATTCATATTGCAAAATATTTTTATGCGGCTGAGAGTTCTTCCCATATTTTATTTGAGTTCAATTTAATTCTTGTTTCCGAACTGCCAATATTTGGCAGTTGTTTTAAATTCTAATCTTTTTTTTAATAACAGGCACATTTGTTTCGATAGAAAATATTTTTTTTTTCAAATAAATCTTTTAACAGATGAAATCTTTAATAGCATTATGTTAAATCTTTTTAAGCCGTATGACTAATAACTTCAAAAGTCTGTACAAGTTATGATATTTTATAAAAATATTTAAAAATTCTAATCTTAAATCCAATCTGTAGAGAAAAATTTTTTTTTTCACAATTTAGTGGAAATGTAAAAACATTTTTAAGTCCATTGAGAATTTTATTCGATTAATTCCAAAAAGGTTTCTATATGTATTTATGAATATTTGTTAACCTTAATTAATCGTTTTAAATTTTTAAATTTAAATCCCTTTTTGAAATTCTTTGTATTATTCGAATAGTTTTTTTCTGTTGATTATTTATTACAATAGTCGAAAAAAATTATTCGTTTAATTCACAAAATTGAATTCGATTATTCGAATAAAGTGCGGATTATTCAATTAAAGTATTTAAAATTTGTCTGCTATATTTAAGAAATTTATTGGCATTTGATGTAATAATATTTCGATTATTTCAAAAATAAACATAATCCATTAAAATTTTTATTCGACTGCTTAGACAAATTATTTCACTATTCAAATAAATAAAATTATATTCGATTATTCGATTAAAATTTATCAGAAAAAAATTATATGCATTTTTTTTTTGTTAATCGAATACAACTTATTCGATTATTTGAACAAATTTCATTCAAAAAATATGTTATTTGCCTGCTCAAAAAAAAAATACAGCGTTATTTGAATAAAAAAAATGTTATTCGATTATTATATATAAAAATTTATTCGACTAATCGAACAAATTTTAATTGAGTAAAATTTCAAATAAACTTTATTCGGTTATTCAAACACAATTTATTTAATTATTCGATTATACGAATAAATTGTACAGGGTGGCCCAGAAAGACCGAAGTGGTGTGAAATCCTTATAACTTTTTATTTAAGACATATTTTTTTAGTTTTTTGTTTTTTAAATACATTAAATTTATAGGGAATATTTTAAGATTAGTTATTAAAAATTATATCCCACAACTGGTGGCCATTTTCTGCTTCGCACAAATGTGCTCTTTCCAACACATTTTCAATGACCTTTCGCAAAACTTCCAGTGTTATGTTGTTAATTTCGTCTCGAATATTGGTTTTTAATTCCTCAATAGTCCTAGGCTTATTAAGATAAACTTTCCCTTTTAAATAACTCCAAAGGAAACAGTCTGGAGCAGTTAAATCCGGGGAACGCGGAGGCCAATTAAAATTGCTTCTACGCGAAATTATTTTTTCACCAAAGATGTCGCGTAAAAGAGCCATTGTGGCCCTGGAAGTGTGCGCTGTGGGTCCATCCTGTTGGAACCATATTTGCGGATGGTTTTCCGCGGTTGGCTTTACCAAATTTTCCAACATGGCCTGATATCGATCACCATTGATGGAAATGGCGACACCTCGTTCATTTTAAAAAAAATATGGGCCAATGATCCTTTCTGAAGAAACACCGCATCAAACAGTATACTTAACTGGGTGTAATTGTCGTTGATGAAGTACTCTCGGGTTTTCAATATCCCATATCCTAAAGTTTTGTTTGTTAACGAGGCTTCGTCACTCATAACTAAGTTATGAATAATGGAAATGGAAAGAACACATTTGTGCGAACAAGAAAATGTCCACCACTTGCGGGATATCATTTTTAATAACTAATTTAAAAATATTCCCTATAAATTTACTGCATTTAAAAAACAAAAAATTAAAAAAATATGTCTTAAATAAAAAGTTATAAGTTATTCACACCACTTCGGTCTTTCTGGGCCATCCTGTATTAGAAAAATATTATTTGCACTTTTATTTTTTATACGAGATAACTGAACAAATTCTATTCGAAAAAATTTAATTTTACACCATTACTTGAAAAAATTAAGTTTTATTCGATTAGTGTAAATAAGAATTTATGCGATTAATCGAATAAATTTTAATTGAGTAAAAGTTCGAATAAAGTTCATTCGGTTGTTTAAATACATTTTATTCAACTATTTGAATAAACTCAAATGAACTTAAATCGATTTGAAAAAATTTATTTCAATACTCGAACAGGTTTTATACGTTTATTAAAAAAATTAATCGAATAAGACTTCGGATAAATCTCATTCGATTATCCAAATATATTTTATTCAATTATTCGAAAAAATTTTATTAGATTATTCAAAAAAATTTAATCGAATAAGACTTCGAATAAATCTCATTCGATTATGCATATGTATTTTATTCAATTATTCAAAAATTTTATATTAGATTATTCAAAAAAAATTTTCGAATATAATTTTCTCTAATTTCGCCATAAAAGGGAAAAATTAAAAACGAAAATTTTAATAAAAAGAGGACCAAGAATTAGAAGAATTATCATTCGATTATTCGAAATATTTGATTCGTTTCTTCGAAAAATTTCAGTTGTTTGCTCGAAAAAAAAAATTTTACTCTCTTTTTCGAATAAAATTTACTACAAAAATATTATTCGCATTTGTTCTGTCATTCGAATGAAACTTATTCCATTACTTCAACAAATTTTATTCGAAAATTTTTATTTGACTGTTCAAAAAATTAAACAATAATTTCAATAGACAAAATTGTTTTGTGAATAATTATAAAAAAATCATCAGATTATTCGAAAGCAGTTTGGATTTATTTTCATTTGATTATTCAAATACGTTTTACACAATTAATCGAATAAATTTTATTCTAATCTTTAAATAATTTAATTCTTGAAAAAAATTATTCCATTATTCGAAGAGCTTTATTTTATGCAATTATAAAAAATTTAATAGAATAAAACTTAGAATAAAATTAGAATAAATTTTATTCGATTACGCAGTTATGTTTTATTCAATTATGTGAAAAAATTTTATTGAATTTTTCGAAACATTTTATACGTTTCAAAAAAAAATTCAGTCTTTTTTTTTTTAAATTTATCCGATTATTGGAACAAATTTGATTCGAAAATTGTTATTAATTATCTATTATATTATTACTATATTATTATTATTTATTATTATTCATTAATTACACCATAGACAAAATTTTTTTTGGATAATTAGATATTAAAACTATCATTCGATTATTCGAAAATAGTTTTTAATTAAGTAAAATTTTGAATAAATTTCATTCGATTATCCAAATACATTTCATTCCATTATGCGAATATATTTTATTCGATTCTTCGAATGAATTCAAAAAGATTTGAAAAAGTTATTCTTATTATTAAATTTCATTCGATTTTGCAAATATGTTTTATTCAATTATTCGAATAAATCATATTCGATTTTTCGTATGAATTCAAATATATTTGAAAAATTTATTCTATTATTATGCTTAAAAAATTTGAATCGATTAAAATTTTGAATAAATTTCATTCGACTATGCAAATATATTTTATTCAATTATTCGAATAAATTTTATTCGATTATACGAATAAAACTTATTAAAATTATATGTATTTCAGTTACAATAATAAAAAATTTTTTTTAGGCAAACAATTTCAGACTTGATTTATCGAAACCCGACTATTTATCGCTCCCGCAGCTGTGATAGGTCTCCCTAGGAAACAGTTACAAAGAATGAGGTGTGACTAAAGCGTTCGGATGAATTTCAAATTTTATGGCAATGACTCTGAACGGAATTCGGGCAAAACGGTGTTTGATTCTCTTAAGAACTATTGTGGAGTAAATAACGCAGCTAATCACAAATATTTGTATACGTGAATAAAAAAAGTCGATAGGTGACGAAATTACAGGTGCAACACAAATTACGAATAACAGACATACTGTCAAATCATATACATACATATATTTGTATTCACACTGAAAAACAGCCCTAGGGAAATTTTTTTTTTGGTATATACATATTTCTCTTTCTATTTCACTTACAAAAAAAATTAAAAGCGTCTTGCCCGAAACATTTTTAATCACATAAAATACCACTGCAGTGCAACAATTTGCAACATTCAAATCGTCAATCTTATTGAACCCCTTGTGGTACACACTTAACTTATATGTACAAATGGTTCATAACGTGTTGGCTATTGGAAATTGTTTTGGCGTTGGTCACTGCTTGTGCTCCAATATGTATGTATGTATGTATGTGCAAAAAGTCTATTGTGAAATTTCTGCATTATACTTAAGATAAATATATAATTTTTTGTTTGTTTTCTTTTTAATACAAAATTGTTCATTCATTCATTGTGTGTGTGTTTGTTTATTTTGTTAAAATATTTTGAAGGTGATTTGAACATTTCCTGGAGCAGATAAGAATAAATTTGGGTTGAAAGGAAAAATACTATAATAAATTCGGTAATTGAATAAACATTAACTGGGTGGGTCTTATTTATAAAAAAAAAAAAAATTATGCAAAGATATCAAATGAAGTAATTTTTATTACTTTTTTGTATTTTTACTCAATAAAGAATGTAAGTATGTAGAGAAAACCATGAACAAAAAATTAAAAATAATTTAAATTATTATATTATCTTGTAAGCGGATTATTTTGGCGCCTATTAATAACTACGTTTATACGTTCACTATTTGCAAACAAAAATATTTGCAAGTACGAGTAAATTAACTTATTATTTATATGGCACTGTAAATGTATAAAAACCCGGTAGCACTGTTATAGAAAAAGTTACTTACTTACTTACTTATAATGGGTGTTTTTTAGTGAGGTATAGAACTTTAAGTTGGCATCACTTTGTTAACTGGCGGCCATTTTGTCAGCTGTCAAGTGATTAATATTTATTTTGGTTTGCCATTTCATCATGAACATGTTGACAAAAGAACAACGCTTGCAAATCGTGCAAATTTATTTCGAAAATAATGGTTCAGTTCGCGAAGTTTACCGCAAGCTCCGTCCATTTAATGGTCGACATAATCGTCCATCAGAGCAATTAATTCAGTTAACCATGGATTGTTTTCGCACTACGTTTACTCTATGTGATAATACGCATCCGCAGAGACATCGAACAGTGCGCACCGAAGAAACAATTGCCGCTGTAGAGCAAAGTGTTGAAAAGGACCCGAACGAATCGATTCGCCACCGTGCACAGCAATTGGAGCTTTGTCCATCAACTTTATGGAAGATTTTGCGCAAAGATCTTGGCTTGCGACTTTACAAGATCCAGCTTGTGCAAGAATTAAAGCCGCGAGACCATGCAATGCGTCGTGATTTTGGTGTATGGGCCGAAAATGAGATTGATCTCGAAGCTGATTTTCATCGCAAAATTTTGTTCAGTGATGAGGCTAATTTTTGGTTGAATGGCTACGTCAACAAGCAAAATTGCCGCATTTTGAGTGAAGAGAATCCATATGAGACCCTTGAGACGCCATTACATCCACAAAAACTGACTGTTTGGTGTGCTCTATGGGCTGGTGGAGTCATTGGGCCATACTTCTTCCGAAATAATGCTGGAGAGTCAGTTACCGTTAATGGAGACCGGTATAGAGCAATGATAACCGACTATTTTGTTCCCGAATTGGATGGCATGAATGTGGATGAGTTGTGGTTCCAACAAGACGGTGCTACATGCCACACAGCGCACGTCACAATCGATTTATTGAAGGAAACATTCGATGAGCGCATAATTTCGCGGAATGGACCTGTCAATTGGCCACCAAGATCGTGTGATTTGACACCATTGGATTATTTTTTATTTTCCAGAAACGTTAGGGGACTTGGAAGCCAACATTCGTGGTGTTATTGCCAACATACGGCCCCATATGCTCGAAAAAGTGGTTGAAAATTGGACCTGTAGAATTGGCTTTATTCGAGGCAGCCGCGGCGGCCACATGCCCGAAATCATATTTAAACATTAATGGCATAAAATTATACTTCCAATAAAGCCAAATTGATGGACATTAAAACGATTTTCTTGTGTTTTATTTCAATTCGAAGTTCTATACCTCTAAAAAAACACCCTGTATTTACAACAAAAAAATTGTGTAATTGTGTAGAATAACAAATTAATTTTTTGTTTTCATTGTCACTCTTAATTAATATTTATTAATTTATTGTTTTTTATTAGCAAAAATTTGTAAGTGTGGCAGCCTGAAGCATTTTATTTGCAAATAGTGCGTTAATCGTAAATAATTTTCTGATTTAGTAAGTGGCAATATAACAATAATATGGCAACAAGCTATGCGTATGGCTATGAGAAAAGTAGTCTTTACTTTACTTGTTGGTGCTTATTCAACTTTTAACAAATTGTTTTTTTTTTAAACAATTGTTTAGTACAAATATTTGATTACAAAGTTTTAAAGTTAACAATTTACAACTATTTGCAAGACGTTAACAAAATAAAAAAATAAATTAACAGTTTTATTCATAACATTTTCATTTTATAAAATTTTTATAAAAAAAAATATTTTTTTGAAAATTCCCCTTATACTGTAAATATCTCTCGACGTCACGTCAACACAATGACAAAAATAATTGGTGCTTGTCTACTCGTTCTCGAGAACAATTTTATGCTATTAAGAGTCTACTCCTATTCTTTAAGGTCTAGAAATTAGTATGAACCTGTCAGTAATAGCCAGTTGTTTTTGATAACGGGTAGACAAAAGCCAATTTGTTTTTATTGTATTGCCGTGACGTCGAGAAATATTTACACAATAAGCGGGACTATTTTCAAATATCTCTTATAAGTTAGACCGCAAAAATGTAAAAGTGTGTCTGCTGAAAAATTTCTTTTTCTGAAAGTACCTTTTTAAAAAAGTACCCATTGAAAATAGTACTTTTCAAAATAGTAAATTTTATTAAAAACACCTTGAAAAAATTACCTTTTGAAAAAGTAATTCTATGAAACAAGTGAGTTTTTGAAAAAAAAAAAAAAAAAAAAAATCTTCTGGAAAAGTACCATTTTGCATGCTTTTTATATGCTTATAAGGAAATTATCTCGTAGAAAAAAGTAACTTTTGAACAAACTAAATTTTTAAATAAGCAACTTTAAAAGAAAGATACTAGATAAAAAGCATTTTAAAATCAATAAAACCATATTGAATTAATAAGAACAATTAACGAATGTCTAGCCATGTTGAAATTTCTTATTTCAATATCGAAGAATATCAATTTACAGTATTAATTTATTAATTTTATTTATTTTTAAGTACCTCAATATTAATTTTCTAAAAACTATTGAATTAATTTAATAAGAACGCTTATTTTTAAGTTGCAGCTACCTGTTGAAAAAGTAAGTTTTAGAAAGAGTACTTTTCGAAAAAAGTACCCTTTGGAATCTTTTGAAAAAGTTCCTTTTTGTAAAGACGTCTCTTTAAAAAACACTTACTTTTTTGAAAAAAGTACCTTCTAAAAAAGCAATTTTTGAAGAAAAAAAAATACCTTCTGAAGAGCAAAATTTGAAAAAAGTTCAGTGATGCATTTACCAACACAGCCATACTTTTGAACATATTGTAATTTTTCTATAAAAATATATTCGCTTCTTTCCCAACTCAATATCGTTTTAAAATTGACATTTATTTCGTAATACAGAAATCGCATAAAAAGCAAAAGTACGAACGAATATGCATGAGTTTTATGAATGACTGAATGAATGTCTTCTGTTTTTAGTATTTTTTTTTTTTAGTTTTTTATATATTGTTTAAGTATCGGTTTTTTTTCTCGCTGAGCAGCCAAGTCTTCTAGTTGTTACAACATTTTCAAATGAATGAATGACCTTCAAAAACAAACAAATACATTTGCTGGCTAGAAGAAATAAAATCTTGCAAGAATTTATTTTAAAGTTTTTTTTTAAATTTTTAAATGTTTTTTGTTTTTTGTGATTTTAGGTGCCAAGTTAAAGACGAAAAGTTTTTTTTTTGCAAGACGTAATATTGTGGCCATTGATCTCTGCTAAAGATTTGTTTTGCAAACATTTATTGTGTTTTTTTTTTTAACTTTAAGTCTCGTAGAAAATTAGCAGAAAAATAAATTGAGGCAACGGAAGTTGGTAGTTGAGATTATTTTCAGATTAATTCTTTTGAAATTATATTAATTTTTATGGGCTGGGACTGAGATTTGAACATATTTTTAGTTTGGAAAAATTATGTGAAAAATTTGTTTTGTTTTTTTTCAGCTCTATAGATAAAATTAAATTCTTTTTAGCATTTATTATGACTGTGGACTTGAATTAGTTCATTTACTCACCTTCGAATTATAACTTGTTTCAAACACATTTCCCTGACAATAACCTTTTTTCCTCATTTTGGTCCAACGGCTGATTTGAGTTAAAAAGAGCTGTTGTTGTTGGACATAATTCAAGTTGACTCCTACAACATAACATACAAGTTATCATACAACAAAATTAAACTTTTTCCAAAACTACAAGATTCTAATGACTGATTTTACCAAAGGAAGCCACCAAAAAATGTCTCTGAGCAGAGAAAAAAAACCAAAAACTGTGGCGGAGGACATTATGCAATTCTGTGGCAATAAGGAAAAAGTCTTTAATTCATATTTTACTGTTTTGCAGGAGAGCACTTTTAAGCGTTCAAGTCGATTATCAGAAATTTATTTCTTTTACAGTTAAATTGGGAAATTCCCTGTTAATTTTTATTCTTTTAAGCAAACGTCGTTCTACACGCTATAAGTAGTACATTTGAGTTGAAATATACCAAAGTAAAACTTCAATTAAGCTATTATTCCAAATGAGGGTAGAAGTCTAAAAAAGATAAGTCGCAAGTCATAGTGCTATAACTTCCTTAAAAATCACTCAAATTAATTGAGATTTTGACCAGGATTACTTTCGGATATGCAGATGACGTAAGTGCTATTAACTCAAAATCAGCGTATCTCGACTTAAGCAATTTTTCCTTTTTGCCACAGAATTAAAATTGGACTGTTAACCACTAAGAAGTCCTAAAAAGATTAATTAAAATTATTTCGATGACGAAATCTAGGAATGAGGACTAGGACCACAAAATGGAATTTGTGGAAAACTGGAGAATTTGACATTATGTCCGTGATTTCAACATAAAGATAATTTACCTAAAATTTTTACCTACAAATTTGCTTTATAAAATTTAACTTACATGATAGATATTTATATGTACACTAATAGATGTACGTGGGTTGAAATAACGGACATTAATCTGCTTGCTCTTTGGACCACTCTTTCTTTAAAATGGGATACCTGTAGTTTCGTCTAGGTTCCCACAATTTTTTCCAAAAAAGCTCTTCTTTTAAAGTTAAGTTTATATATTATTTATATATTTTTATATAATTTTATTAATCATATCCATAGATCATTAACTAATAAGTATGGTCCCAGTTCTCATTGCTAGATTTTGCCATCGAAATAATAGGATTGTTAAGTGATTAACAGTGAGCTGTTAAATACAAAATGTTTGTTCTTTAGTAAAATATTTTGGTTTTTGTCTCTGCTAGTTGTAATTAAATTAACCCCAACACCAGGTATGGGATAAAGAATTTGAAAATTGTACCAACAACCTTCAAAAACTGTACTTTTTAAAACTTAATTGTACACCGAAAAAATTTTGCTTCATAAATCCAATGAAAGAATTTCATTAAAAATTTTTCACAAATCTAATGATAATTTCACAAATCCAATGAAAATTTCATGAATATTGTGAAACAATTTCATTGGAATTGCTTTCTTGATATTCTAGTTTCCTTAGAATATTTTATTGGATATATGACAACAATATTTTCTAATTATTAAGAAACAACCCCTTTAAATTTAAATTATTTCATTATTTTCATGAAATTATTTTATTGTTTCGATGAAGTTATAGCAGTGCATTAATTACACTGTTAAATAAATTTGATGAAGTTATCAAAAAAAAAAATTATTTTAATGAATCTGGTTTCATTAATCCAACGAAGGGTGACGTTGGTTGAATTTTAATGAATTTTTCATTGGATTAATGTCGAAATTCATTGAATTTCTGCCGAAAATTCTTTAAGTGTATTAAAATATTTTTTAGTTCAAATTAAATATTTTTATTTATGTTTCTTAAAATAAAAGTATTTGTTACGGCTAACGAATCGTTTTCACAAAATTTCTTGTGAGTTCGGATGTTAAAGCATATAGATATAAAAAAATAATTTGAAAATGGTCAAGTTCATATTTTTCGATTTTTTCGTTGCGTTTTACTTTTAAGTTTCATTGTCGAAAAGTGAAAATTGTCATTTGCAATTGTTTGATAATAAATGCGAAGTGAAGCTGTGGAGATTCCTTAAATGTACTTAATTAACCATTGGTGTACTATTGTACTTTTCGAGTTTCGAGTGTGGCGTTGACTACAACACTGAAGGTCCTGGGTTCGGTATCCATTAGTCACCAAATAACAACAGCTCGCATTTTGCTGATGTGAATTATTTTCCCTTTGTATCAGTTGTTGTAGTAAAGTTCAAGTGATGAAGGCATAGTCACTGGTCACTGAACTACATAGACTGCAGCAAATACTAATCCTAATGTATCATCACAGCGTTCTCCTTTGTCGGTATTGTGTCTACTAAGTTAAATAGCCAATAAAATAAAATTGCTACTAAAATACAGCTTCAATTTAATGCGCCTCATTTGACACCAGAGGCGCTGCAATCACTGCATTAGTAATAGTAGTCGGCATTAAATGCATGAGTGTTACTTCGCTTTACAAAAAAAATTACAGTTGCACCAAATTTTGCAAACCCTGCCACACACACATTAATTTTGCATGTCCTCTGATAGAAGCTATCATTAGATGAAGGATATCATAGTTTTGTAAATGTCATATTTAATAACACTTTATTCCAAGATTTTTTCGTATAAATCTTTTCTTAATTTTTACTGTCTGTTGTACATCGATTTGACAATTATTTTTAACATTTAAAATGCAAATATTTCTAACAAACTAAACCTTCAAAACTACAATGTTATTAACATTATAAATTTAATTAAAAAAAATGTAATATCCTAACAACGGTTGTTTAATGTTGAGATATAAATATTAAGTGACCTTAAGTAAAACTGTAACAAAAAAAACTATAACTAAAATTTTAAACTTTAAACATTTCAGTAATTGTCATAGTTGGCAAAAAGTTCAGCACTAACAAGATGTTTCTCAATTATTGATTGCACCAGAAACTGAACAGAATTGACCATTGCAATTGAAATTTTGACTTTGGCTTAAGTTTAATAGTTTCATTTATTTAAAGATATTATTTTGCTAAAAGGTCACCTGAATTCATCTTTAAAAAAAAAACAAACAGCATCTGATGTTTTTAACGTTTGTTACAATTCTCTCATGTCCGAATTTAAACTCACATTCACAGTTTAAATCTGATATTAAGCTTTGAGGCATTCATTTGCGCTCCAGTAGAGACAATATTTTATTCATGATCTCAAAACTCGTAACTGTGCACACTTGTGGCTTATTTTTATATACATACATATTTCTATATTTATTTTAAATAGACAAAATGTAAGGAGCTGAAGATTTTTAATATCAATTCAATTGCATTTAAATTCATTTTGTATGTCAGATTAGTTTATTAGAAAAAAATCAATAAAATCACCTGTTTGAAATAGTTTGAAGTATATAAAAGTAACAGGTTGTCAGCCAACGTAATTGCAAATAGAAAAATGTCAATGAAACTATTGCAAATAGTTCACTTTAGCACAACACGCTTTAGTGAGAAAAAAATTGGATTACTGAAAGTGATACAAATCCCCGCACTGATTTGAAACGCAGCTAGTCTTATTCACTTCGCTTTAGCGAAACATCGCTTTACTGAAAACCAAAAGCAAGCCCACAACTACGTTTTGTACGAAACTTACTTCGCTTTACTGAAAAAAATAAACAAGGACAATTTTATTTATTAAAAATCGATTGCAAAGCTTAAGTTAAAAAAATTTTGCCTGTTTTGTCCTTTAAAAAATTAAATGGCAAAATGTATTTGTCCTTTTCACTCTCACGTACTTTATTGTATTTTTCTATTATATTGCACTGATTTTAAGCACAACGCTTAACTGTAACAAATTTCAGTAATCCGAACTACATTTTAGAGAAAAAATCAGATAACTGATAAAAAAAATTGGGTTTTGGTTATTTCCAGTAAAGCGGAGTCGACTACATACAGGCTAATCCCGGTATAACGAACGATATAATGTCAGGTCCATTCGTTAAACCGAAAAACTCGTTATATCGCAAAGTTTTTTTAAAGTGTTATTTTAGTTATTATTATTGTAGACATTATATAAACAATAAAAATAATGACAGCAGCTTGTTTTCAAATATGCCACCAAACAAAAACTATAGTAACGCACATTTTCTTTGCATTTAAATTGCTGCTGTAGATTTTGTTTAATATTATTTTGCCGTTCGTTATACAGAGCACATATCTCTTAAATCATTCGCTATATAAGTTAGTAAGAAATGTTATAAACATCTTGCTAGCAAGATTTTGTTTTTATTTTCCAATTTTTCCTTCAACATCCAGTATAAAATGAAGAAATTATTCACTATATAAGACTGCTAATGTAAAAAATTTGGACGTTCGTTATATTGAATTTTCGTTAAAGCGAGATTCGTTATACCAAGATTTGCCTGTAATTAAGTGAAAAGGCAACAGTAAATGTTCTTAGGTGGCAAACAGTGGTTTGTGAACTTGCTTTTTGCTTGAAATAAATCTACTTTTTCACTATTTTTCATTCACTGTTTCACTATTTTTTATTCAGTTATACTTTTTTGAAATTAATAAATCAAACCAGCTTTTCTATAAGAAAATAATGCTGTAGCAGACTAAAATTTTCTACAAGAAAAGTACGGTAACACGCAATCACCTTTTCTTTAAAAAAAAGAAGCCAAAATTAACTTTTCTCAAAGAAACGTATGCAGCCAATTTACAATAGATAGTTATAAATATAATGAGGCAATTTTTAGAATGCACAAGTTATCTTTGCAGCTACATGTATGAAATTTATCAAAAAAAAACTTATTAGAAACTTAAAAACCTTTGGCAGCACCAAATCATTGTCTTCTTAATTTTAACCGATTAACCGGAACATATCTATGTCAACTGCATCCAAAGTTATACAACACACAAAACGTTTTGTCTGCAACTTTGACAACAAAAACAAACTTAACAAATAATTAGAGCCCAAAAGCAGCAAGAAAAAGCAAAGACATAATTAAAGTTCTGCATAAAACTAGACAATGCAACAAACATTAACAGACAACAACAACAAAAATGTTATTAAAAAAGCCCCAATATTCACACGTGTAAAAAAAATATTTATATGATTATATGAAACAGTCAAAAAGTTAAACGTAAAACTATACAGTGTAATTAGTGTTTTACATGGATATTGCAAAAACAAAAAACGCCAAACTGAAATCAAAGCAGCTTAAATTCAAAATGAGACAATTCTCAACATGCAAATCTTTTAGACATTAAGATTTTTTTGTTTTCATTCAGCAAAGCAATGGCCTGGCAGGCAAGTGAAGTCGTAAGTTTTAATGGAAAAATGGGGGGGAGGGTGGGGAAGAAAGAACAAACAGTAGCAGTTGATATAAAAATTAATACAACATGCAATTCCTCTAAAGGAGTTAATTCAACAAAATAAATTTCCACTTAAGCTAATGCATTTGCAAGATAAAAATTTTTTTATGAAGGCTCTTTCACACAAGACATTCGGCCCTGTTCTGTGAACCATACTGAAGTAAATTTCTCGTTTTCAATAAAATTAATAATGGTCCTGCAGACGTGTTTAAAATCAAGCACTTTAATTTTCTTTCAGATATATTTGAGAATTTTACAAAAATCTAAAAAATATAGTTCTATTGCCGGAGTTAGTTTTCGAAAATTGTGTGATTTCAAATCGATCGGTTTGCAGAAGAAGGCCAATTGTATATTTATAATTTGATTAGGCTAAAGTTTGAATCGCTTTGTAAGCCAAATTACAGGTGATAATTATTAGTGAACAAATAATACCAAAGTTAATTGTAAATTATTCTAACAAACACTTAGTAGAACGGACCCAGTAAAAATAGACATTCCAAAAAAGTCATGATAATGTAGAGTTTGCGATGCGTAAGTAGTAAAAATTTCGATCCGATGTAATGATTTTTACATAGGCTTGTCATTGCAAGAAGTTCTCTTTTTCGATGCCTGGTCACTGACCATCTAGGAAAAATGGTAAATAGTTACCTATTTGAGCAATCTGTTTCTTTTTATACGAATTTAAGCCCGAAACAGTGTTTTCATGTAAATTGAAGCAAATAACTTTAAAATTTTAGACTAAAATTAGGTCATAAATTTCGTTAAAAAAAATTTTTTTTTTAAATTCTGCTGAGTGTTTTCCAACACTATGGAGGAGTTACAAGGTTTTGTATGACTACAGTAAGCTTCTACATGGTTTTTTGCTCACTCTCGGCAAATTAAAAATATCGACTTTTTGGAAGCAATGAAAATGTAGTTCCACTAGAATGACTTCCATTTTTTTTTCACTGAGGAGTTGTTTTTTCGAAGGCCACCAAACTTTCATCATCAGTGTGTTTGTGTTTGGTACACTGTGTGTGGTGACAGTTGATGTAGATTTCTGCTTCATATACTCAGCTTTTATTTGCAAATAGAATATGTGAATTGTTTTGATTCATCGTATTATTATTTTTGCTGTCCCTCAAGCACGCTAACGTAATTGCAAAGAAAAGTAAAGGCTCAGTGAGCCGACTGTAATGGAATGTAAGTGCAACGGTAGGAAACATCGGATCGATATTGTTATGTGAAGCATGCATTTCCATCAATAGAATCGTCGCTATATTAAAAGTATTAATTCAATTTATCTTAAGCTTCTGTTTAAAATAAAAATGTAAGATCTTAAAAATAATCTTACTTGTATCTTCGTAAGAAATTTTCATCATTTAATTCCTTTGTCCATCTGCTTTAGCTAACAAAAAGACAAACACTTGCTGTTAGAAATATATAGTATATTGTTAGTTTGTTTTTAGGCAACTGGAAGCATCTTTTCCGTACATAAGCAGAAATAAAAAAAAAATTCTTTGTAAGATTACAGCAACATTTAAAATCAGCGACAAGTGAACAGCCAGCAGCCAACAGCAGCTGGTGTAAGAAGATTCCTACAAGTTACAGCATAAAATGGCAACGAAAAAAAAACAGCTCGACAAACATAGAATCCGACACTTAATGCTGCCGCCAGCGATTTAAATACAAAAGCAAGAGCGTTATGTACATAGATAAAAAGACTTTTATGTCGTTTTTCCAATGTAATTTAGTTATTGTGTTTTTTATTTGTTATTTGTTATTTGCTGCTTATTTTTTGTTATTTTGATGTCATAGTAGTTGCATTGTTTTAATGAACTTAATTTTTTTTCTTATTCTTTAAAATTTAAGAAAATATAAAAGTCGTGGCATTGCAAATCGCCATCATCAGTTGAAGTTTTCCAGTATAACATAACGAAACAATAGGATTATTCAAAATAAAAACAGAGTAAAAATAATATTCTAATTTAAAGACATGCTAACAAAAGTGGTAAGATTTTAAAGTTTATGATAGAATAATAAAAGAATATTTGTGTAATAAAAACTTCCTTTCCTTTAGAGCCTCATCTTGTGTTTGGCCTTTGCCACTCTAGCTGCTGCCCGTCCTGGCTATTTGCATGGCCATCATCATGCCCACTTGGATTATCCTTTGCTGCATCATGAACCTTTACATTTGGCCAAATATGTGCATGTGCCTGCTGCAATATCCCATCAAAGTTCAACGATTATACACAGTGCTCCCATTATTAAGCCCGTTATTGTGCCCGTCGTTAAGCATGTTTTGCCCATAGTGAAAACATATCATCCGGCACCCATTATCAAGACAATACATGCTGCTCCTCTGCACTATGATCCCTACTATCATCATCATTTCGATCATCATGATTTTCATCACTATCATTAAATAAGTATTTTGTTTTTCACAAAAAAGAAAAATTCTAATCATTGAAATGGTTCTACATGCAACAAAGTATACAAAATAAATATCCTTAATAATAAGTCGTTTATTGTGAGTCAGGAACAGCATAGTTTCTTTTGAAAAGTAGGAGTAGTAATTACAAATGTAAGCTGCTTATTTCGTTGCTGTTTTAATTTTTAGTTTAAGATGTTTCTTTTTTTTTAAATTGTGTTTTAAATAAAAATAAAAGCTAAAGCAGCAAAAAGCTGATAATAACTGATTAGAAGTTAATAATATAATATTGGTGACAATTTGGAATTGTTTGAAATGTATAACGCATGAGTATAAAAATACTCTGAATATTTATCGGCTATACGCGCGTATATACAGGGCTAATTTTTTAACACACACATAAATTACGTTTTCCAACAGCCACACACATGTATCTATGTATATGGTGGCGAATGATATATAAATATCCCGACTATAATATGGATATACAGTCGAAGTTCCTTATAGTGAACTTCTATACAATGAAGTTCTCCTTATTATGAACTAAAATAAAGAACACAGCTTTTTCGTTCCACTTTCAATGTATTTTGATCTCCGTATAATGAATTTCCATACAGTAAATTTTGCTTTACAATGATCAAAATTTTGCAAACAACAATACATTTTACGTGTGTTCTTGTCTTCATAGAGTGAACTATTTTTAGCAGCTTTATTTTAAACTTGTTAGCTATACTATTTATAAAGAAGGTAATTAATATTTTTGGGATTCCAAAAAAAATTCAATAGCAAAAAACGATTTAAATTTGCTTGAAAAAGATACGACTTTCTTTGGTTTTGTTTTGTACACATGTGCCTATAATAAATAAGGACACACTAAGTGTCAAGAGGTCTAATTTACACTACCGGACGATTCTAGTTTATTTAAATGTCTTAATGTAATTGAAGCTTTTATTGATAAAGAAAAATGGAAAATTGTAGTTCAAACAGAAATACCTGATTATTTTAAATAAATAAAAAACAAGCAAAAATATTTCTGTATAATGAGGTTTCTATACAGGGAAATAATTGTCTGTCCCCGTGGAGATTCACTATAGGGAAGTTCGACTGAATATTCCTAGTCTGAGTATAAGCATACTTAGACTACAAGTATGAGAGAGACTCAAGTTTTCGCTACAATTATAACTACACGCAGTCACTAAGACTTAAGACTACTTACTTATGCATTTTTTTTAATACTAATTTTTATTCTCTGTTGATAACTTTGCAGGAATGTTTAGGTAAGGTTTTGCGATGTTTCGGAGCCTTGGACGAAACGTAGATGCAGCAGAAAATCCCAAAAAGCAAACGGCCTCAAAACAGTGGGTTTTTGGGTGGGGGGTGAATTGGTGCCAAAAGAAATCCCAGGGTGTTTTTATCAGCCAATAAAGCCATGGTCCCCCTTTTTTTTGGGATACACGCTTTAAAATCTACATTAAATACTTTCAAGAGAGTAAAAAAAATCATTGTCGTATATATTACCAACTTACTGGGTGGATTTAATAAAGATTTGAAAAAACGCGATCGCATTTAGCTTAGAAAAAAGTTCTTTTCCATCAGAACAATACAAGGGTGCACACATGTGCAGTTTCCATGGCAAAAATCCATGGAATCCATGCCTGCTGGGCCCGAGTACCGAGTAACTCGGCGGAAAGAGATTTGGCTCCAACAATGAAATCATCTCACAAATATTTTCATGACCTCGACAAACCTTATTTTTGCACACAATAAAAAATTGAAGGAACGTTACAAAAATTTTATAAAAGTCAAAGGAGTTTACGTTGAAAAATAAATTTACTCTTTTTCCAAAAAATATGCGTTTCAATATAAAAAACACGCGAATAGTGTAGTCGAATAAGTAATGTCCATCTGTCTGTTGGTGAAATAAATTTTCCGAAGTCCCCAGAAAAAGTAGAGACTTCGATGTTCGAATTATGTATCAGTTTTTGTTTAATCTATAAAAGTATTAAAAATTAGCAAAATCTAATAAGCGGTTACTGATATTTAAACGGTTTTATAATAAGCCAGGGCTGAAAAATGGGGTTTTTGATATATACAATTTGTTCAGGAAAAAAATTTGTCACTTAAAATACCCATAGAAAAAATTACTGAAAACTTTATTGCTATTAACATTGTCGTTTTGCCCTACACTACAGTCGAATCCGCTTTAGCGCAACACACTTTACTGAAAAAATCGGATTATTGAAAGCGATTTGGATCCCCGCACTGATTTTAAACGCAGCTAGTCTTATTCACTTCGTTTTACTGAAAATATCGTATTACTGAAAACCAAAAGCAAGCCTAGAACTACGTTGTGTATGAAACTTACTTGGTTTTATTGAAAAAATAAACAATGACAAATTTATTTATTAGAAATCGATTGCATAACTTAATGCTGAAAGAATTGTGCATATTTTGTGCGTTAAAAAATTAAATGGCAAAATGTATTTGTCCTTTTCACTCTTACGTACTTTATTGTATTTTTGTATAATATTGTACTGATTTTAAGCAGTACGCATAAGCGTAACAAATTTCAGCAATCCGAACTACGTTTTAGAGAAAAAATCGGATAACTAAAAAAATTGGGGTTTTGTTGACTGTATTCACTAAATTGCACAATATTAAAATTATATATTGTGCAAATTTTTAACAATATATGCAAAAGTAAAGAAAAGCTTAACGCTAAACGGATTTTTCGTGATAAAAACAAAATCCTAAGCAAATGGAATCATTTCTAATTAAGTATACACATTAACATTATTTTTTAAATTTTTTAAATAATTAAAAAAAAAAAATATTTAGTACTCAAAAATAATTATTGTACAATACATTAAAAACAATTTCTTGTTGCACAATATAAATAAAAATACTTTTGATTTCATCCAATATTTTGTGCCGATATAATAAACAAACAGGCAATTTTATTGTACAATATTAATTATTGTACAATAATAATGCATAAATGTGGGACCAGGGTATTAAAACTATGTTTTTCCTTATTAATTAAACATATTTTATATTAAAATTAATATTTTCATATTAGTAAATCTTTACACAAGAATCTAGTTTCACCCTACAATCAATAGTTTATAAAATCTTTACAAATTCTACTCCTATAAAAGAAATCGCAAGCTAGCAAACTTATTTCTGTTTTAATAATTTTTTCTTGGGCAAAGGTTCACTTTCCTATGCATATTTACATGTTATTTAAATTAACTAATCTATAATGTTTTACTAGAAACTGTAATATAATTATAGCTTACTACAAAATTTAATATATAAAAAGTATTTAAATTATTTAATAGCACGTGCTATTGCTATAATTTAAATGAGGAGGGAGGAAACAAATAAGCATTAAATTAAAATGCTGGCGCTATACAAATTTGCAAAAAAAAAATAAACTAAATAAATAACAGCAGATAAAAAAGTGAAAGGTTTTCTTAAACAACGTCTAAAAAAGTATTCATACTTATTTAGATCTAGATACAGTTTAAGACCTTCTTGCCTAAGAACAGTTTACTTATAATCAATGCTTTGGTTTCGTAGTCATACTCGTAAACTAATAAATCTTACAAGCCATTAAACTATTTAATAAACATTGAGATTACGCCATAAAATGGTGATTATTGCGATATACGAGTATGTTACTGTGCTTCACTTAATAAATGTGCAAACTGGTTATAAATTACAAAGTCGTTGCATTTCTTTAGAACTTCTTATATTAAACTATTCGCTGCTGAATTTGGATATCACATAAAATAAAATTAACCCAACCTCGGCATATAATAATATTTTACCACGATATACATACGTATGTATGGTAAATCTATTGATTTCGAGTATGCTTGGAAGTTAAAGGAAGCCATGAGATTTCAATGGCGGATCGAAGGACCATAAAATAAATTAAAATCATTGAGCAGCCTGACTGTCTCTTTTTGTCGTTTTACGTTAAAATTATTTTTTTTTTACTATACGCATACGATAGTAGAAGGATCAGAGAAAATTAAGGCTTTATTAACTAACTTAAAAAGTAAAACGGCTTCTAACTTGGTTGCATTTTTTATGTTTAATGTATACATAACTCCTTCACTTATTCAATGATTTGAAAAATTTTCTTTTTTGCGTGCTCTCACTTAAGGCTTTTGTCAAAAATGTGGGCAGAGACACACCCATTTGATTTCATTGTTATATTTCATATTCTTCCACCCCCCAAGCCATTCTTAAAAAAACTTTGTTTATGATTTTTGCTTTTGAAATGACACAATCTTGAGTTAAGTTAAAAGTGCACAGAGCCGTGTCCATTTTAAACCAACGTTATATTTTGAATAATTTCGCTTAAGCGATTTTCACACTTTAAGCTTTTGTAATGGCACAACAGTATTTAAAAAAGGAGGCGATACTTTGACCAATTGGTTCATATAAAATTTTGCACACAGCTTGAGCTGTTGTGATGGCACGATCTTGTATTTAGAAAAGTGGGCGGGGACACGCTAATAAAAATTAATTTAAAGTTTCAGCTATTTCTACTCAAGCGATTCAAACAAAATTTTTATAGACAGTTTGGGCACTTTTAATGACACAATCTGGCAGGGAAACGCCCAATAAAATTTAACACAAAATTTAATTTTTTTTACTTAATTTATTCTTGTTAAACTTTACAGACATTTCGATATCTTGTAATGACACAATCTTGCATTAACAAAAGTGGGCGGGGCCACGCCCATTAAACATCTACACATTTATTTTCTCTCTTATACTAAATATACTATTCTTGTTAAACTTTTTTACCCTTTTGATCACTTGTAATAACATAAATCCCATATTTAGAAAAGTGGGCGGGGACATGCCCATTAAAAATTAAAAAAATATTTTATTTTATTATGCTTAATTTTTTTTCATTAAACTTTTCGTACATTTCGATCTTTTTTAATGACACAATCTTGCATTTAGAAAAGTGGGCGGAGCCACGCATATTAAAAGTTAACATGATATTTAGTTTTTTATACTTAATTCTTTTTAATAAACTTTTCGCACATTTCGATCTCTTGTTATGATACAATCTCGCATTTAGAAAAGTGGGCGGGGACACGCCCATTAAAATCCATCAAATTAATTTTCTTTTTTATAATTAATATATTCTTATTAAACTTTTCTACCCTTTCGTTCTCTTTTTTTGAAACAATTTCGTATTTAGAAAAGTGGGAGGGTGCACGCCTATTAAAAATTACTGCATCTGAATAAAATTTTCTCACGTTTAACTTTTTCTTATTAAGCTTTAAACACATTTCGAGTTCTTGTAATCTCCCATTTTCAAAAATGAGTGGTACCACGCCCATTAAATTTTAACATCATATTTTAGTTTCTTATACTTAAGTTATTCTTATGAAACTTTTTATACTTATTTCGATTCCTTCTAGTTAAACAATGTCGTTTTAAAAATAGTGGGCGTGGAAACGCCCTTTAAAAATAAGCAACAATAACAATCTTGCAATGACACAATCTTGTATTTAGAAAAGTGGGCAGGCCACGCCTTTTAAAAATTAGTTTTAAGTTGAAGGCACTTCTAAACAATTAACTTCAACGAAACTTTCAAGAGATTTTGATCTGCTGTAATGACTCAAAAGTGGGCTGAGTCACGCCCATTGATATTTTGCATTATATTTCAAATACTTCTATTTAACCTTTTGCTATGAAACATATCGTACCCTTAAGAGTATTGAGACACTTCTGGTATGTATGTATATAAAAAATGGACGAAATGTGATTTAAAAAATATTATCAGTGTTGCCAGAGCTTATTTTTAGCCGTTTTCACTTACATAAGCGTAACAAACTATTACTTTTCAGTCGAATAAAATTATTATTATATATGTGGCCTGCGGAATAGTTTTATTTTACTGGAGTTAAGTAAATTTTTTAGGTTTTCTCTAGTCATTCTTGGAAATTTTTTAAATATTTTTTAGAACATTTTTATTTAGATAACAATCTTTTATTTATTTTTTTATATACAATTAAAATCAAACCATGAAATTATTTTCAATTTATATTAAAAACAAAATAAATTACATCTAATGCAATCGTTTGAGTTTATTGCAAGTTTTTAAGTCTTTTCTACTTATTCGTCTTTACACACAATTTTTTGGTTTCTTTTCTTATCTTTGAGTCCAGTGGAATTTTTTAATTTTTTATAATATTGGTAATCAAATGATGAGCAAAATTAATTCCACTTAATGAACGTACGTAAATGTTATGCGTGTCAGACGGTAGTTTTAGAAAAACAAATAAACTATATAAAAGACAGTTGACCAGTGATTAAGCAGTAATCTCAATGACAAAAGCTAATTAGTGTTTAAGATTATAAATTACGCTATTAAGCAAGGAGACTTATGCTTCAAAGTTGAAGGCAGATTTGGGGTTTCAGTTGCGGCTCGAAGGACCATTAAATAAATTAAAATCACTGACTGGCCTGCCTTTTCTCTTAATAACAACAAAAACTACTACTGATAAAAATAATAGAAGCTTTATAAACTGACTTCAAAAGTAGAGAAGGTTGCCAACTCGATAGTACTTTTTCATATTTGGTATTTCATAACTCACGTCATTTGTTGAGTTATTGTAAAAAAAAATCTTTTTAGAAGATTTCGATAGGAACAAAATATTCCGAACCAATATAAAAGTTTAGTCTGCATGAAAAATAAAATTTAAATAAAAATGATTTTTTTATTTATTGTGATTAAGCACGTCTAGATGCATTTCGATGCTGTTCAAGCAACTCATCAAGAAAAAAAATACAACTTGATGTGCTTAGTTTAATATAATTTATGTTTTTTTAAACTTTAACTCTGTTCTCCATATGCTTTAAATTGAATACTCGAAAGAGATGCACTTCTCGTATTCTATTTTGTTACAGATTTATAATTAATATCATGATGTGCATAACTCATTTGCGGCTTGGATACTTAGAATGAGCTTGAAAGTGCAGAAAAGGCTACATCTATATAATCTGTTTATAGTTAAGCGTCTTCTTATTTTTTTTTTTTTTGTATAAATCACTTAAACTATTTCTTTTTTTAACATTTTGACTTGTCTGTAGAAAGCACCAGAGTCTCTCACAGGAATCGAACCTGCCACTCTCCCAATACAAGACTAATATATTGCCTGCTGGCCAAGAGCGCACTCTAAAAATTTTCATTATCAAAACAAAACCGTGATATCTTGATTTAAAGATAGATATTATTACTTGATTTAAAATTCATTCCACTGGGAAATATTTTGCTTTATATTCAACAAACATAAGTTCCCCACTAACATTTAGCAAATTTAATATTTTCTTTCTTCTTTAGTCTACTTATAATATGCAAGCAAATATTTAAATATGCCTTGGAGGCTTTTAAAGCTGTCAATTCGATTTTGCTCATATCAATCAAATCATTTGAACATTAATACCTTTTCAGCAGCAGAAATATTTAAATAACACAAATGTCTTAGACGAAACGGAACATATAAAAAAAATTATGCATATTATGGATTAATTTTGATTACTGCATGTCATTTCGAATAGGTTTTATGAAGATTTACTATAGGAAATTGAAAATTTACTATGGGAACTCAAAATTAAAAAATAATTATAGATTTTTTAAAAAAACTTTTGGTTCTTGTTGGTGAAGCATCTTTATAATTTTTTTGAATCAATTAATAACTTAATTAAATTTAAATACTTCATCAATAAAATAACAAGTAGTAGTTAAAAAAAATCAAAAAACCTGAACCGTTAAATGGTTATTCGAAATGAAATAGAATAAGAGAAACCTAAAGATGATTTTAAAATACCTGTCGAATGATGCTAATTTGGATATAGTTCGCCGACTTTGTATATTTTTTTTGCATTTATAAAATGGCGTCTGTCGGCCGCCATATTGAGTTTTCACAACTTTTATATCTTTAGTGACACTATTGGGATTAAGACAAGCCGATTGATGTAAGAGTCATCAAAATTGGACCCCGTGTTCGGTTTATATAGTGCCGAAAAGAAAAACACATACATATATATGTACATACTAGAGACCTGCGTAAACAGTCTTGAAATGTATGTATGTATGAACATTAGGGTTGACGCTTTTTTTATTTCTTCTACTCTCACCCCCACCCCTCAATCCGTTCAGTTTTATGTAAAAAAAATATACGAAAAAAATTTCATACCGATAAGTTGCGTTCTAGGCTGTGCGTCCGGCCCTCAAAGTTGACCTTTAAGCCCATTTTTCAATGTATTCTTTGGCATATGACTGACTATATTTTTAAAAAATCATTTTGCAAGAATATCATATGTGGCAATATTTTAGCTCTTCAAGTCAACAACATTAGTCTCAAAGAAAGTTTTTTACCAAAATTAATATTTTAGAAAATAATGAGGACAATAACGAACTAAATTGTATTTACATATATGGAAATTTTTTATTTTAAACGTGTACAATAAGAGGTTATATGTATTAAATTATTTCATACATATACATATAGTCCAAATAGAACTGAACCAAAAAAAATTACATTGAATATATGGGCTTGATGGCCAACTTTAAGGGCCGGACGCAATCCCTAAAACCCAACTTATCGGTATGAAATTTTTTGTATTTTTTTTTACATAAAACTGAACCGATTTGGGAAATTAAAAAAGTCTCCATTCATTTAACGGCCACTCTAATGTACATGCATACATCACAAATTCTTCCGTCACGAAGTATTTTCTTCTTTAATCCTATACCTGCAATAACTGAAACAAATGTCTTGCCAACAGTGTTGTTTAGCGTTTCTTTTAGTAGATTTCGCTGTATTAAAACATTTGAAAAATCCCTCATGTCTTAAAAGCTCTTATAAGTGGTCTTGTGCAGGACTTTACTTTTTAACTAATTTTATATAAAATACGCTAAGCTATATGTTGCTTAACATAACAAAAATTTTTTTCAAACCCTGATAAGTTAAACTACTACATCTTTCAACCTGTTAAATAATTTTATTTTAATTTATTCTTACAATGTAATATACTCGTAATCATAAAAAATAAAGCAATTTATCTACGGTATTAAACAACTTTGATAAATTTATCTTATGTATTAAACACTTTTCAACAGCTAAATTAATAAACATGTATATTATTCTTCTTAAACGTACAAAATCTGAATAAAACTTGATTTGCAAAATGTCCTTTTTTAAACAGGCTGAGAATTAAAAAAATACATATTGTAATTAATAGCACAACTTAACTAATGCTGCCGCACCTTTATTTTTTTTAAACACAAAACTGGTTTGTTTGTCTATTACACAAAACGACAATAAATCAATAAAACAGCCCCCGTTCGTTGGCACTCAATAGACAAACATTGTCAATAAATTATAAAAATAATAAACAAATCCACCCAATATGCTTTAGAAGGCGAAGAAAAAGTTAATGTAATTAAATCAAAGCTTGAAGATCAAACAACTATTAAGTACACATTAAACGTCGCCATGTATTGGCGAAGGGTAAAAGTATTTTACTTTAAGAAATTTTTACAGTTTAATAAGGTAAATTCAATGTTAAAGAAATGAAAATAACACAAAAAAGAATGTTAGACAATTTAGGTTTTTTATACATATTTTTACGCTAGTTAACATAGAAAAAATATTTGGTAAATTTTATTCAATTATTATTTTAAATAATACTTTGATTAAAAGGTAAGTAAGTATATATTTAGACTAAGAAGCTAGCTCCAAGTCTTTTATTTTTTTTTAAAAGAAAACGTTTATTGAATGGAAGCTGCAATTAATGAATATGTTAAAAAAACTGGATTTACTAACGTTAATCAATAATTGTGTGTGCACGTGACAAAAAGCAATTCTCGTATTCTGTTTCATTAATGCTGGTGATGTTTTAAAATTTTCGTTTTTCCAGCTCACGTCTTTTTAATAAAAATAATTTTACTGAATAAGTAAAATAATAATTTGGGATTAACAGTGTGTTACAAAAAATTAAATTCAATTGTTACAATTACTACTAATAAGCAACACTTCATGAGAGTTCAATGAAATCCCTCTAGACATGCTAGGCCAACAAGAAATAAATTTTTTAAATTCGTTTTCATTTTGACAGGCATTAATATTGAAATAACTATTTTTTTGCTTGTTTTAAGTACATTATAATAAAAAATCTAAAAAAAATATTTTAATATTATTTTGTTTTTGCATATTAGGTATTAATTTTTAGCTGCATTTGTTAAGAGCTTAAAATTAATTTATGTTTACATGAAAGTCCGGGTTGTTTGTAATAGTGTTTTCACACTGACATGGTTTTAATAAAAGTAATAATAATATAAGTAATATAATATAAGTAATAATAATAATAATAATAATAATAATACATTGCAAATATAAAGATTTTAAAACCCCTGAATATATCTAGAAAAGATGTGATATCTTCTAAGCGGCAGGACCGTTTTTCTTAAAGCATAGCTAAGAACACTCCCGATCAAATCACCTTTGAAACAAAAACAACTAAATCAAAATCGGTCCATCCGTTTGGTTTGTACGTGGACTCGGACAGACACACAGATACACAGATATATAGACACATAGGCTACAAATTTATAACACCCCGTTTTTGGTCGGGGGTCCAAAATAGTTTTGTTAAAACCAATTTAAAACCACTTTTGAATTGATTTAATGATGATTTATGAAATGAAACCTTGTTTTCGCTGTGATAAATTTAGTGCTGCCAAGGTAAAATGACCGCAAGCAGATGATAATGCTTATTACTACGTTTATACGGGGGACTTATTCGCAAATAAAAATATTGCAAATGGAGAACTTCGGCGCATATACGGCAAATAAATAACTCATAGAAACAATTCCTCTGATTAACGCACTATACACAAACAAAATGCTTGAGGCTGCCACGTTTACAAATTTTTGATAACAAAGAACAATAAATGGATAAATATTGTAAAAAAAAACATTGATTGAAATAATGGCAATTAAAACATATAATTACTTGATATTTTGTAGATTTACACTATTGTTTTTTTTTTTGTCAACATAAGTAAGTTTTCTTTACAAGTGCTACCAAGTTTGTGTACTTTTGCTACGCCATATAAACAGTGAGTTAATTTATTTGCAAATATTTTTATTTGAAAATAGTGCGCGTATAAACGTAGTTAATAAATACAAATGCGTACTGAAACATTTTCAACTTAAAAATGGATGCAACCACAACAAATCATAAAATTGCAGAGAAAAAGAATGTTTTGAACGAAAACAAAGATAATATTTACATTGACTTTTGGGTAGTAAAAACATACAACATCCATTTGCCGATTCAAAAAAAAAAGGTTTAACTTACAATGTATTTGTGCAGTTTTCTTATATATATTAACTTGATTTCCCAGCACTTCTTCACTTTGTATAATTAGTTCCATAATTTTAAAACGTTTATTTACAAAATATAAAATAATTTCCATTTTAGAGTGCATTGTAAAATTTTTGAGTTTTTCATATAAATAAAAACAACCGTTATACAGTTTGTCAAATAAAAATTATAAAAATTCAGTAAATTGCTACCTTGACTCGCACACGAAGGGTTCTGCACGAACCCTAGATATGTAATACTACTACTTTGAAATTATTTTCGTTTTTGGGATTTTTCCCAAAATTTTGAATATGCAACATTTGTTTTTGAGTTCGTTACCTTGGTTTGAGTTAACCAAAGCTTGGTGCCCTAAGTTATACGATATGCCTCGTTTCAAAATGCTGAAATTCTCATGAACGATATATAACTCAATAAGAAATATTTTAAACCTACCACTGCCGACTTTAAATTAGTGATGTCAAAAAGAAATCTATAGTTGTTTGTGTGAGAAGAGTTGTCTCATTCGTCTCTGAAGTACATAGCAAAAAAAAATAAATATTTTCAACAAATGCCGTTTAGTAAAGCTGCTCAAACAAAAATTAAAAGGAGACTATGTGATAGAAAATTAAAAATTAAAGAAAAAAAATTAAATAAAATAGTTGGGGCGACCCATATTTTCCGAGTTAAGGAGCTAATAAGAAGAACAAATTAAAAAAAAAATTGGCTGCGACCCCTATTTCCTGAGTTATTGGTCTTTTAAGTTCTATTATTAAATGCAGTTTAGTGAAGCTGCTCCAAAAAAATATTAAAATGTGTTTTTAATACATATTCATTTCTTTCCTTAAAAGTTTTGTAACATGAAACACATTGAATGTCGGGAAAAGCATTAGTGATCATAAAATATTTTTCGCATTCCACTTTTTTTCTTCCACTGTATCTATGCAGAATTGAATACGCCCGCCACGCATGTGTTATCGTCGCTCTCTCATTGACCACTAAATGAAAGACAATAGGAATGTGTGTGATTTTATTTTGCACAATTGTGCCAAGAAACTGACATCAGTCCTTTAAATTCACAATTGATGGGTGTTTGCGCTCTTCTGAAAAGTTCAAATTTGCATATTGGATAGTTTGACGTGGTAGGGACGATATGAAGTTTTTTTTGAGCAATTTTTTAGTTAAAGTCTATCAACAACAAAGAAAAATTCTTCATAGATCTTTTTTTTAATGTATAGTATTTGAATTTTTTTTGTTGCATAGTATTATTCAATGGCTTTACACTTTGCTTAAGCATATAACTACAACTCAATTCAACTTTTCATTATTTTCATTAATTGTTGGAGGCGCTTTCTTTCTTTCTTTTGTATTTTCTATAAGCAGTTATTAGAGAAAATACTTGAATTCATTTTTTTATTTATGTAATTCCATTGACGCTTTTAATAAATAATGTGTCTTTTATTTTTCGTAACACTGTTGAATTATACTGCTATCTATACTTTTTAAAACAAGTAAAAACATTTTTATTTTTTTTTTGTTGTTTAATTTCAACTTGAATTTTTATTTGAAGTTGCATACAATTCTTAACTTTTACAGATAAATTTCAATGCATAATGAAATGACATAAAGAGAAAGTAGTAAAAAAAACTTAAGAAACATGCATGTATGCAGGTCGGTTTGTAAGCTGGCGGCAAAATCATTATCTCAGATGAGTTAATTTAGCCAATGACTACTGGGCCATAGGGACCAGCTACAATTGGAGCAGGCAAAAGTCTGGGACCAGCCACAACAACGGGACCAAGTGGCCAGCCCAATGGCAAAAGGCTGGGATTGGGATTGGGGCTGGCAACAGGAGCTGGATTGGGAGCAGCAAAAGCCAAACCCAAGAACAAAGCCAAGACAACAACGATCTGCAATTAAATAATATAATTTTGTGTTAATAATTCTTTAGCCCTAGTGGACTTGACTTTTAGTGGTAAAAAAGAAAACTTACGTATTTGAACATTTTGAAAAGTTTTAAGTTTGTTTGTTTGTTTGCTGTTAACACTTGAAGGGTTGAAAACTGTTTGATGTCTGCTAAGAATTTTGCCACGGTTTATATACACATAGAAAAAAGTGGCTAAAACTTAGAATTAATTCTCTACATACATATGTAAATATGTATTTCTTATCGTTGCACTTAGCTTAAGCAGTTGCATCAGCCAATTTCATTTTGCTTGAGTTTAGAGGGTGCTAGTTTTTCAATGTTATCTATTCTATGGTTTATATCACACACATATTTACATATTTACTTGCACAAAGCCATGCCGGCTTTTACACACACACACACACTCATACATTGTCTGTAATTGTTGATGTTTGTGACAATTGTTGGCGTTGCATGTAATTTGCTGTTGTTAATGCTGTCTTTGCTCTTGAACCTCAAACTTGATCTTTTTATTTTATTATTATTTCTTCTTAGTTTCGAGCTGTTGGTTATCATTACCTAACACCGTCCATAGTACCTGACTGCAATTGTTGTTCTTTGGCACACTTTTATGATTAAATACATACCAGAGATCAGCAATGAATCGTGTTTTTGCTATTCATTCTGACTCATGAAATTTTATATATAAACGCGTAGACATCGTTTAAACTCAACTCAACTCTGATGTATGCACACTCTCAATGACATTAATTTATAAATAAGTTAAAATAAATATGAATGCGACGTTGACATTCATATTCATACCACACTCACACTTAAAAAGCACCTCAGTTTGTTTTTTAATTTCAGGAAAATACTTATACTACTCACATTGATTTAAATCATTCAGCTCATGCATGTATGTATGTGTATTTAAAAGTTTAGTCATTAATCAGTTTGCAAGTAGTATACAATAGTAGTAAAAAGGGTTATTTTTCAATTCCAGCCAAATACAAAGATAAGCAAAAGAGAAATAAACACAAAAACTCATATTGAGAGCATTGATATTCGTATGCGAAGTTCGCATTGTGAGTCATACTTATTTATTTTGCATCATCCATAGGCATTTATTTAGTTAAGGAAAGTCGAAATCAATAACGTCACAAATGTTGCTATGTATGAGTTCGATGCTCACTTCAAACTTTCGAGTGAATATGTTTCATAGACAACAGTGCAGTAAATATGACAGCGCATTGCGTACAAAGTCATAAGTTATAAGTCATGATTTAACTCTATTCACTTTTTCACAACTCATTTCTATTCTCTGATACGTACATATTTCCAGTTTGTGTTTCTAATGTTGCTTCTCTAAGTTTTGCAGTTTCTGGTAGCCATGATTTCTTTCCGCTTCACCACTTCTGCTCTGGTTTGTTTTTAATCAAACTATTTATTAAAATAGTGATCTTATTTCTTATTATAAATATCTATATTATTTTTATATAATTTGTTGTTGTAATGATGTCTGTTTTATTGTAATATATTGTATTACATTAACATATGGTCTAAGTTACAAGATCTACTTATTATTACAGTTTTGTATTGGTTGAGGGCACGAATAGTGTATTATTTAAAATTTTCGTAACTTCCTGATATTAGAAACTGGAAATTAGCGATTTCACTGCGATTTTCGAAAATCGAATTTTCATCAGATCTTAAAGTTTTTATATTTTTTTATTTTTCTTATTCAGTTCAGTATCTACAATTGATTGTCATGAGAAAAAAATATGTTTTTCATTGGTGATTTTTTATTTTTTTTTAAATTTTGCCAGTTAGCAAGCAGTAGGCAGCTCGTAAGTAAAAAAACCGTCTTCAATGCAAAGATCTGATAGAACATTTTCGAAAAAACTTTATGGGATATAAACTAAATTTTAGTGGGCGTGGCTTCGCCCACTTTTTAAATGCAAGATTTTGTGTTTTTCAGAGCTGAGGGTGTGTGTTAAGTTTTTTTTTAAATCGATAAAGTAGAACGTCTTAAAATAAAATATTAATTTAAATGGGCGTGACTCCGCCCATTTTTTCAAATGGAAAATTTTGTCTATTTTTGAGCTCAAGGTGTGTGGTGAGTTTAGTAAAAATGGATTAAGTAAAAACACGTGAAATATAATAATAGATTTCAATGGGCGTAGCCCCGCCCATTTTTTAAACTTTGAAAGTTGGTAATTACTAAGAAACAAAGGTGTTCGCTAGATTTTGCTGCAATCCAATAAGTAGAATATCATAAAATCAAATTAAAAAAAATTGTGGGCGTGTACCAGCCCAATTTTTTTTTGCAATGGGACCAATGGGAAGCTATACCCACTCAAACAGTAAAATAAGTTTTACAATCGGTCTAATACAGCTACGTCCAAGCCATATGCACAATGTAAAACATTTACAAAAGAGGTTTTGTGCCTTCACACCGACGAGAGTACAACATCCACAACAACAACACAGCAGACAAAAATGCTTAATCTTACTTTGCTAAGAAACAAGAACAAATTTAAGAGCTTTCAAAGCTGTTTGAATCAAATTTGTTTGGACAAAGCTGGTCTAATATGAACCGAGTTATGAAGTAACACAAAAAAAAAATACAGACGAATTGTTTTTAAAGTTGGTTAAAAACAGCAAATTACATGCAACACCAACAATTGTCACAAGCATCAACAATTACAGAAAATGAGTGAGTGTGAGTATGTGTGTGTGTAAAAGCCGGCATGACTTTCTGCAAGTAAATATGTAAATATGTGTGTGATATAAACCATAGAATAGATAACATTGAAAAACTAGCACCCTCTAAACTCAAGCAAAATGAAATTGGCTGATGCAACTGCTTAAGCTAAGTGCAACGATAAGAAATACATATTTACATATGTATGTAGAGAATTAATTCTAAGTTTTAGCCACTTTTTTCTATGTGTATATAAACCGTGGCAAAATTCTTAGCAGACATCAAACAGTTTTCAACCCTTCAAGTGTTAACAGCAAACAAACAAACTTAAACCTTTCAAAATGTTCAAATACGTAAGTTTTCTTTTTTACCACTATAAGTCAAGTCCACTAGGGCTAAAGAATTATTAACACAAAATTATATTATTTAATTGCAGATCGTTGTTGTTTTGGCTTTGTTCTTGGGTTTGGCTTTTGCTGCTCCCAATCCAGCTCCTGTTGCAAGCCCCAATCCCAATCCCAGCCTTTTGCCATTGGGCTTGCCACTTGGTTCCGTTGTTGTAGCTGGTCCCAGACTATTGCCTGCTCCAATTGTAGCTGGTCCCTATGGCCCAGTAGTCATTGGATAAATTAACTGATATCAGTAATGATTTTGCCATTCTAACGTACATACATGCATGTTTCTGGAATTGATCTTGCGAGCACCCATCGTGTAAACTTTTTGTTCTTAAGTTTTTCTTTTTTACCATTTTCTTTTTATTTCTTTTCATTTTATGCATTTGAAATTTTTCTTTAAAAGTTAAGAATTGTATGCAACTTCAAATAAAAATTCAGGTTGAAATTAAACAAAAAAAAATAAAAATGTCTTTAGTTGTTTTGAAAAAAGCAGCTATTGGGAAGCAATGGAATTTGTTTGCCTAAAAGTATGCTTTGTTAAAGCGGGTAATACTCGTATAGCAGTATATGTGTGACAGTAGAACCAGTAATAAAACGCACATTATTTATTATAAGATTCCAAATAAATAAATGGATTCAAATATTTTCACTAATAACTGCTTATAGAAAATACAAAAGAAAGAAAGCGGCTCCAAGAAATAATGACTAAAAAAGTTAAAGTAAGTTTTAATTTAATACGACAGAAATGTATACAACCATTCATCTCAATATAAAAATTCATTGGATAACAACACTACGCAACAAAAAAAATCAAATTAATTTATATATAAAAAAATAAAAATTATTACCAATATTTCTGTGTTGTTGATTAATTCATCGATAGACTTAAAATCAAAAAATTTTTGAAAGAAACGAAAAAAAACTTTACATGATTATAGAGAAGATTCTCAAAATATTATTGAAAATTACATATCGAAACTTTTTTTATAGGCCTACCCATAGTTTAGAATTATGAAAATGTCAAAATTTTTTATAACTTTTAAGATACGGGCTGTAAAATGTTATCATAAACAACAATTTACGTACAAAAACATAATTGAATATTTAAAAAAAACCTTAAAAAAATGCTTAAACAAAAAGTAAGTATAATCACATAACATATTGGGCCTTATTACGAATGTCGTATTACAACTTCGACTATACTAGACTAAAGAACATTGCAACATTTGTTCTTTAATCTAGTACAAAACCTTCGTAGTCGTAGTCGAAATACGACATACGAAATACGTATTAAGGCCCATTTTAGTTTACTTATTGACTTATAAGTCTTAATTTAAAAGTAAGCAAACAAATAAATATTTTAACACAACTTTGTAACTAATAACTTATTTGGTCCTTTCGCACGATATACATAGAAAACAATTTAATTATGCCAGATTTACATTGCAGGATAGCGAATTCCATAAGCTTAAATTGAAAAAACGTGATCGAATCAGTTTGTTATCGAAATTGAGATTAGACAACGCTGTAAAAACCGCAAAAAAATAAAACTCAATGCTATAAACAAATCACTTAAGAAGGACTTCGGTACAAGTAAGACTTCGCTTTATCCGGAGTTCGCTATAAGCTTACTAATTTGTATTAAATATCATTTGCAAAACTATTGGGACCGGAGAAGTTGTGACTTATACAAAATCATTCCTAGCCATTGTTCGTTGTAGCGAAGCTCCACTGTAATTAAAACTAGTGTCAAAATAATCTCCGATTAAAAATAAAAACCAAATCCTTTAACTAAGCGAATTCAATTTATTGAACTCTCTTCCTTTGAGTATTATGGCTTTCATAGAATAACAAAGAATGGAAAACAATTTGAAGAGCAAAACCAAATACTACAAACACACATCGAGCCTTATTTTCGATTTAATCGTAAGCGATACAAAATTATTTTTTCAGGAGAAGTGTTTTTTTTATGTATTCAAATATGCGACATTTTTAGATTAAATAGAACTGTAGTAATCAGTAATCAGAAATAATTTCTTATACGGGCTTAAGATCAGTAATTTCAATTCTTATGAAATGAAATAGTTTTATTAATTAATATGAGTTTCTAAAGAAGAGAAGAAAAATTAAACAAGACTTTTTATATTTATAATTGGCTTTTTTAAGCCAAATTACATGTGATAATGAACAAATAACATCAAAGTTAGTTGTAAATATTCTGACAACACATAGTTGAACGGAACAGCCAGCCGTTTTCGAAGGCCACTAAACCTTCATCATCAGCGTTCTTCTGTGGTGGTCCACTGTGTGTGGTGTCAGTTGATGTAGATTTTTGCTTTATTTACTCAGCTCTTCATTGCAAATAGAATATGTGAATTGTTTCGATTCATAGTAGTACAATTTTTTAAAAGCTTTTTCTGTAATGAAAGTTAAATTTTACCATCACTTTTAGTTTTATTATATAACTTTGAGAAACGCCTTCCGATATACTATTTTAGAAATTAGTAAATTCCTAAATCCTTTTTTTATAACTTTGCGAGTTGTGATACTATTGCCGCAAACTAGACTTTTATTAGCTGAGTCTAATACCGATTTTTTCTGTGCAGCCACGCACTTTATCAGTTTTTTAGTCTATCTACTTGGGTAGAGATTGTTTTTAGCATCAGCTATTTAACGTAAATTTTTAATGAAATGGAATATGAATAAAAAATGCAGTGAAGTGCGACATTGATCCGGAGATGAGATATGTAATTCAATGCGAACTTTAGCCTACATAAAATATATTTTTGGCATTTTTTCCGTTTTTGGGTTTAATTTTTTTTTCGGTTTTAATCGTTTTTTTTTAGTTTTTGGGGTTTTTTGCGTTTATTGGCGCTTTTTTGGTATTGGCACTTTTTTTCTCGTTTCGGCGATTTTTTAAATTACCGCGATTTTTTTCATATAGACGATTTTTTCGGTTTTTGGCGTTTTTTTTATTTTGGCGATATTTTTCGTTTTGACGATTTTTTCTAATTTTCATTTTGGCGTTTTTTTACTATATCGATTTTTTTTGGTTATAGACGTTTTTTAATTTTGGCGATTTTTTTCATTTAGGCGTTTTTTTAGTTTTGACACTTTTTTTTCTCATTTTAGCGATTTTTTTGGTTTTTTGTTTTATTTTAATCTGGCGATTTTGATATTTTGGAAATTCTTTTTAATTTTGGCATTTTTTTTTTGGTTTTGGCGATTTATTCGGTTTATGGAGTTTTTTTTATTTTGGCGATATTTTTCGTTTTGACGATATTTTCTAATTTTGCGATATTCTTTCATTTTGGCGTTTTTTTACTATATCGATTTTTTTGGTTAATGACGTTTTTTAATTTTGGCGATTTTTTCATTTAGGCGCTTTTTTAGTTTTGACACCTTTTTTCTCATTTTAGCGTTTTTTTTGTTTTTTTAATTTGGCGATTTTTTTTCATTTTGGAAATTCTTTTTAATTTTGGGATTTTTTTTTGCGTTTTGGCGATTTTTTTGGGTTTTTTGAGTTTTTTTAATTTCGGCAATATTTTTTGTTTTGGCGATTTTTTTTATTTTTAATTTTTTTTTTAATATAGATTTTTTTTTAATTTTGGAGACATTTTTTCTCATTTTAGCGATTTTTTTTTATTTTTGGCGTTTTTTCAATTTGGCGATTTTTTTTCATTTTGGCGATTTTTTGTCATATAAACAATAATTTTAGTTTTGAAGCATTTATTGCGTTTTGACGATTTTTTTCGGTTTTTGGCTTTTTTTTTCATTTTGGCGATTTTTTTTACTCAGGCGATTTTGTTTTTAATTTTTGGCGATTTTTTTTTTAATTTTAGGATTAATTGTGAAAGTTGAAGCGCAAGCATGACCCTCCTAATATAAAGAATATTTCTTTTTATATTAAAGCGTAATATATTTGGGCTGTAGCGAAGCAAACAAGGCTTGGGCTATTGCACTACACTTGAACAAAATATTTGGAATAGATTTTCATCAGTTACATTTAAATAAAAACCGATTAAGATATTTAAAATTTCATAAATCTAAAAATCAAGGCGGAATCGACCTTTTTAAAGTGGGATGTCTGTCTGTTCAGGTTAAATATGGTTATAAATAACATAAGGCCTTCTACATATATGAAAGGTTTCTCCGCTCTATAAATGTTTTATAAAAACAAATTTTGTTAAAAACTTACTTTGCAAGCACTTCATAAAGCAGCTAATATTTTATTTTAATAAATAAAGCAGCTCCTCTTTTTATAAATAATAAAAAAAATTAAATTTTATATTCCATTAAACATTTAAAGCAGCATTTTAAATTATTAAATCAATAAATTCGTATCTATAAAACAAATAACAAACAACAAATTCTAGAAAACATTAATGATGAACAGTGACCAAAGCAGCTGAATCTGAAAATGAGTGTGTTACGGGTGCAGCACCATGAAAAGTGTGAACAACTGGTGTATGATGCACTACCACAGGAGCACTGTGAATGGTAGTCTTGACCAGCGGTGAAAAAATGGGTTGTACCACCGATGATTTACTGTGTACCTGAGTGATGCTCTGATGAGAAACGGCTGAGGGTGACGAGTGCACAATGTGACCCACCTTGGCCAAGGCGGGCTCATGCACAACATGGTGAGTGGTCACCACGCCGGCGCTGGCAACAGAAATCAAGCATAAAGTGGCGAAAATTGCAACCTTAAAATTTTTATTTAATAAAAACATCTTCTCTATAATCAAATAATTTATTATTATACTCGTACTTACAAATTTAAACATTTTGTTTCGAAGAATTTTTAAATGATGATGTTTGCTGAACTGTTGACTAAATTACTGATGTTAATCCTTTAAAAGCTTTAGGCTTTTATACAATTTCAACAAAGCGTGGGTCATGACAATAAAGTGATTGTTTTTTTTTTGTTCTTCCAGCACCCCTTTCCCGCAACTTTTTTTTTGTTGTAAATTGATTGTAATTTAAGCCATAAAACCAACAAATGCTGTAAGTAGTCTGTAAGAGTTTGTAATTGTTTAAGATGTCAAGATAAGAAAGACATGACGAGCAGCAGGCATACAGTTGTTAAAGCATAACAGCGTTAATGAAGCAGTTGAAAAGCAAGACGAATTAATAAATACTCTACATCGTACACAACTTTTCCCGGCATGAACTTATAGAGAATTTTACTTTCCAAAATGCACTGCGCAGGTTCTTTTTTATGATACACTTTTCACATTTAAGCGATTTTTACTTTTAACCGACTTTAAAATAAGAGCAAATTATCAATTCGTATGTATTTTAGACAGACTTGAAAAATAATTTGTTCGTCTGGGAGTTTATAGTTTAAATTTTGTCCAATCTCAAAAAAGAGAGCGGCAAAACGCCAACAATTTTTTTCCTTCGATTTAATAATTTTTTACTTATGCAATCGCTGCGAAACTTAGGACACACATATTGATCTTTCGTTATGACCCAAATTTAAATTTAAAAAATAGGCGGAGCCATGCCCATTAAAACGTATTATTATATTATACTTGCTTCTACTTTACCTATTTTTAAGAAACTTGAAATCCACCCTGATCAGTAAGAAAGACACAATCTTGCTTTGAAAAAGTGGGCGGGGACACACCTCTTAAAACTTAACACTATATTTAACGTGCTGCTATTTAATTAATTTTTATTAAATTTTTCTTACATCCTGAGCTCTGAAAAAGGATTGATGTTGCACTTAAAAAAGTGGGCGGGGCCACGCCCATGAAAGTTCTGTAGTAAATTATGTGTATGTATTTCTGCTTATCTGATTCCCACAAAACTTGGCAACCAGTTTCGGCTCCTAAAATAAAATAATTGTGTGCTTTTAAAAGTAGGAGAAGCCACGCCCATTAAAACTAAATATTACATTTCAATTGTTTATACTTGACCGATTTTTACGAAACTTCGAATACACCCTGAAATCTCAAAACAGACGCACTCTTGCTTTAAACTAAGTGGGCGGGGACACGCCCCTTAAAATTTTATATTATATTTAACGTGCTGCTACTTAATTCATTTTTACGAAACTTTGCTTACATTCCGACCTCTGAAAAATGATTAATGTTGCCTTTAAAAAAGTGGGCGGAGTCAAGACCATGAAATTTCTGCTTATCCGATTCCCATGAAACTTGGCAAACAGTTTCAGCTCTTAAAATAAAATAATTTTGTGCCAGAAAAAGTAGGCGGGGCTGAGCCCATTAAAGCTTAATATAATATTTCACGTGCTTCTATTTGACCGATTTTTACGGAACTTGGACTACACGATAAACTCTAATAAAGACAAAATCTTGCTTTTAAAAAAGTGGGCGGAGACACGCCCATTAAAACTTTAGACTTTATATTAAGTGCTACTACTTAATTGATTATTAAGAAACTGTTTGCAAACGCCGTGACCTCTAAAAAAGATTGATCTTGCACTTAAAAAAGGGGGCGGAGTCACGCCCCTGAAAGGTTAGTATTAAATTATATGTACTTCTGCTTATCCAATTCTCATGAAACCTGGCAAACAGTTTCGACTTTTAGAATAAAATAATTGTGTGCTTGTAAAAGTAGGAGGGGCAATACCCATTAAAGCACAATAATATCATCCTTATCGGGAATAAAAGGCGAACAATTTCTTCAAGTGAAATATTTCCCGTGAACAAAAAATGGTGAACAAAATTAGAAAAAAGTATACTAACACAACAACGCAAACATTGGCGTTCAAAATTTTATTGAAAAGAAATAAATCTCACTTTTATTCACGATAAGGGTTAATATTTCACTTGCTTTTACATGACTGATCTTTATGGAACTTCGCACACACCTTCAGCTCTGAAAGTGACGCGATGTTGAGTTTATTGAAGGAAACGGACATTTATTTTTTATTTTTATCTATTTTTTAATTTTTTTTACTGTTTTTATAGATTGTTATTATTTTCACTTAAATAAAATTAGAGCGTTAACAAATGGTTAAGAAAAATTTTTATTTCATTTTTTTATCTTCTTACATTTTTTCACAAACTTCATAAAAGTTTTATGTTGTTAATTTTGCGCTATAGGGCAATTGCTGCAGAGGTGCAACCTGTTGCACAAAATTTAGAAATCAATCTCTATATTCTTCAATGTGTCGTGTGTAAATTGAAAAGTTTATTTATGAAGTGGCGGAGTAAAAAAAAACATGAAGGCCAACATCATTAAAGGCGCTGCTGGTTGCTTGCATTCCATAATTTACATTGTAAAATCTGTATTAAAAAGAAATAAATAAAAGTGACATGCTTAAGTTTAAGTTTTAAAAAAATGCCAAAACAACAAGCATCAGTTAGCACCTCAATTTAGTATTGATATCTCTTCAAAACTTTAAGAAAAACAAAATGTTTAATTTAGTGTGCTTGAAGACCACATAAATATGTAATAGAAATGAATTTTTATTTAATTAATTTGTTTCTTGTTTGCATCTCTAGATTGCCATTTGCATCACTTTTTATTTGATATCAGCTGTAGGTGGCATTTTAGTGAGCACTCATCACGTTTTTGAAGAACGTCTTTGGAAAGAGTAAGTCATGTTGTACATAAGACTCCCAGAGCTGTATTTCATCAAAGTATCACCCAGGCCCATATAAAAAAATTATAAGGAACTACTAATCGTGGCTTCTATTCATGCTGCCCCTGCTGTTATTAAAACTGTTGAACCAGTACTCTACACACATAAAAATTTCAACTTAAAATCTACTTAAACAAGGTCAATCTAATATTTTTCGGTAATGATTTTGCTTCATATGTGTTTCATGTTAATTATAGTAATTTAATTATAGTAATATAATATGCTTTATAGTAATTGTCAAAGAAAATTTTTCCTTTTGAAATAACTTTATTTGGCGTTAAATTAACACTGTTAAAATCAAAATGATGAATCCTGTTGAATCAAAGTTATTTCAAGTTAGATCAACATGACAACAATTTAATGTAATGTATTAATTGTATTTGATTAATTATTTAACTTACGTGTAGTTGACATAGACATAGACATAGACAAAGAAAATTTTTGTATTTGGCTTCTCCGGCGAAGATTTGAACTCGGAAATCATAGCGTGGTAGCCAGCGTGCTTACCCGTGCAGCAACAACAACTTTAAATATTCTTAAGATACAAACTAAATAAATATGTACCATTTTGAATTAAATTATAATTTAAGATTTTTTTATCATTTAACATACAATTTATTTGAAAAGTTTTATTTTTAGTTAAAAACAAAATGTTTTGACTTGAAAAATTTTAGTTAAAAAAAATACAATATACATACATTGACTTGACTCCAGGATTCGAACCTGCGATCCTCCGAATGCAAGACTAGCACACTGCCTACCAACGAGCAGCAGCCGACAAAGGGCTGTTTACAAACATAATAAATTCAGTGAAGTGCGACTTTGACCCGCGCACGAAGGGTTCTCTACGGGCACGACATATGTAATTCAATACGAACTTTAGTAGCCTACATAAAATAAAGTTTTGGAATTTTTTTTCGTTTTTGGGTTTTTTTCGGTTTTAAGCTTTTTTTAGTTTTGTGGTTTTTGCGTTTATTTGCACTTTTTTAGTTTTGGCACTTTTTTCTCGTTTTGGCGATTTTTTTTGGTTTTTGACGTTTTTTTAATTTTGGCGATTTTTTTATTTTGGCGATTTTTTTAATTTTGGCGATTTTTTAAATTTTTTGATTTTTTTTTTGGTTTTGGCAATTTTTTCGGGATTTGGCGTTTTATTTTCATTTTGGCAATTTTTTTAGTTTTAACACTTTTTTTCGTTTTGGCGATTTTTTTAATTTTGACGATTTTTTTTCATTTAGGCGATTTTTTGTTTAGTTATTTAAAATTTTTCGGTTTATTCAATTTAGCGATTTTTTTTCATTTTGGCGTTTTTTTTATATAAACAATTATTTTGGTTTTGGCGCCTTTTTCGCGTTTTGGCATTTTTTTCGGTTTTTGGCGTTTGTTTCGTTTTCATTTTGGCGTTTTTTTTCGTTTTGGCGATTTATTTAATTTTGACGATTTTTTAATTTTGACGATTTTTTTTCATTTAGGCGATTTTTTGTTTAGTTATTTAAAATTTTTCGGTTTATTCAATTTAGCGATTTTTTTAATTTTGGCGTTTTTTTTTAATATAAACAATTATTTTGGTTTTGTCGCCTTTTTCGCGTTTTGGCATTTTTTTCGGTTTTTGGCGTTTGTTTCGTTTTAATTTAGGCGTTTTTTTTCGAATTTGGCGATTTATTTTAGTTTAAGATTTTTTTTTAATTTTGGCGATTTTTTCGTTTTGGTGATATTTTTCAATCTTTTGCAATTTTTTTTTTTGGTTTGGCGATTTTAGGATTTTTTAGTTTTACCGTTTTTGCAAATTTCAAGAGTTTACCTCTTACTTTAATTAATTCTCATATATTTGTCGTTCTACATAATCTGTCCGTAGCTCTTACGGTTCCTGATAAAATAGCGTGTGACGGACAGACGGACAGCGTATCTAAAACAATAGGGTTCCTTTTTTCACCTTTGGTGTACTTACCTAATTTTTTGTTAAGTTAAAGCAAAAAAATAATAATAATTTTTAAAATCGGCCTAAAAATTACGGACTTACGAATAACATATGTACATAAAAAAGTACAGATGAATAAGCTCTTATTTTTTGAAGTCGATTTCAAAGAATTTCAATTAATGAAAATTGTGAAGAAAAAAAATAAAATCCACATAAATATGTAATTACTTTCATGTTTCAAGTCCAAGATAAATTTCTTCATACATTTTTTAAGCATAAACTAAAATATAGGATCTCTTAAACATACGAGTAAGAAGACCTTGAGAGTAATTAAAAGAAATGAAAAGTAAATATCTCAATCCCACATAATGAAATCCTCCCATAAAAAAATAAAAATAAAACGAAATACAAAATGTAGGCCCTTGCTGACGTCATTTTTGTTGCCCAAGTAGATAACATAATTGATTTGTTTAACTTAAGCATTAAAGTGATTAAATAAATTACATACAATCCAACCATGACGATGCAAAAAAAAATGTCAATAAAAAAATCTTGTATAAATAAATTTACATAAAAAAAGTTTTTTAATCGAAGATACGAACGATGATGTACTCGTCAGCAGCAGCAACATCCACACCAAACGTTACGCACTTTTAAACATTCCACTAATTACAATCTGCAATGCACAAAATTAATCTCTTAAGAGACGATTAAAAATATGTAAGTGGGTCTGCAGCCTTTTCTCGCAGGGAATTACAAAGTTACGAGTATTTTTGGAATATTTTAATTATGTTTATTTTTTCTTTAATGGTGGTAGATTAAATATACAACTGGCACGTTAAAAATACATAATACTTTTACCTTGACTTTAGAGTTTTAAGGTAAATTGTAATTGTAAAATTTTTTTTTATTTGATTTCAAAATGTCCCATCTAAACGCCAGTAGTCAATTTATTTGTTACAATTGAAATGTGCGTTTGACTCTGTACAAATAGTAAATATTATTATTTCTTGAGCTTGAAGTGGTCATTACGTTTTCTTGCCAAGAGGTTTTATATATTTTTGTGGTCTGTGTCATTACAACAGATGGATTTGAAAGAATCATTTAATTATTTGTACTTATATTGGCTGAGTGAGGGGCATTGATATCGGATTATACATAATAGTATAATCGTATAAAATTGTTAAACAACATATATTGTATGTTGCGAAATTAATCTACTAATGTTGCAATCGTCCCACAATCACTTGCTTATTTATATACAAACAGTTTAATTTTCAAGTGAACTTGTTAAAACTTCAACGAGTCACATTGCAACAGTTTTATTTGTTATTTAAATAAGAAAAACTTCAACTGAAATGCTACGTAAACAAGGTTAATTTAATCTTTCTCTGCTATGATTTTGCTTCATATGTGTTTCATGTTAATCTAACATGATTTGCAGTAATCTTCAAAGATAATGTTGTTTCCTTTTGAAAAATAATTTTATTTCATGTTAATTTTACATTCTAAAGGATGTTTTTTATAGAGTGACACAAGTTTAAGGCATAATAAAACAAGGATATATATTTTTAATATCAATGAAACGGGAAAGAAAATTTTATAAAATTAATGTTTAAATATGATTTGTGCCATAAGGCAGCCACGGCTGGCGCGTACAAGGCGCAATCTGGAACACCAATCTTTAACAACTTTTGGCAGCTCTTTCTGCCGTATTTTGGCGATAACTCTTTAAATGTTGATTTCCAGATGTTCAATTGTTTGTGGCTTAACGACGTAGACAAGTGACTTAACATAACACCAAAGAAAATAATCCCATGGAGTTAAATCACACGATCTTGGTGGCCAATTAATTGGGCCATTACGTGATATTATTTTTTCATCAAAAGTTTCTTTGGGTAAATCATTTGTAGCGCCCGTTCTGTGGCATGTGGCTCCGTTCATATCAGCAAGATTAATGCCACGTAATTGAGGTATGAAAAAATTTCGAATCCTGTTCCTATACCATTCACCATTGACAGCAACATTCTGATCAGAGAACAGAATGAGACCATTCGCATTTCCTAACAATTCATAAATTCTTGCTTTTTCCAAGCATTTATTCGACAACAATAACAAATGTAATTGCTATGATACCATATTATTACATTACATTACATTATATTACATTATTATGGAATGGACAGATATATAACCGTGGTAAAGCGTGGGCGAAGCCCGAATTCTTCTAAAATTTCATCTGTTCCAAAGATGTCTAGGGATAACAGCGCATCATCCATGAATCGCCAAAATCGTTTTTCATTATTGCAAGACGATAACGAGAAGACCGCTTCATCATCTCAGAAGTCTTTTAAGCCACCACCAATATATGTGAGGGAAAAAAATTCTAACGCGCTTCTAAAAAACGACAGTAGTGACCATTGGTGAAAATACTTTTCACGTAATTCCAATTAAAAGAGGTAATATTGATGAAACTAAAATCCAAATATACGATGAAAACAATTTTCGAAAAATTGTAAATGATTTTGAAAAAAATAAAACAAACTTTTACACATACCAACTTAAGAGTGCTAAAGGCCTACAGATAGTACTAAAGGGCATAGATTCATATGTTGAGCCCGAAGAAGTAAAATGTGCACTTCTAGACCAAGGATTTAAGGTAAAAAACGTTACTAATATAATTAACAGAGAAAAGGTCGCCCAACCCCTATTTCGCATTGAACTGGAGCCGAATGACATACAATTGAAAAAAAAATCAAACCCATCCAATTTATAGCGTAAAGTTTCTGTTACACCGAAAAATCACAGTTGAAGAGCCACGTAAGCGTTCAGGTCCTGTACAGTGCCATAATTGCCAAGAATATGGCCATACAAAAACTTACTGCAATTTACCTACAGTTTGTGTTATCTGCGGTGAATTGCATGGTACTGCTAGCTGCACTAAGCCAAAAGAACAAGCAGAAAAAAAATGTAGTAATTGTGGAGGTAATCACACCGCTAACTATAGATGCCCTGTATATTCTTTTGTTAAACAGACTATGAGTCAAAAACCTAAGTTAGCCCCAGCCCAACCATTAAACGCGTACTCCGCCTCTTTTGCTCAAGTAAGTCAACCAGTTACTTCACGTGTATCGTATGCCGATGCTGCTAAGGCTAGTTCTAGTCCCTCACAAAATGTTTCACCGCAAAACAATTCAGCGAATGCAAGCTCAGGCGTTAACTTTAGTCGCCTTGAAGCTACTATTGAGAATCTGGTGCTAACTATAAACAACTTCACAACAAATATGACGAGCATGATGCAAGAAATGCTGCGAATGCAGAATACACTGCTTCAAGCATTAGTAAACAAACCATGAACATGTTAAAAATATGTTTCTGGAACGCAAACGGCATTCGCCAGCATAAAAATGAACTTGAGCACTTCCTCATGGAAAAAAATATTGATATAATGTTGGTCTCTGAGACTCATTTGACTTCAAGGAGCTTATTTAAAATAAATGGTTACACTCTATATGATTCAAAGGACCCGAGGGGGAGAGCATGCGGAGGGTCAGCAATTCTAATTAAGTCAAGACTCAAACACTATGTCCTTGATAACATTTGTGAAGAACATCTACAAGCAACAAATATTTGTGTCGAAAATTTTGTTACAAATTTCGTGATATCATCAATTTACTCCCCTCCCAGATTCGCAATTACTGAGGATCAATTCGAGGAATTCTACAAATCTCTTGGCCCTTGTTTTGTAGCAGCTGGGGACTACAATGCAAAACATACGTTCTGGGGTTCGCGTCTTATCACACCTAGAGGTCGGGCATTGTTCAACACAATTTCAAAAATGGGCTTGGACGTCATTTCAAGTGGGGAGCCCACTTACTGGCCTACGGACATACAAAAAATTCCGGATGTTATAGATTTTGGAGTCATGAAAAATATCACTAGGGAATTAATTCATGTTGAAGCTTCTGTAGATCTCTCCTCCGATCACTCTCCCACGATTGTTACAATTTGTAGCCCACTAAGAAGTGACTTCCCTGTCCCATATGTAAAGATGATCAACCGTGTTAATTTGCTGGGGTTCAAAAAATACCTCAGTAGCCATTGTACGGAAAATATTAACCTAAGAACACCAGGTGATATTGAATCTAACATTGAAAATCTTAACGAAAATATTAAACAGGCTGCTGAACATGCCACTACTTCCCATCCGCAGACTGGGTTTAATAGAATTTATTCTACAGACATTGAACGTCTTTTACGTGAAAAAAGAACAGCTAGAAGGGAATGGCAACAGCACAGATCACCCCAAAATAAAATTAGATTTAAAGAGTGCACTAGACGACTCCAAGAGCTGCTGGCATATGAAAAAACTGTATGTCTTAAAAATTATCTGGAAAATCTTGATGCCACACCTGCATCTAATTACTCCTTGTGGCGAGCTGCTAGAAAGCTTAAAACACCCGTTGAATATACACCACCTCTGCGCACTTCTACCGGAGGTTGGGCCAGAAGCGATACTGAAAAAGGTAACATATTTGTTGAGCATTTAAAATCCGTATTTACCCTAAACACATGTACTGGTGTTGTTGATTTACCAAGTGTAGTTGCGCTACCCCCTCGAACCATAAAATTTAAGACGCGTGATGTTCAGAAACTAATTGCTGAACTCAACACGAAGAAAGCTCCAGGTATTGATGGAATAAGTAACAATATGCTGATAAACTTGCCCCATATTACAATTAGAATCCTGTTATTTATTTTTAACTCCATTTTACGACTGGAGTATTATCCACAAAGCTGGAAGCTTGCGAAGGTCAAAATGATTCCAAAGCCGGGCAAAGACCTTACCAAGGCTGAGTCATACAGGCCAATAAGTCTGCTATCAACAATGTCAAAACTCTTCGAAAAGCTGCTCATGACAAAATTGTCCCCAATTTTAACTGTTAGTGGGTGCATCCCAGACCATCAATTTGGTTTTAGAAGTCAGCATAGCACCATTGAACAAACTCATAGATTGGTGCAATTTATAAGAAGAACTTTTGAAGAAAAAATGTATTGTTCTGCCCTGTTTATTGACGTTTCTCAGGCCTTTGATAAAGTGTGGCATGAAGGTCTAATTCTAAAATTAAAATCATATCTACCAATAAATTTAGTGAATTTATTAGAAAGTTACATCACTACCCGGAAGTTCACGGTTGTGGAAGGAGAATTCATGAGTGTGCCCGAATCTATATCATCCGGTGTGCCACAGGGGAGCATACTGGGGCCAGTTTTGTATTTGATCTATACTTGTGATATGCCTTTGAGCAGCAATATCCATACATCTACGTTTGCCGATGATACAGCCTGCCTTAGTATGCATGAAAACCCTCACGAGGCTTCCCGATATTTACAAGAACATATTACACAATTGGAAATGTGGTTGAACTTATGGAGAATTAAGGTAAATGAACAAAAGTGTGTCCATATAACGTTTACCCTAAGAAGAGATACTTGTTCCCCAATTCGAATCAATAATCAAAATATTCCTCAACACTCCCAAGTGAAATACCTTGGTATACACCTTGATCGAAGACTTACATGGAAACATCATATTGACTTTAAGCTAACTCAGATGAAACTTAAGTTATCTCAAATACACTGGTTGATTGGCAGAAATTCAATACTTAGCCTGGACTGTAAACTTTTATTATACAAGTCGCTTTTAAAGCCAATATGGTGTTACGGTATCCAGTTATGGGGCACTGCTTCAGCCTCCAATGTAGAGAGAATTCAACGTAGGCAAAACAAAATTTTAAGGTTAATAACATCTGCTCCATGGTATATTAAGAATTCAAATTTGCATCGTGATTTAAGAATGCCACTAGTGACTGAAGAAATTGCAAGATACGCAGGCAAATACTTAACAAAACTCGAGTCACATCCCAATCCGCTTGCTCGTAATATTTTGAATTTTAATGGTCACATCCGCCTAAAAAAGAGGGACACAAGGGCTCTTATACTCAACACTCTAGATGGGAATGCTTGAAAATACATTTAATTTTCCTTTTTGATTATCACTACTTTGTATTATTTAAATTATCACTAAGTTTTGGCCGACACTGGTCGGGCTAAACAATTATATTTTAGCTTTAAGATTTGATCACTTATTGTTAGTTCATATTTGAAGATACAATAAATAAATATATGTATTAAAAAAAAAAAAAAAAAAATATTATTACAATGCCGATATATATAACACAAGCAGCGAAATGAAGTGATGCAACATGAAGGAATGGATTTCTTTCATACCATTCACTCAGTATGCGCTGTTCTCTTGTATATCACTTTTAAATAACAAGTTTATTTTAAGTGGTTTTAATGGTTGTAAATAAAAAAGAATGTAGTGTGTAAAAATGCTGATACGTTTACGTTGTTAGAAAAAAAGAAGATAATAAAAAGAGTAAAATTTGGAAAATGTAAAATAGATCTGAAATGTATTGTTTCATATAAAATTTGACATAAGATCCCTTTCAAATATATATGGTGTTTTATGAATACTAATCTAAGAGTTTTATACAGCACAAAGTACAAAGACTACGTTGTAGTCAATCACAATAAAAAGCATTCGCACCATTCACTGAGTATTCGTTGCTTTTGACAAGACCAGTAAACATTTATATAAAACAAGCAATGCACGCACTAAAATTCGCCGCACTCATCTCTTTCGATAGTGCCATGAGTTGATTTTTTATTCAAATGTTGTGGATTGACAACAATATGCAGGTTTTTTGTGATTACATTCAAAACAACAAAATAAGGCATTCAATCTGTTCTCTGGTTTTAATCTGATCTTCATCGTTTTTGAAGAATATGGGCTAATGACTTCGCCAGCCCATAAAGCGCACCAAACAGTGATTTTCTGTGGGGCACGATGAGTTTGTCGAATATAACAATTATTTTGATAAAAAATTTTAATAATTTGCACGCGTTGCTCTGTAGTGAGTCGATTCATAATGAAATTTCAAAGCAAACTAAACAAAAAGCAAAAGTTGTGACATTATAAAAAAGACCATTTAGTATTGTTAAATCAAAATAAAGAATCATGTTAAATTAAAATTATTTCCAGTTGAATCAACATTTTAACAAAAAAAGAAAAACCTTTTGAGAAAGTATTAATAAGTCAATAATGGAAATTTGTATTCAATATAATGAACTTACAGAAAGAGCAAACTGCCAGGGGAAAGTAATAGTCGTTAATCGTTGAATTTATTGTGCTTACCTTGCTGAAAATAAATAAGAAATAAAAAAATACTTCATTAGACAATGGAAAATAAAAAAGGTTTGAGAGAGGAAAAATTAAATAAATATTCAAAAGTTTTATAAGCAATAAGTAGGACTAAGAGCACCGACTTTTGTCGATTCTCGCAAGCTGGAAGTAGGCATAAGCACACATAAATATCTACATAAATTTAGGAAAGTCAGACTTAATCTAGATATTTAATACGATACGAACTTTAGCCTATATAATATATAGTTTTGGAATTTTTTTTTTTGTTTTTGGAATTTTATCGGTCTTGAGCGTTTTTTTAGTTTTTGGCGTTTTTTTTTAGTTTTTCTGATTTGGCGATTTTTTAACTTTTGACGATTTTTTTTGTTTTGACGTTTTTTTTCGGTTTTTTGCGTTTTTTTAATTTTGGCGATTTTTTTAATTGTTGGCGATTTTTTTGTAATTTTTGTGATTTTTTCGGTTTTTGGTGATTTATTTTAGTTTTAAATTTTTTTTAATTTGGCGATTTTTTCGTTTTGGCAATTTTTTTTTTGTTTTTTGCAATTTTTTCGTTTTGTCGATTTTATAATTTTGGAATTTTTTAGTTTTACCGTCTTTGAACATTTTTAGAGTTTGCGTCTTACAGTTTCCAAGATACAGCGAGTTGTCAAAGTTACATAGTCAAAATTGCATTAACTGATGCACCACCCTTTAATTTAAATTTTTTAATATTTTAATGTTAATTGTTCTAGTCTATATAAAAATACACCAATTTTACAAATTTATATGTAAATACAATTGCATGCATATTATATGGAATTTTAAAATTTTTCGTTGCTCGTTTTGGAACACCGTTTAATTTTTAATTCTCATGTATTTCTCGTTTTAGCGGCCAAGGTTCTATATACTATATTTCAGCTCTTAAGGTTCTCGAGAAAAATAGCCTGTGACGAAGAGACAGACGGACAGACGTTGCTTTTCAACTTTGGTGTACGGAACCCTAAAAATTAAAGGAATGAATTAATGAATGAAGGATTAGTTTTTTAATCGATAAATAAATATTCAGCAAATAATTGTAGTCAAACGAAGAACCACTTACGAGTTTTCATTCCAAATCAGTTTTACAAATATATATAATTTTTCGCGAGTTTGGAAGTCTCTCATATACACTCAAACATTTCAATTAAAATCGTTGCCACTAAAAAATACTACATACTCTCGCCAGCAGGGTTGTCAGTTTGTTTCCAACCTATTTCGCAAAATTGATTTTAAAAATCGCCATTATCAATTTAATGTAGTTTTTCTTAATATATGTATGGTTCATAATAAATTTGTTTTTATATAAAATTTTTTTTAATATAAACTTTTATCAAATAATCGTCTAATAATACCGCGTTACACACATTCTGTCCTATGAACCAAATATACTTTTTCGGAAAGGGGAGAAAAAATAAAAATACACGTGTATCGGTGATTTTCATGTGCACTTAATGTAAAAATGTAAAAATTTGGAGTCCCTTCAAGTTATGCTGAAAAAAGAGAAAAACTAGTTTTAAAAAAATCTGACAATTGATAAAAATCTATTTTTTTTTAATTTGACATGATACAGACATTTCCACGAGTCTGCCTGCAAAAACTCAGCTCGATTGGATCACGGAAAAAGGGTTAAAAACTTATCCAAAGTTTTTTACACAGACGGATACTACGAGCTTTATATTTTATACAAAAAAAATTCTGACGTGTACATGAAAATTTCCGATACACGTGTATTTTTATTTTTTCTCCCCTTTCATAAAAAGTATATTTGGTTCATAGGACAGAAAAAAAGTTCGTTTTTGTAACGCGGTGTAATTTAGCAGAAAATCGCTAAAAGTAGAAATAAAATCACCAAAAATTATTGTAAATTTTTCTCATCCAAATACAAAATGCATTAATTATTATAACTATTATAAGAAAAATCATAAAAAAACAAATTGTTTTTATTTCTAGCAGACGAGTTTTGGTAGGATTTATTTTTCAAAATATCCCTCCAATTAACTAATTTTCCTGAATTACAAAAATTTGTGAGTTAAGTTTTGTTTAAAAAAATTGCCAGCAAATTTATTTATCGCCAAAAAAGAAATTGTCATGTCGCAAAATCCAAAATTTAGACGTCAAACAAGTAGAAAAATCGCCAAGTTTTTTAGAGAAGTCGCAAATATATGACAACTCTGTTCGTGAGTAGCGAAATCTCAGTACTCATTCCAACTTTCACAAATTCTCATTGTAATCATATTGGTGAAAACTAATTATATTTTAATTGTATGCGGTTTTGAAAAATGCTCTACTCATTTTATGTAGAAGTTTTTGACTTTAAATCTTAATTTATATTTATATAAAACAATTGTTTTCTGAGTCCAAAAATAGCCCAACAAAAGTATGTAGATGCCGCACGCTTCAAGCAAGACGACTTTACGATATCACATTTAAATAAAACAGACATTTGTTAACATAAATTTCAATTACAACACAAAAGATAAGTTTTGTATTGAATTTTACTATTTATATATAATTGCGATACAGAAATAAATTTAGATTTATCACTCTTTGTTATGGGTACATAATAGAAAATAACAGTGGGACAATTGTTTCAAAAATCTCGTTCAAGCAAAAATATAAATTTTGAATATATTTATTTCTTTTTTAAAGGAGTTTCTACGTAACAGAGAATGAGCTAAATTAGTTCTAAGCAATCTCGCACATTGGCCCCTATTACTTGATTTAAAATGCAGCAAACGTACGTGAAAAAGAATCCTATTGTTTGGGCTACGCTGCCCGTCTGTCTGTCCGTCACAGGCTATTTTTTCGAGAACCGCAGGAGCTACGCCCTGAAATGTTGACAAAATATGTAGAACAACAAGTATGTATATGAGAGCTAAAAATTAAAGGGTATTCCAAAACGAGCAAGGAAAAAAATTTAAAGTCCCATGAAATATACATACAACTAAATATATAGATACTTGAAATTTGCAAGGTTACTGTATTTTAATACAGACTGCAACACTAAAATTTAAAAAATCAAACCTAAAGGGTATTCTATCAGTTAAGGTAATTTTGACTTTATAATTTTAAGCACTTGCTGTATCTTGGAAATCGTAGGAAAACGCGAAAACTAAAAAAATCCCAAAATTAAAAAATCGCCAAACCGAAAAAAATCACCAAAAACCGAAAAAAATGCCAAAACAAAAAAAGCGCCGAAATAAAAATATCTATAAAACGCAAATAAATCGACAAAATGAAAAAAATCAGCAAAATAAAAAAGTCAAAAACCGATAAAAAATCGCCAAAATAAAAAAATCGCCAACCAAAAAAAAATTTCTAAAACTAAAATAAATCACCAAAAACCCAAACAAATCGACGAAACTAAAAAATCTCTAGAAACCAAAAAAATCCAAGAAGCGAAAAAAGCGCCAAAAATAAGAAAAAACGGCAAAACTGAGTAAATCGCCATAACCCGAAAGAAAAACGCCAGAATAAAAAAATATCTTAAACGAAAATAAATCGCCAAAAATTAAAAAAAAATCACTCAAATAAAAAAAGGTCAAAAACCAATAGAAATCGCAAAAATTAATAAAAGTGTGAAACAAAAAAAAATCTGTTAAACTAAAATAAATCGCCAAAAAACAGAAAAAAAATCGTCGAATTAATAAAAAAGTGAACCATAAAAAGCCAAGAAGCGAAAAAAGCGCCTAAAATAAGAAAACGCGGCAAAACTAAAAAATCGGAAAAAAAGAAAAAAAACGCCAAAATAAAAAAATATCTTAAAGAAAATAAATCGTCAAAAGAAAAAATCGCCAAATTAAAAACAAATCTCTACAACCAAAAAAAATCGTCAAATTTAAAAAAAACGCCAAAAACCGAAAAAATCCAAGAAACAAAACAAGCGCCAAAAATAAGAAAAAGCGGCAAAAATAAAAAATCGCCAAAAACCGAAAAAAAGTTTAACGGCTACTTAATTTTTTTTTTAGTTTCTATATCAGGTAAGATATTCTATTATATATTCTCGTATACTATTATAGATCTAGTGGCCGTACGGAAGCCCTCACTTAACTGCATTTATTTATTTTTTTTTTGTTACATAATCAGAATAAAATATTTTTCAATCACAACCTTTGATTAAAAAAACAAAAATCAATTAAAAATTTAATTGAGTTAATTAGACTTTTTAGTTAATTATTTTTTTTTTATTAAAAGGTTAATGAATTAAATTTTTGAATAAAGATTTATGCTCTTATGCAAAAACGATTGTTAAAGTTAAAGCATGCATTAAAACCGGTTTTGCTACACAAAATTCGTTTGTAAACCAACTTTGAATTTACCAATCGTTTTTGCATACGGGGGTTAATTGATTTCATTATATTTTCAAATTTAAGTTTAGATTATTCAAATAAATTAAAAAAAAAAAGTTTAATTGATTCAATTAAATTTTTAAATAAAATTTTAATTAATTTAAAAAAAAATTAATTGATTATTTGTGCTTTTTTTTAATTAGAGGTGTTAATTTGTCGACAAAAATTTTATCAAATAGATCTCTATCAATCATCTTTAAATTAACAATTTAAGATATTTTTTTACAGAATAGCATAAAAAAAGTTATTTGCTACTAAGGCAAACAATCTGTAAGAAAATTGTTTTCAAAACCAATTTCTTCTAAAATATTTTCTTTAAAATTATTTCTCTTAAAAAATATTTTTTTTTTATATTAATTTTTCATAGTTTTCTTTTCATTGAAATTTATCCAAATTTTTGCTTCAACTTTGTTACCACTGTACTCTATTAAGTCGATTACGTTTGTCTATTTTAGTAATTTTCATCATGTCACATCTTGTCCAATTGCAATCCACAGAGTATTACGACTAATATAATTCTTGTCCTGTTACGAACACAAAATTGCAGCAATTGTTGAATTCCTGTCAATAAATAATGTTGACTGAGATGAAATGTATGGAAAATATCCATAAAAGGTAATTCTATTGAAGAATATTGTGCAATATTGATTATCACCAGGATGTCGTGTAATCAAAACATTTCAACAGATTACACTGCACAGCATAAAAAATATACCAGGCTTCCTACGATTAATTATAAAAAGAAAGGACAAGGAAAAATACACATTCTAACCGTAATGGCCTGAAAATATTATATAAATTAACGATGAAAATGCCTCGCCTTTTGGAATTATTATTTTTCCCTAAAGATAAGTAATAGCGCCTCTGGTGTCAATGAGGCGCATTAAACATTTTAAGCTGTGCTTAGCAGCCTTTTTATTGGTTATTTTACTTCGCCGATGATTCTGCTGCACAATAAAGACGCAGGAGGGCGCTCTGATGATACAAAAGGATTAATATGGTTATGGTGAACCCGCATAAAAACCCCTGAAGGTGTAAAATGTGCTCAGTACTTTCATTTAAAATTATACGAGAAACATATTCTCAGCATATTTGTTCCCCAAAAATATTGCCCATAGAAGTCTACGAAAAAGTACACAATTGACCCTTAAAAGCATTTCAAGGTCTGATTAATTTCTATTGTTAAATTAAGTTTCGGCTCTCCTCTACTCAGAAACTTGTAAATATTCTACGGGAAACAGTTTTATACAACATTTGAAACCATTATATTTCCTTTCAAAGGTACTTATTTAAACCCCTTTTCCCGATAGGCACAAAAAAGTCCCACATGGAGAAAAATTATTAAAGGGTTAGGATGCGAGACGAAAATTGTATATGTAGGATTTCGTATAAATCTGTTGGACATACACATGTCTCCTCTAGACCATTCGCGAAAAAAAATTAATTTTGTTGTCCAGTGTTGTACAGTCATGGAGCAACACACACATTTATCTATATAAACATAATTATTGCACGTGTTTATTCTACCAATGTGAGATGTTATTTTCGTATAACTGTTCATAATTAAAATCACTTTTACATGTAACTCGTACAAATTTCACAAATATGTAACATTAGTATTAATTCAGTTTGATAAAAAAAAAATTATATATAACTTTCGCAGAAAATTGAGAATGTTTACCTAACGCACTTCTATCGCGACAATCATTCATTGAATTCGAGAATGTTCGTAAGTGGAATTATGTGCACTAGTTGCCACTTCAAACAGAGAAAAATTATTAATCCTCTTAGAATACGGATTTTAAAGCTTTCCAGTGACTTCAAGTATGTACGTTGCTAATGAAATTATGTATGTCCGCCAAACACAATAAATTTTGCTGATTTACAGCAAAATTGCAATAACTCTGGAAATATATTGTTAGACAAAACACACCGAAAGAACTTTGCTTCATAAAGCCAACGAAACAATTTCATTCGATTTTTCTTCACAAATCTAATGATAATTTCACAAATCTAATGAAAATTTCACGAAAGAAAGAAGAAAGTGAAAGAATTTCATTGGAATTGCTTCGTTGGTATTCTGGTTTCGTAACAATATTTCATTGGATTTATGACAATAATATTTTCCAATTATTAAGAAATCCCTTTATATTTAAGAAAAATTTACAGTTGTTATTTGAAATAAACATATTTAGATAAGTACGTACCTTAAAGCAATTAAGTTAAAGATTAAATTCTTTAAAACATAAAAATTAATAAAATATACAGCAATTTAGATTTTCATTATAGCTTTGAAATGTAGTCGTTGTCCCAATGAAAATTACATTGTAGTCATGAAAGTCTGATAAACCAAATGTATTTCAACAGTTATCAACCAAAAGCTTTCATCAAAGGTAGTTCTGGACGATTGTTCTTGTACTCTTTGTATGTTTATTTGCACATACAGTTTCAATTAAGTTATTTCGTTGTTATAAGAAAGTTATTTCATTGTTTTTGTGAAGTTATTTCATTGTTTTAATGAAATTATTTCGTTATTTCAATGAAATTATTACGTTGGTAGCTATCTCGTTGGAAATTATCTCGTTGTTTTAATGAAACTATTTCATGGTTTTAATGAAATCATTTCTTCCTTTTAATGAAATTATTTCGTTGTTTCGATGAAGTTCTTTCATTGCATTGATGACACTGTTTAATACATTTAACGTAATTTTAATTAAAATAATTTTAACGAAAATGGTTTCATTAATCCAAAGAAGCGTGACGTTGGTTGAATTTTTTTCATTGGATTAATGTCGAAATTGAAAGAACTTATGAAAAAAATTCTTTCAGTGTAGTTTTCAATGTTTTAAAATGCTTTGAATATGTTTGCTTAGCAAGCCATTTGTATGTATGTATATATGTGTAAATGTCTACGGCAAATTCACCAATTTGCCGTATAAGCTATTAAAGACACAAACCATCTCTAACACTTTGAAATCAATAGACATGTTGAGCCCATTTTTCAATTTTATCGTAAGCGACATGTTGTTGAAAAAATACTTTTTTATTGAACTTAAGATTGTATGGGTCTACCCATAGTTAAGAATCATAAAAATGCCACAATTGTTGATAACTTTTAAGACAAACTGCACAATTTTATCGTAAGCGACAATTTACGTACAAAAACAAATTTAAATATTTTAAAAAAACCTTCTCCTTCACTTACGATAATATCGAAAATAAGGCTCGGTGAGAAATAAATGTGCTCCATGAAAAATTCGTGTAATCGCAAATTGTGACTTAAAACCTTTTTGCTGCAAATATGCAACAAAAATCTTTTGATATTAATTACGTTTGAATACAAGCAAAATTATATAAAATTTTAAACTCAAAACAAAAGCAACAGTTTAACAAAAGAATCAAAACAGAAAATAATGGCCAAATCCATTAAGTACATACAAATGAGTGACAAACCACAATAATTTCAGTTTAAAGAACCGGTTAAAGGTTTAAAATAAATAGTTTATTTCAATTAGACCAAAAAAGTATGTATATTTTTTTTAACATAAAAATCTAGAGAGAGAAAAAAAACTGTACAAGCAAATTAAATTTAATGCGTGACATTTACTTTCCAGTTGTTTTATCTTTTTGGCTATAAATTTACCAACATTAGGTGGTAAAAGCATCAGTTCATTTTCATTCCTTTGAAACTCAACAACAGCAACATGTTCAAATATATTGCACTTCTTTCTTTGGTGGCTGTTGCCTCTGCCGCTCCTGGTTTCTTAACTGAAACCCACCACACTTTAGTACAACCTGCTGCTGTTTTAGCTAAAACTGCAGTCGTTGACACAAGTGCTTCATCGGCCATTACCCACCAAAGTTTCACCAATTTGGAGAAAAAGGTACCAGTGGTACATACTTATGCTGCTGCTACTCCTGTTGTACACACTTATCAAGCTGCTCCTGTGGTGAAGACTGTAGCTGCTGCTCCTCTAGTGAACACTTATGAAGCTGCTGCTGCTGCTCCTCTAGTGCACACTTATGAAGCTGCTCCTGTAGTGCACTCTGTATCAACTGCTCCCGTTGTACACAATTACCAAGCTGCTGCTGCTGCTCCTGTTGTGCACACTTATCAAGCTGCTCCTGTAGTGAAGACTGTGGCTGCTGCTCCTCTAGTACATACATATGCAGCTGCTCCTGTGGTACACTCTTTACCAGCTGTACACTCTGCTCCCGTTGTTAAGACTTTATTTTCTAGTCCAGTTGCTTACCATTCATATCATTAAATTCTTATTCATTGACATGCATAAAAATTCGCGAATAAATTGAAATAAAATTTTATTAAAAAAAATCAAAACTCTTTATTGCTTTTCTTTTATTTAAAGTTATTTTTTTAAGTAAAAACTATTAATCAAGTTACTTGAATTTTGGTAAAAATAAAATTTGTATTTTTTAGTTACTGGCGGAAAATCCCGCACAGTGGGTGATGTTTGAAAAAAATATGGAAATAATCCTGCAGTTTCTATTATTATAAAATTTCATGCAGCACTTGAGAAGCTGCTACTAAGCTTGAGTTTAAAGTTTAAATTGTATGTCTTTAAAGGATTGTTGTCGGAGCCATAAGACCCCAAAGTGATCTGTCTACCTTGAGTTAATGAATAATTCAAACTTTTACCTACTAGCTGATGTTTTTGATGTGATAAAAAAGATTTCCTTTTGCAAGTAGATTTTCTTATTAAAGAGCTAAAGAACAAATTTTACTGCAATAGGAGATATTTCAAAAAAAAAATTATATTATAACGTTTTTACCCACCTTGCTCCGCTGTTTTGCTAATGGTGAATTTAAATCGTATCGGATTTACAAATCTATTTTTCTGCCATAGACTTAAAACCAAATGTTTAATATACGGAAAAACAAATTTAACCTTCTTATGCGCAATGTTGCCTATTGGCAACATTTAAGTTACATGCTTCTGAGTCCCCTTAGCTTAACTATTTTAATATAAACTTTTTTTGCATTGTGTAGTTTTTTTGTTTTGCGCAAGCTTACATCTAATTTTTTTACTGTAAAATGTGCGAATTTTCATTCAGAAGGCGTGTTCTTTCGTAGAGTGAAATACTCTATAACAATTCAGTCAGAAGTCGTACGCAATTTAAATCAATTTTTTTTAAGAAGTACGATTTTTTTCTATCATTATCAATGGATAGATATCCTAAAATGATTAGTGGTTTTGTGTTTAAAAAATATGAATGACATTGATTTAGGCGAGATGTGGTTTCAATCAGGTGGCGCTACGTGCCAACCATCGACTTATGGAAATCAGAGTTTGGCGTTAAATTGATTTGGGGAAATGGACCTGTAAGTTCATCTCCACGGTCGCGCGACTTGCCACCTTTTCGATTATTTCCTCTAGAGCCACGTATACGCTAATAAACCAGCAACAATTGACGCCTTGCTGGGCATTATTGTTCGTATTATTTGTGATATACGACCATTAGTGTCCTAAAAGGCAGTCGCGTGGGCCATATAACCCCAATCCTTTTAAAATATTAATGTCATATGTTGATCTTTAAAACAAAGTTTTTTTTTTTTGAATTACACTTAAATTTTTTGTGGTTTTTTTTTACAATTTAAAGCTTTATCAGACAGAAATGAGCATCCTTTATTAATTTGCAATATTTTCTTTTTAAAAAGAAATTGCAGTGTAATTTGATCAGACTAAAGTTATTCAAATTAAAAAATATTTCCATTATAAAACATAATAATACTGAAATCACATAGAGCAAGGAACCAAAATAAAATAATGTTAGGTACACAACTGGAACGAACGACAACTTTTGTCCACCACGAGCAATTCGCTGTACAAATTCGTCGTATGGAGCACAACAGCTGTTTGTGTACAGCAACAAAAAAAAAGAATTTTCTTCGTTCGCCGGCGTAAGAAATATAAATAAATCTATTGAGAGTTCCTGATGAATATCGACTTTCGACCGACGCCCTGATTGTGTGTATTTTCATATATCCGTACCTTAATATAGAAAGGCAGTAACTCATTTTTTTTTTAATACGAGTTTTTTGTATTTTTCGATAGAGGAAGAATATCTAATGTATCGAAAAATACAAAAATCTCAATATGGAAAAAATAATATGTTAGGGCCTTTCTATATTAAGGTACCGATATATGAATGTACACACAATCAGGGCGTCGGTCGAAAGTCGATATTCATCGGGAACTCTCAATCGATTTCGATTTCGACAAATAAATTTTTTGTTGTTTCGCACGCACAGCTGTTGCAAGGCGAATTCATACTTGGTGGTCGCAAGGGATCAGGTGACTATTCTCGCCGCTTGTAATTTGAATATATCTGGTATGTCAAAACACATTTTCAGTACATTTTCCTGGCATTTCAAGAATAAATGTCTCAAAGCGAATTGAGCTGAGTATATCTTACGTGAATTTGCCTTGTGCTGATGTGCTCTATACGACAAATTTTCACAGCGAATTCGTCAAATATGGAGTCACAACCCCCAAAGAAGCTTAACCGACACATCTTTTTAACCTCATTTTTTTACGAAAATCTTCGATTTTGGTCAAAAAAGTATGTCTCTTAAGCTTTCTTGGCGTTTATGGCACGATATGTTTTATTTTTAGTGACGAATATTTGGGAGCCAAAAATTCGTCGTTCGTCCAAGTTACGGTCCTAGGAAAAGAGAACAACAAAAAAAACCAACTCTTTTAATCTTGAAAGATTATTATGATTATTTTTATTAAAACATAAAATGAATTTGCTAAAAACATTCAATAATCTCAGTGATGGAAAACATGAGTAACAGGAGCAGCATGAACAACAGGAGCAGAGTGAAGAACAGGTGCAGCATGAAGAACAGGGGCAGCGTGCAAAACAGGGCCTTCATGGACAACCGTTTTCACAACTGGGCCAACAAAAGCGGCATTTGAGTGCAATTGAACATGAGATTGATGATCTACAGCATGGCCAAGGACGGGAGTGTGTACAGTTTTTACGACGGGCACAACAGCAGCATTGTGATAGGTATGGACTACAGGAGTTTCAACAGCTTTAACATGTTCCACAGTCTTGACTACGGAAACTGCAGGTGCAACGGCATGTACGGTGGTCTTTACAACGGGTGCAATAACGGGTGAAACAACAGCTTTGTTGTGCACGCGCGTGAAACTTTGATGAGACACAGCTGAAGGAGCAGAGTGCACCACACTGCCCACCTTTGTCAAAACCGGCTCTTCAACGATTGTGTGATGTTCCGCCAATAAGCTGGGAGCCGCTAAGGCCAGGGAAACGCAAGCAAAGAAGGCAATCTAAAAGAAAAAAAAAATTTTTTTATATTAATATTGAATTTAATATTAATAAAAATTTAAAACAAAAACTTACGTATTTGAACATTTTTAAATTGAAAGAAGTCTTTAAGTCGAAAGCTGAAAAGAAACTAATGATCTCTACCAATCAGGCAAATCAATTTATACTCGCATACGAGAATAGAGGAGCGAGCGTGCCGTGTTTAGTTTGGTAATAGCTTCTTGTCTTTTACATAACGCCCACACTGAACTTGAACTCTAACTTTAATACAAAATTTCTGTTAATTTCCTCCATAACTTAAGCCTCTTATCTATGAAATAGCCAGAACTAGAGATACACTGAACCACAATGAATTGACATTTCTATTGTAAATTTTGCTCAAAGCTTAGCAATACAATAATTGTTTGCAGCTAAAGAAGGCAGCATAATTCTTCACATTCATCAATAAAAAAACGACAACAGTACATTATTTAGCAATTAATGTTTATGGCCAAAATAAATTTTATTTTTTTTCACATTAATAATGTTTGGCTTCACACTTGACAGATACTTGAGAGTTACTTGAGCAAATGGCTTCAAAGTGCTTTTTTTTCAAGATTTAATACTTGCTTGTAAGACAAACGGCCTGAAGGCCAAACAAAACCGGCTAAAATATACAACCGGGAATGTTTTAGTTTTTTTTCATATAAATTTTAGGGACTACTTGTGACGTCAATTTTAGTTTATGTATGTATGCATGTGCATTTTAGTGCTTTTAAGCTATAAAAACAGCAGCAAATTGTTTAACCACTATTAGTTGCTCTTGCAAACTTTACTCATCAACCAGCCAACCAAATTATCAAATCTTTTTAAACATGCATCACAGATCGGCAAGTATTTTTTGTTTTTTGGAGATTAATTTAAGCATTTTCATTATTTCATTAACCCATTATTTTACTCAGATTGCTTGTATTGCTCTGCTCTGCTTTGCTGCTGTCAGCGCTGGTGTAATTGAAACTCATCATGTCGTCGAGGAAAATGTACTGGCCAAGGTTGGTTCTGTTGTCCACAGTGCTCCCTCGGCTGTGTCGCATCAAAGCTTTACACGCTACCACAACAAGGCTGTTGTTAGTCCAGTTATAGCTCCAGTTGTTAAGACCACCGTACATGAAGCTCCAGCAGTTTCTGTTGTTAGGTCGGCTCCTGTTTTCCAAGCTTATGCCGCTGCTCCCGTAGTGCATTCCGTACATGCTGCTCCTGTTGTTCATGCATCACCTGAAGTATCTTTTGTTAAGACTGCTACCGTTGCTCATGCTCATTCGCTGCCTTTGGTACACAGTGCTCCCATCACTTATACCTTCCATCATTAATGGCGCAAGTCTTGCTGAATTGTGATATGATTTTGTTGTTTATGAAATAGTTTTGAATTAAATAGAAAGAAAATATTAAAGAGAAAATTTGGTTATTTGGTGCCTTATTAAATTTTCATAAATAAAAAACAGACAAAAGTTGAAGAACTTTACACTCCAGAGGTGCCCCACCGTGGGCACTGCGAAGAGTTTCTCCTTAAAAAAAATTAAATTAAATACTCTCCCATTACCATACTCCCATGCAGTTGTCTTACGAAGAGAATTTTCGAAAAGTTCCTTATCCAAGAAAAGACTTTTTAGCAAAAATCTGCCTTTTCAAAACTGAACTTCATCATACAGAATCTGGACCTTTGAAAAACCTTTTTTTCCACGAACTAAAAGGCAAATTTTGTAAATAGAAATGTTTTTTTCGTTTTGAAATTTGTATGGAAAAAATATTTTTTGAAACGAATTTTCGTTATTTTTCATACAAATTTTAAACGTTTGGAAACGTTTTTACAAAATATGCCTATAAATATCCATACATGCGAAAATCTTTTCCATTTTTTTCCATGTTGGCAATATTTTCATTCCTTAAAGATTTTCCAATTTTGGCGATTTTTTTCCGTTTGTCGACTTTTTATTTTGTCGATGTTCCTGTTCTGGTGATTGTTTTCGTTTCGGCAAAATTTTTATTCCTTAAAAATTTTTCTGCTTTGGATTTTTTTTTATTTAAGTAAGTAAGTAAGTTCCCTTTAGTGCGCCTTGCACATAAATTTCTGAAAATTCAAAAATACTGGCGAAGGCTGGTTACAAATACTGGCAACAACTACATAGCAGAATGGTACTGCCACTACGGATGTTTTAGATTTTCCGTGATGTGAATATTTTAGATTTTCCGGGGAAGTGCCACGGGGAACTCCTGGGATTTTTAGCCTAGTTTTTGGGAAACTCCAATATGGTGTGTGGTTTTGCTAAAAGGTTAGTGACTTGGATAAGTGGCAGTAATAGCTGACGGTGTCTTTCCTAACTAATATTATAAATGCGAAAGTAAATTTTATTGTTTCTTTGTTGCGCTTCAACGGTTAAACCACGAACCGATTTTGATGAACGAATAAGTTATATATTTTTTTAAGACTAGGAGCACGAGGGGAGGTAGGGGAAAACGTCTGCCTCTCAGAAACTATCTAACCAATTTTGATGAAATTCAAAGCATAAGTAGATCTGAGTCTAAAAAAAAGACATAGGCTACACATTTTTTTAAAAATAGAAGCTCTTAGGGAAGTAATGGTAAATTTATTTCTCTTTAAAAATATCTATCAGATTTTGATAAAATTTGAAACATAGATAGATCTGAGTCTAGGAAAGCACAAAGGCTATGCAGTTTTTCAAAAATAGGAGCGCCAGGAGGCATTGTGCAATTTCTGCCTGTTATAAAATATCTACCCGATTTTGATGAATTCAAAACATGAATAGATCTGGGAGGAGTCAAAGTCTGAAGTGTAATTCTGGAAGGACACAAACGGAGACACAAGTGGGGTAAGGGGCAATTCATAAGGTAAGTAAAATGTAAGGAACTACGTTCCTATCCAGTGTCCCATGACAGGGTGCGTCCTTTTTATTTTTGCTCTTTTTATTTAAGAAGCTTTTTCGATTTTATTTTTGGCGATTTTTTTTAAGTAGACGATTTTTTTTTAATTTTCGTCAGTTTTTGTTTCCGCGCAAGAAACTTTTTCATTTATTAACAATTTTCCGGTTTTTGACGATTTTATCGTTCTGGCGATTTTTTAATTAAAGCGATTTTTTGCTGGTTTTCGTAGTCTCGCAAGAATTTTTTCGGTTTTTTTCAACTTTTTCCCATTTTCCTGATTTTTCCGTATCAGAAATATTAACATTCCTAAGGATTTTTCTGTTTTGGCGATTTTTTTTTTAATTTTAACGATATATATGTATATACTCGTATGTTTCCACCGGTTTTTTTTTGGAAAGGAAATTTTTTTAATTTTGATTCGTATTGACAATTTTTTTTTCGTTTTTAGCGAGTTTTTCTTTAATTATTTTTGGTTTTAATTCTTGGCAGTTTCCATTTACTTTATTAATTTTTTAATATGGATTTTTTTCTATTGGTCGATTTTTTTGTAATTGCAACGATCGACGATTTTTACCCAGCTAAAAAAATATGTATGGAGCGTATATGATATCCCATATATGGTTCGGATCCGAAAAATGAGGGCATATGGGCATATATGATTATATATATTCATACATTTTCATACATGTGTGTGTAAATTCCCTCCACAGTATGCAAAGTTCATATTTATACACTCTTGATTCACAAAAGCGCACTGCTGTGCAATAAATTAAATTACTAAAATTAAATTTTTTTAGACTTGAGAGAGAGGTTGTATTTAATGGAATATTTGTTTGGACAAATAATTCAAAACGAACTAAAGGTCATTTCATTCATCAAAAGGTGAATCAATTATTTAAAAAACACATAAATCATATTCGTACATAGCATCTAGCTTAAGAAATCAGATTAAAAACGAATGCAATTAATTATAAAAGAAAAAATAATCCCTCAATACAGTAAATTGAACTTTGTTTCTCATCTAGAGAATTTTGTTATTTTCTATAAAATTAATGATTGGATTATCCTTTTGATTATTTGATATACTAAAAGGGGCCACAAAGTATAAAATCATACAAGAATGGTTTTTTTGTAACAAAAAGTTTTTCTTTTTTAAACGTTGAGGGTACGCACATAAACTTTGCATACCGTATGTATTTTCTAATGGATTTCCAATTCAGCAGTGATAAAACTCCAATCTTTTTTGATTGCAAAAACGATCTTATGTGAGATATCATGTATGTATACATTCTTATATGGCTCCATATATAAAATCTTATGTTTATATATGGATCCACATAGAAGAGCTCCATAATTAAATGTTCATATATGAGCTCATATGTTATAATACATTTCATATATTAGTCCATATATTGTATATAATATAATAGTTTTGCCATGTATAATCCCATATATTTCCATACATGAATTCATACATATTCATATATAGTTATATACATTCATATATTAAAAATATATGGACCATATATATTTTTTTTAGCTGGGTATTTTGTTTTATTAGCCCCGACCTAAACAAGCGGTATTATAAGTTTGAAGTGGGTGTATGTTTATCCACGAGCAGACCAAACGGCTGAACTGATTTTGATTTAGTTTTTTCTCTTACAAAGGTGACGTGATAGAGAGGGTTCTTAGCTATATTTTAAGTAAATCAGTCCAGCCGTGTAGAAGATATCACATCTTCTCTAGATATATTCGAGAGTTTTTAAAATTTTTAATTTTTGCTATTTTATTTTTTATTTTGGCTTAAATTATTATCGATTTCTTTATTATGGTAGTTCTTGTGTTTCAGTAATTATTATAATCAGTTTTATTATGAATAAACATTCCCCGGGGTTTTTTCCCTTATTTCTTGTTCGCCTATTTAAAAAAAAAATATTTGCAAACTTCGAAGTAAATGAAAACAACTGAAAACAAAATAGATGACCTTGAAACTCTCTCAATCTTTTAAATTTTCGCGCCGTCTGTTTAGAATAGGATTATTTTCCTCATAAAAAAATTAATTTCCTGATAATTATTCCCCAAAGAATATTTAGAATTAAGATGATGTGTGTGGTAACCATTGTTTGCAATTTTTTGCTCATATATATTTTTAAGAAATTTATTTTTATTCAGCTTGTCTTTTTTAATCAATATTTTCATTTTAGCGGCTTGGCGATTTTTCTGCGTTGACGGTTTTCATCATCTTAGGGCTTTTTCGTTTTTACGATTTTTTCTTTTAATGTGTTTTCTGAGTTAATACTTTATTATACGAGAGGGTATAGCTTCTCATTGGTCTCATTTCAAAAGAAATTTGGCGAGGACACGTCTACAAGTTTTCTTATTTAATTTAGGGCCATTTTCACAACTTGCTTTTAGTTAAAAGTAAGATTTTGTCTGCCCGATAAATATCTTAACATTATTAAAACTTCAAAATTTTATTGTTATTTTTATTTATTGTCAATAATAATAATACTTAATGGATAAAAAAAAATAATAAATGAAGGCAGACAAAATCCTACCTTTAGCTGAAGGCAAGTTGTAAAAATGGCCCTTAATGATATTCTACTTATTTCATTGCTGCGAAGCCTAGCAAACACCTTCGGTTCTTGTAATTACACAATTTTAAAGTTGAAAAAATGAGCGGGGCTACACCTATTAAAATCTATTATTATATTTCACATGGTTCTACGTAACCTATTTTTACAAAACTTACCACACACCTCTAGCTAAAAACTAGACACAATCTTCCATTTGAAAAAATTGACGATGTCAAGCCCATTAAAATTTAATATTTTTATTTTAAGTAGTAAAGTAAGAACATGTAAAAGATATTGATTATTGAGCTCTTGTTTTAACTTTGATATTTGTTGAGCTTCTCATTTATTTAAATGAAATTTTACAACATATAAAATAGCTTTAGTTGTTCTAAGAAATTTTTAAATAAAATATCAGATGATGATCCGCATTATCAGTAGTGAAATGTTGAATAAGTAAAATAATAATTTGGGATTATTAGTGCGTTAATATAAATGTTAAATTTAAATAATTTTTTTTTGAAATTCGAAATCATCAAACCATAAAAACCATGCTTTTATACTAAAACATGAGACAAAAATATGCATCTATGGCCAAATTATGACAAAATATGCATTTTCAGCAAAATATGTAAAAATACGCACCAACAAATCGATGGCATTTTTAATCAAATTCAATGATTCGTAGACATATTAACTTCTTGCCATTATCAGGGTTAAGACAAAAAACATTCATTTGCATGAAACCCCTGTACCTGATGATAACAATTGGTCGTCTTGCGATCAAAAATTTTTTCTGCTTACAGCGCTGAACAACTAAAGACGTTTTTTTTTTTTAATTGAATGGGAGATAAAAAAAATCAATTATAATGGTCATAGATACATTGAATGATCTACGTATTTGTTAATATTGCTTTAAAGTAAATGAATGTTCAAATATTGATTCGCAAATTATATAATAGATATAAAAGCCATTAATTCCTCTTCCGCAAAAAAAAACAAAACAAAACATTATACATGCATACAAACTTATGTATAACATTATGTATGTACGTATCTTGTATCTACTTAACTTTATCATTAAGAGCAAAAAAAAAAGAATCAAAACATTTAAAAATAAATTAGCTTTTTAAGTGTTTTGCTGATAGGCAAAAGTACGTACATACATACATAAATTAGCCAAAATACGAGTGTAATATTCAAACATTTAAAAATATATAAATCTGCAAAATCACAGCAACAGCGAAATTATATTAATGTATTTTTATTTTTGCTTATTAATATTTTTTATATTTATTACTTTTAATTGAACACCTACAGAGTTATTAATAAATAATTTAAGCCAACTTATACTTATGAGAAAAAATTAAAAAAAAACAGCAAACTTATTTTTAATCAAATAACCTCCATGAGCAATTGATTAATTACTAATCGTAGTATTTAAAAGAGATCTTTCAACTTGCACAGATACAATTTCAATGTGAATATTAATTTTTAATTAGTTATCGTTAATTATTTATGAATTATTTGCTTTGGCTTTAAATCAATTATACGATAATAATTTTCAAATAAATCACTTTCCACAAAATATGATTTTATAGGCTGCTGCAAAATACATATGTGTTGTTTTTTTTTTATTTAAAAAAAATTAAACTCTTTTATAACATCAATTAGGGCCAAATTTACAATCATTAGTTAGTTATTATTAAACTGAAAAGATAACTATTGTTTAACTAATACTTCAAATTTACAGTGTATTGTTTCACTAAAGTTCTTAATATCAGCCAAGAATGGTAACCCTATTAAAATGTTAAGTTTCACTATTGGCAGCTCTGCTATAGTATATGATTTTTATTTAAATTTCTTATATAATTTCTTAAAAATTGATAAACTAACTAACTTTTTTTGTTTTGAATTAGTGCTGCAATTGTTTCGGAAAAACCAAAATATAAAATAAAATAAAAAATAAATTGTTACAGCTAAATACAATGAAGATGGTTGGCAACGTGTGTGTGAAATGTGTTTAAAATTTTTCACAAGTCAACCAATACTAATAAAGTTTACAACGAATCAGCTGTTGTCTAACTATTTGTTAACTAATGACATTTGGTGGTTTAACTAATCGTAAACAAAAAGCTGTCAATCAAACTATTGCTATTTGTTAACTAATGACTATGAATTTGGGCTTTAATTGCTTAAGCGTTTGGTTTATGGTAGCAGCAACATAATATTTGGTTTGGCAAAAAAAAAACAAAGATGTAAGCGTTGGTTTCAATTACTGTTACATGCGAGTACATATATATGTATATTGAAATCTGTGTCTTTAATTTCAAACTATAACAAAAAAAAAACAAAAAAATATTGTAGTTCCAGCCTAAATAAAGTGCGGCTGCTAAGGCTGCCTACTGCTACCGGCATAGGCAGCCTGCTTTAATTTTTTTTCGAATTTTGTAAAACAATTGTTGGCTTGATTGCTGAATGCCTGGCTGTTTGGTTTGTTGTTGACTCAATGTGCTGAGTAATAATAATAATAAGTTTGTGTTTTCTGTCATAATATATACAGGTATTTTTGGTACGCTATAAAAGATATTTGTAGTTTTTAGTTTAATGATTTACACCTTTAGCTATAAAGTGTGTGGCGCAGGTATTTTATTTTGAAATCTCAAACTATTAATGTCTGCATTTGTAATTCATATTAAATATTTCATATTAAATACATATTTCATTTAAGCCCTATTCGCAAATGTAGTGCAAATATTTTTCAAGCAGAGCATTTAGAAGTACTAGTGAAGTATATTTTTACTCTACCCTAACAAAATATAGATACAAGCATATGCTACGCTTTTTAAAACTAAAAAGCATATCGTCGTCTAAAATCCTAAATATAATATTTAACTGTGTAAGTAACGCTTCGCGGACACTGCATAACTATAAAATACTACTACTGTCCACTCCACTTTACTGGAAATAACCAAAACCCAATTTTTTCAGTTATCCGATTTTTTCTGTAAAATGTAGTTCGGTTTACTGAAATTTGTTACAGTTAAGCGTACTGCTTAAAATCATTACAATATAATAGAGAAATATAATAAAGTACTTAAGAGCTAAAAGGACAAATTCATTTTGCCATTTAATTTTTTAACGGACAAAACATGATAAATAAAACATAATAAATAAATTTGTCATTGTTTATTTTTCCACTAAAGCGAAGTAAGTTTCATACAAAACGTAGTTGTAGGCTTGCTTTTTGTTTTCAGTAATTCGATATTTTGAAGTGAAAAAGACTAGCAGCGTGTAAAATCAGTGCGGGGATTTGTATCGCTTTCAGTAATCCGATTTTTTTCAGTAAAGCGTGTTGCGCTAAAGCTGATTCGAACTTTAGTTGTAGCGCTTTTTTCGTTTTACGGATTTTTTCGGTTTTTTGTGATTTTTTATTTTTAACGCTTTTTTCGTTTTAGCGCTTTTTTCGTTTTTGCAATTTTAATTTTTTTTTAATTTTTTCGGTTTTTGAGGTTTTTTTATTTTGGCGTTTTTATTGTGTTAGCGATTTTTTTTAGTTTTTGGCGATTTATTTTGTTTTTAGCAATTTTTTATTTTTTGCACAAATTTTTTGTTTTGGCAATTTTTTTCGGTCTTCTTGCGATTTTTTTCTTTTGTTTTTGTTCTTAACTTTTGTCCCTTTTTTCGTTTTGGCAATTATTTTGTTTTTGGTGATATTTTACGTTACAGCGATCAATTAATTTTCTTTTTGCAATTTTTTAATTTTTTTTTTGCGATTTATTTAGTTTCTGGCTATTTTTTGTGTTAAGGTTTATTAATTTAGCGCTTTGGCTATTTTTTCGGTTTTTCGCGTTTTTTTTAAATACATATTATTACTTAAGCGATTTATTTAGTTTTAGCGTTTTTTTAGTTGTGGCATTTTTGCAGCTTTTTACACTTAGGCGAACTTTAACTTTTGGTGATTTATGTTATTTATGTAAATTTTTCATTTGAGCGATTTTCTCATTTTGGCGGCTATATCGTTTCGGCGACTTTTTTGGTTTTTGGATTTTTTAGTTTTAGCGTTTTTGAACATTTCAAGATTTAACCAGTTTTGGGCGATATTGTAGTACTGAGGTATTATAGATTTTATTTTTTATTTCGCTTTGGCGATTTTTTCGGGTTGTCGCATTTTTATCTTTAGTTTTTTTACAATACAAACATTTAGTTTTAGAGTTTTTATCGTTGTGGCGTTTTTCGGTTTTTCGCATTTTTATTTTAATCTTTGTCAAACTTTTACTTTTGGTGATTTATTTTATTTGTGTTAATTACGTGGCGTGATTTTCTCATTTTGGCAACATTTTCGTTTGGGCGATTTTTTTTTTAATTTTGGGATTTTTAGTTTTAGCGCTTTTCAAAATTTAAAGATTTATTTAGTTTCTGGCGATTTTTTAGTAATGAGGTTTTTTTTGATTTTTTGTTTTTCTTCCATTAGGCGATTTTTACGGTTTTTAATGTTTTTTTTTTGCTTCTTTACAATGCATATTTTTAGTTTTAGCGATTTATTTTTAGTTTTAGCGATTTTTTTAGTTTTTCGTTTCGTTTTCGTTTCGTTCTTCAAAGGTTTTTTTAGTTTTTGGCAATATTTCTTTAGTTTTTGGCGACCTGCTACTCTTCGTGGTTTGATTTATTTTTTTTTTTTGGTATTTTTCATTTTGGCAACTTTTCGTTTTGGAATTTTTTTAATTTTGAAGTTTTTTAGTTTTAGCACGCACGAAAAATTAAACGTGTAAAAATTGACTTAGTCCAATAAGAAATTAAAAGGAGTAGGAAATAGTTTTCCATTTTAAGAGACTTCAACAAGGATGCACACAGGTTTCTTTCTCGGCTGTAACCTTTTTATTTTATTTTTTTATAGCTACTTCATGACAACCGATTTAAACAGATTTATTTTTTTTCTAAGAGAGCATTCTTTTAGCAATGCAGTTAAAAAGGGGCTAAGCCACGCCCGCACCTACCGCCATCACGGAAAAATAGTATCCTTAGCTTTTGTTTGTAATTACCATCGTTGTGTTATACAATAGCTAAATTTATTCAACTACACCGAAAGAATTTTGCTTCATAATGAAACAATGAAACAATTTCATTAAAAATTGTTCACAAATCTAATGATAATTTCAGAAATCCAATGAAAATTTCATGAATATTGTGAAACAATTTCATTTCACAATTTCATCAATTCATTCATCATTCCTTGTTATTCTGGTTTCGTAAGAATATTTTATTGGATTTATGATAACAATATTTTCTAATTATTAAGAAACCCCTTTATATTTAAGTTATTTCATTCTTTTCACGAAATTATTTTATTGTTTCGATGATGCATTACACTGTTAAATAAATTTGATGAAGTTTTCAATTAAATAATTTTAACGAAAGTGGTTTCATTAATCCAACGAAGCTTGACGTTGGTTGAATATTAATGAATTTTTCATTAGATTAATGTCGAAATTCATTGAATTTCTGCCGAAAATTCTTTCAATCATTTTCTTAATATTTCCAATAAACTTTTTGATTGATTTTTAAATAATACTTAATTAAGATGTTAATCAATTCAATTATTCAATGATATTTAACAAAATATTTTGTAATTTTAGTTCGTGCTTTTAAGTTTGTTCTGTGGAAATATTTAGCAATTCTCAATTATGTTTTCGGAATTTTTATATAAAGACCTGAAGTTGATTAATCTTTTTCAAAATAATCTTATATGTTATATGAACATAAGTATCGCCCACTCTTTATAACTATGCAATCCTAGTACAGTTCCCACAAATTCGTTAAGATCTTCACTTTACAAATTTCATTTCGACTTTTGTATTTTAACACACCAGAGTATATTATTATTATTTTTAACACAACCTTCACTTTTTTTCTAATATATATATTTTTTTTAATATCATATTTTTATTGCGGGTTGCTTGTTGCATTTGTGTAGTTTTAGCTGGAGCATTATTTTATTATTTCTTATTTCAACTTTTATTTGTTGTTGCACTTAGTTGTTGTCGATTTTTTGTTCCATATACATAATGTTGTTGTAAGGTGTTGTTATTGTTTACGTAAATAATTGTGTGCAAACACACCTTCTATTTTTATTTATTTTTTTTCTTATTACCTTTTTTTAATATTGTACCCAGTATGTATGATTTTTGTTTTTATTAAACTAAATCACTCAAATCCTAAAAGTGCCTCTTGAGTATCTCAAAAAAGACACACACAAAAAGTAAAAGAAAAATTTTAAAAAGTCTTTAACTGAAATTGGCTCTTATTTTGAAAAATAAACAGTCTTTAAAGCTCTTTCAATCTAACAACATGAAAAAAGTAAGATCTGCACAATATTAAAAATTAATTACTCGTATAAAAACCAGTATTTCAAAATTTAAAAATATTTTCTAATGGCATTTAAATGAATCATTTGTCTTACGTACATTTAGCTGCTGTCTGGTGTTCAACAAATGCTGCTGATTTTGCTAAATCTTTGGGGAATATTCTTAGTGACAACAACATCCCAACCGTTAACAAGGAACTTATTAATTATTGATGCTGCTCCTTCAGTGGTTTCATATCAGGGCTCTTCACAAAATTTTGCTCATTTAGTGATATCACCACGTGGTCGAGCCTTGGGTTATGTTGCACCCACAAATCTTAATCATACCGTCCATCAGACACAGAAGGTGAAAGATAATTTAGAGTTCTTAGACATACGACCGATATATGTGCATAATAAGTGAAAGATTTGTGTTATTAACTTGCATTTGTATTTATTTCTTTGTTAAATATTAAGTAGAATCTTTATATTAGAAAAATTTTTTCATCTGCCAGTAAATAGTTTTGGTGTGACAATTGTGAAAGCTGTGTTATACAAATTCTTTGCAAGAATTATTTAATAAAATCATAAATTAATACCAATAATGTCTCTTAACATGAATATATGAATTTCTAAAGATTTTCGGAAATCACAAAAACAAAAATCGGGGATTCACATGGTAGCCTTAAGTGTCATGGTGTCATAATGTTTTAAAATTTTTATTTAAAAGTAAAAACAAAAGCAAAGCCAATTATATTAAAATAACTTTTAACCAGAGCTGTTAAATTTCGATTAAGATTAGTAATCACTTAGATTACAATTTAAAAAGAATTGTACTGATTTCCCTTTAAAAGAATTTCTCATAAATAATTGCTTACGATTACTAAAAATCGAAAAGTAATCTGACTTACTTGAAATTATACAAAAATAATCCAAAAGAATCGAAAGAAATCAAAAAACAGTCCAACTACTTTCCAAAGATTGCTTTTGCTTATTGATAAATAATCAAAAAGAATTAAAAGTAATCTTGAAAAGTAATCGGATTATTTTTTAATTACTTTTGATTCTTTTGGATTATTTTTGTAATTTCAAGTAATTTAGATTACTTTTTCATTATCAGTAATCGTAATCAATTAGTAATCGTGCGAAACTGAATATAATCGTAATTTAATCATTACTTCACCTTTCAAAAAAAAAGTAATCAAATTAGTAATCAGTAGGACTAGTAATCATTACTTAACAGCTATGCTTTTAACATTACGACAACAACGAACTTAAGACTATCGTTTGAAATTATATTGATATCTAATGATTTGAAGAAATCACAAAAAAACAATTGCGGGATTCAAGTGGTAAGACCACTTACTGTCATAATGTCATAATGTTTGAAAAAAAAACAAAATCAAATTGTTAGTGTGTTAACAAATATTAAACTTAATTGTAAAAATTCCAAAAAAAATAAAAAAATACCCATTATTAACTTGACTGCACCCCATAAAAATAATTGTGTGGCAACACTCAACATTTTCTAGCGAAAGCAATGCATAGTTGTTGTTGTTGTTTTCTATATTTAGTTTCATTAGTTGTAAGATGAACTACAATTCCAGCTAAAAAAAATCAGCCAATGTAGCAATAGTAAAGCAAAATTATAAAAACATGTTTATTATTCAATTCTTGTTTCAACTTTAATATTAGTTGTACTTCTCATTTGTATAAATAAAAATTTAACATAATCAAGGTTATCATGAATAAAATTCATTGTGAAATTTTTCCCGTGGAACAATTTCAACTAATAGCAAGCAATAGGGAAAACAAAAAATTCTAATTGGAAAAGGAAGAAATTTCACGCGGATTTTTATTCATGATAGCCTTGAATACCTCTAATTGCTCTAAGAAATTTTTGGCTAAAAGTTCCTTTATGATTTGCATTAGCAAACAGTGAAATAACAATACCCCATCAATGTATTTTATAAAAAAAATATTTTACTGAATAATAATAAAAAATATGTATTAAAAATCAAAATTAATTATATTAAAATAAATTAAAACATTACGAAACTATATGGCACTTAAGACTACCATTTGAATGTCCCAAATATATAAAAATAAACTTTAAAATACCATTTAAATAAAATAAAAATTAATTTTTAATATTAAAAATTAGCATACGTACGTCAAATAGTTTGGCTTGGTAGCAGCCAAGAATAAACAAACAAAATAATTCGAATAAAATTAAAACTAACACAATGGAGAGCTTGAACAGTATCAAAATACACCCACATAGCGCTGGTTTACTCAAATAACGTCATAACTAAAAAAAACAGTTTGTCGGAAAACGAGTTTGAAGTTTTCAATTTGAACTTTTTACACAATATGAAGAAACAAGATAAGGATTAATTCTGCATTACTAACTCAAAAATTTCATTATATTATTTTGAGTTATGATGTTCCTTGAGTAAATGAGCGATATCTCAAAATATACATCGCTTTTTAATTGTAACATGGCTGTATCTCCAAAAATTAGTTTGTTGAGTTAATAATGCAGAACAATTCGTCATATTTTTTTAAGGATATTAACACTCAGGCAATAAATGCCTACGACTATTACTAGATGCTACTTTTTTTAGGAAAGGGATAGTGATAGAGAAGACAGGTGGGCACGGAAGATAGAAATAGAGAAAAGCATCATTCTTTTACAGTTCTGCTTTTTGCACGCTTCTAATAAAGCAGTTTTGCAGCGCCTCTGGTGCCAATAAGGCGTATTACATTTTTTTAAGCTGTGCTTAGTAGCCATTTAAGTGGTTATTTTACTTTGCCGATGATTCTGGGACACAGAGGGCGCTCTGATGTTATATTGAGAGTAGTATCAGCTGAAGTCGGTGTAGTTCAGTGACCAGCATTTGACACAAAAGGATAATATGCGTGAAAATGTTATTTAGTGAGTTTATCGGTGACCGGGTTCGAACCCAGGACCTTCAATTTTGTAATCAACATGCTAACTAACTCAGCCTATGCCACCCTCATTCCCTAGGAATGGATTGCACATTAATTTTTTGATAGAGGAATATTTTTTTTATATCATCACTGAGTTTTATGTAGATAGAAAATTGTAAGAATCTTTTATTGCAAAACTATTTTTTTGAGTTATGACTTTTTTGCTATAAAGGAGCGGTATAAGGCTAAAAGAGGAAAGGTGAATCAACCCACAGAACTCAAAAACTAAAATAAAAATAGAACAAACAACAATGACAAGAGTGTTGTAAATTTTAAAGATGGTAAAATTGAGCTTTTGTTACAAAAAAGATTTCAGAAAATTTTATTACGATGAATCAAAACAATTCATTTATTCCATTTGCATTGAAAAATATTTATATAAAGCTGAAAACACATATATGGCTGACCTTCTTTAGAAAAGCGAAAGTGAAGACGGGGCAGATGGTAAATTACTAAGCTTAACTCGTTTTAAAACTCTGCTATTTGGCCTGCTGTTAATTTTTATAGCATCGCTGCAGCGCCTCTAGTGCTAGGTGGGCACATTACTTGAATGGCTATATTCATTAGTTATTTTATTTCTCGGAAGATTAGTTGCTACAAATATCTGTGATGTTGATACAAACTCTTAAGCCATTCAGTTCATAACGTGGGCAATTATAAAAGTAACTTCAAGAAAAACTTATGGAAGGTTCTGAGATATGTAGATATTGCATTAATTATTAAAAAAAAAAATTTTCGTATTATAAACAAAATAAGGTTAAGTTTTCCAGCCCTGAACCGTTTTTTTAATTTTACTGATTTTCAATTCGAATCTATTTAGGACAATTTCTGAGATATCACTTATTCCAGTAACCTACTCTTTAGGACCCAAATTATATCGTAATTTACCTCAAAAGGGGCATAACTCAAAAAATATACTTTTACTGAAAACGCGTTTGAAGTTTTCAATTTCAATACAACTCAATGCAGAAATACGAAATGTCGAATTATTCATCATTATTAAGTCCAAAAACGTATTTCCTGAGTTATGACACTATTGAAGTATATAAGCGAATATTGTGGAAATTACACGCGGCATGAGAAAACCTACTGAATTTACCATTGTTTGCTGAAGAGTATAATAAACTAACAAGATAAAAATTTTTGAACTTATTCGTTCTCTTTAAAATAAATTCAAGTAATTTTCAAACTTTAATACCTTTTGACCTTAAAGAGCATTTTCATGATTTCGGCTTCCTTGAAATTAGTTTTTCGCTGGTCAATATAATGCGTTTCTGTAATCTCTTGTTACTTCTGCAGAACACAAAATTTCATTTTGTTTATTCACAGGAATTTCAAAAGCACTTAAGTTACGTTCACACTTGGGCACAAATATTTTCCCAAGTAAGCATAACCACTAAATACCAATTAAACAATCTGTTGATTGAGAAAGCTTCATTCTTTTACAACTCTGCTTTTGTGCACGCTTTTAATAAAGCAGTTTTGCAGCACCTCTGGTGTCAATGAGGAGCATTAAATGTTCAAAGCTGTGCTTATTTTACTTCAGCGTTAATATAATAATATTTGATTTTATGATATTGTTTATTAGTTATGTGTTAAACTGTTATATGTTAAACTATATTTAATGCTTATACTTATTTCGCTGAATGTTTGCCCAGTGTGACCGTTTATTTACATAAATAAAAATGTTCTAGAAATGTTGGAAAAAAATTTAATGTTTTCATAGAAAAATGTAAATACAAATAGTTATCGGAGTCAGATTTATTTAATCCGATTTGCTTGCCACCACTTGCACAAGCAGTGTGGTACATTCCAGTATATTCCAATGAAAGCTGCAAAAAGCTTTCAAAGAAAATTGTGGATTTAACTCTTTAAAAGGATTTTTATATGTATTTATTTTAGTTTTTGTTTTTCATGTTTTATTTTGACATTTATGTGAATGAAGATATGTTGACATTTATTACAGAATGTATATAATTTTATTTAAGTTATTTGTGTCTTTAGAATTTTGCTTTAAAAAAGAACACTTCTATTTGCATAAAACTGCTCTAAAAATATATATTTTTATTAAATGTATTTTATTAATAGATGCATTCAGAAAAAATTAACCTTCAGCGTATGTAAATCCTAATGTAACATCAAAGCGCTCTCCCTAGTCGATATTAGAATCTTTGGCGAAGTAAAATAACCAATAAAATGGCTACTAAGCACAGCTTTGAAAATTGAATTCACCTCATTGACACCAGAGGCGCTGCAGCGGTGCATTATTAAAAACCTGCAAAAAGCACAGTTGTAAACCGATTTTTTCCTTCATCTCCTGTCTTCTCCATCACTATACCTTTCCTAAAGAAGGTAACACCCAGTAATAGTAGTAGGTAGAGATGAGCGATCCCGTGATTTTTTTAAAATGTTGCTCGTAGTGAAAGTTATGTCTAAATAGATGTTATTTGACAGTCGTTAAGCAGCTCTGGATCGGGGAACATCTCTCGCGTCATCGTAATTATTTCTTAAGTGCGGTCAGGCTTGTGTGTGTTGATTGGCCTTCGAGAGGTTTTCGTCTCGCTCGCACTGGTGGACTGATCTGCCACGGATAACCGTTTAATCTTGCGGTTTTTTCTGGAATTTCTTTAACAATCACGTTGGCTACTTCCTATGTGAAGGCATAGGTCGTGTACAGTCAGTCACAAAACCTTCTAAAATACTGTTAATATCATCTTGGGCATATGGTCTACGTTACTACGCCCACCATATTATGCAAATTTACTTTGCATTAAATAAATAAATAAATAGTTCTTTTTTTTGGTTGTAGCAGTTTTGTTATTTTAAAGAAAAAATATATACACATATGTAATAAGAAGATTAGCAGTGAAATTAAACAAAGACTGTCATCATGGTTTAACACATTTCAGCTCTTGATAAATAATAATAAGAAAAGCGACAAGAACAAATGATTAGCAATTAGCTCCTTCCAAATATTGAACATTCTATACTGAGCTATACATAGTTACCAAAAAGACGATTTGACACGATTTTATGATTATGTATATGATTTTATGATTTTTCTTCGACAAAAGCTGATGGTATAAAAAAAAGAGTTAATGTGATAGTTTTATTTACTGTAAAGTAAGCATACAAGAACATTAAAAGCTTTTATGAAAGAACTAAATTTCGAAAATCTGTTACTTGATAAATTCAGTCGCAGTTGTGATAACTGAATTTTCAATCGCTGTGAAAAAGTAACAGGTATAGAAATATCGCTCATCTCTAGTAGTAGGCAAGGTGAATTTACATCAGGTGGTCTCGATTTGCAATTCTGTATATTAGCCTTGTATATTTGTTAGTGTAAAATTTTTGCTGTTAGAATATTTCCGTGCGTTTTGCTTTGATTTGACAGTAGAGATATTATTAGCTGATCGTCAGCTGGTGTATTGAGCTCACCTGATGTGAATTCGCCTTCGTACTTTGCACTTCCATTCGTAGACATTATGAGTCCATTTTGATAAAAAAAAATAAAAATTCCTTTAACGTAAACAACATAGGAATTCAGGTACATATTATTTATCAATAAACCAACTGATTCTTATGATTAAATATCCTCGAGTTTACACTCCACTATATCTTTTAGTCACTCATTCAATATTATCCATTTAAGTCTGTAGCCCTGTTGCCTCGGGTAATGACACATACTAAATGGCAGTGTTTTTCGCTTACCTTCAATTATTCAACTCCCATAGGTCCTAAGTGGAGCATAGGGCCTCAACAAACAAGTTAAAGTTTGGCTTATTTAGTGCTAAGGCTTCCCGCCCGAAAGGAAACACAGCTGAATGCTACCGGGGGCGTCCGCAGGTTGCGGATAGTGGAAAGCTCTACATACGATGCAATACCATTTGTGCACAATATTGTGAACTGGGCTAATATATAAAATTTTTGTGCAGTTTGCACAAGCCAGGCAGACGATTCGTCTAGAAAATGTGTATGAAAATCACTTAAATAGATTAGTGCTATCCATATAAATTTGTGTGGGCTTAATCTCCCTACTAAGTGCAAAATAACTGAAATCAATAGCATTCCTAAGCTAATGGGGGTACGGGTGCTTAAACCAGGAAAAAATGTTCTTTCTGCTTGAAATCAAATCGAAAGAAAATTACTTACAAAAATTATTAAGCATTTAATAATTGAAATTTAAGATTTTATAGGACACATTCTGTCAACAGTTGACAACTGATTGATTGGATTTTCTTTGCCGCCTCATTGAATGTCAATTGTTTGTTGAGAAAAATTATTCAGGCATAAACAAGGTATTGAAAACAAATGTTGAAGTTTTATTTTTTATAATTAAATTGATTTAAAGCTTAGAATCTTAGCAGCTGTGTTCGGTGAACTATAAAAGTTGATGCTCTATGCCATAAGTTATCAGTTTTGATTTAGCTGTTAAAATAACTATAGATTTCCTGCAAATTTATTTCACTATTAGTGTCATGCTTAAATTGGTATGTTGTTGTTACATATTCACAATTTAGATTCCTTTTTTTTTTCTTCTAATCAACAAAAATATGCTGGACTTTCAGTTATTAATCGGTTTGGCAATTGTTGGCTTAAGTGAAGCGTCACTTTCAAACTTGCAACTTGTGCAACCTGATGATTCTTACAGCATTTTAACAAACGGCAAATCCTCTTCTAATAGTTTGGACAATTCCATACCAAGATTTTCAAATGCCATTTCAGAAGAAGATAAATCGAGCAAAGCCTTGTCAGAAGAATCATCAAATGAATATGCTGCCATTTCTGCAGCCTCGCAGTCTCTTAGTGCTGGCTCTACAGCTGCTCCAGCTACCGCCAGCAGTTTGGCACCAGCAGCTTTAAGTAGAGTTAAGCCTCCATCTGCTTTTAGTGTCATTACAACTACTGCGGGCATAACGAGAGGTTCACTTTTAATAACCTCCACCGCCCAGGCAACAGCCACAGCCACCGCTAGAGGAAACTCTCCTGCCTCCTCTGCGCCCTTGGCTTCAGCCAGATCTACTGCCACCATACAACATCGTATTTTCCCAGCCGAAACTATACCACTGCCCATAAAAATTTCAACTAGACCCGGTTTGCGCACCATCATTGCTCCCGAAGCAATAACCGTTCAGCAGCCAGGCATAGCAAAGGTAGGTGAGGTTGTGCAACAGATACCCACAGCTGTTTCCCATCAACGACAGACTGTAGTGCACAATCATGCCCGCATTGTGACACCCATAGTGGCACCAGCTGTTCGCACATCGACCTCGCAAATTGTTCGCGCCTATCACACACCTTTAGTTTATACTCCCCATGTGGTGGAAGATCAAGATTAGGATACTACATTTTGGTGACATTTTGTTTGCTTTTGTCACAAGGACTATCACTACCAAAATTTTAATTTTAGTTGCTCCAAAAGAAAGTAAATGAAATTTTTTGATTTCAAAATTCTTTTTTTTTAAATAAAACATAATCAAAACAATAAATGTTGTAATTTAATTATCATTATTAGCAGAAAAAGACAAACAGTTACACTTTCAATACTCAGACGAGTAACTTATCGATACTCAAACGAGTATGAGTATTAAGGCATATGCGCATCAATAAGCATGATTACAAACCCATATCAAGAGGTGTTAGTTTTATCAAATAGATATGCTATGGGTATTTGTATGAATGCGTAAATATGCATGTATGTGCATAAGTGTTAGACTCATGCACATTAAAGTCCTGCACAAGACCACTTACAAAAACTTTTAAGACATGAGGGATTTTTAAAATGCTTTACTACAGCAGAATGTTCTAAAACAAACGCCAAACAACACTGTTGGTAAGACACTTGTTTCAGTTGTTGCAGGTATAGGAGTAAAAAATAAAACACTTCGTGACGGAAAAATTTGTGATGCTTGCTTCTTTCTACGCATGGGCGCGTATACAAACTTTATGCATATGCATTAGGTATGGCATAGTGAACGACTTTACGATTTTAACTTGCAAGCACCCCTCATTTTTTGAATTGAGGCAGAAGACGACAAAATAAATAGCGGCGCCAGTGGAGAGAAAGGTCGTTCTCGCCCAGTCATTGGCTTCACAGGTGTGAAGTGAATTACCTTAGCTCCCACAGAAATACAGAAATGAATGATTTGAGCCACTATGTAACACTTGGGAAAGCAAATTTTTTTCACGCTTTGGATTACCAATAAGTTTTTTTAAATAGCGATCCAGGAACCTGGGACAACGTGAAGACTATAACCAAGCGCTAAGAGATATTACAAAAACTGCAAGTTGTCAACAACACTGCAGAAAGGGCCATAAAATTATAACAAGATTACAGCAGTGCGTTGTGCCGCGACATAGAAGAAAATATATTTCTACTTCAAGTAGTCGTTGCCCAAAATAAAAAGATATATTCCATACATGCTAAAAATAAATTAGTGACTAAAATAATTGAAATTTATTTGCTGGTGGTTTAGCATGTCTATATACGTATTTCATTGGCGCTTGAATCAAATCATCAGTAGACTTCAACCAGAAATTTTGAACAGTCACAAACCTCTTACTTCATGCACAGACTTTCAAAATTTGTGGTTAAAGTGTACTGATGATTTGGTTCAAGCGCCAGTGAAAAACGTATATAGACATGCAAAACCACCAGCAAATAAATTTCAATTATCGTAGTATTTACACTTCTGACAATATGTCAAATAAATAAATTTCATTAAAATAAATTAATGATTTAACACAGAATTCTTTTTTTGTATGGGGACCACCTTAATGGTTGAAGATAGATGACAAAAATGTTTAGAGTAAAACTTCGTATTGAAAAAATATTTAGGGTCGGTCATACATTTTACTTCGATAGGTACACCCTAGGGGCAGATAGAGCCCTGCGAGTAAATTTCGCCTTTGCATGGGAACCCTCTTAAGGAGTCGAGATAGGGCATAGGTATATTTGGAGGAAATGTTGAAGATAAAAAATTACTTTGGGTCAGTCTTACATTTTACCCCCCTGGGAGGTACCATAAAAGCGGAACAAGCGGCTTTCTTAAAAAAAATTATTAAAAAAACTAATTTTTGTATGAGGACCACCTTAATGGTTGAAGATAAACTATAAAAATGTTTGGAGAAAATCTTTGCATTGAAAAAAATATTTGAGGTTGGTCATACATTTGACTTCGATAGGTACGCCCTAGGGCCAGTTAGAGCCCTGCGAGTAAATCTTATAAAAAATTCCCCTTTGTAAGGGAGTCCCCTGATGGAAAGGAGGTAGGCAGTCGGTGTTTTCGAAAAAGATGTTGAGCGGAGATAATTAATGGATACTGATCATACTTTTGACCCTTGTAGCTTTGAATCCGGGAAATTTATATGATTTTATGTAAATTTTTTTGGTTTTACCCCCAACTTTGAGCACGAAGAGGCGAACTTTTTTCCCATCTGACCGCCACTATTTTTTGGCTCAAATATTTTTTTTTCTGAACCTCACAAAATTTCTTTACTAAGAATTCTCATATAACACTATGCCATAGCGAATGTACATACATTCATACGTTGTTTGTGTATGGTCTTTTATTTTTCTGTTCACATACAAACGCACACATGCATTGACATTAGTTGTGTGCGCTTGCTTTAAAAAAAAACTCCCTTAAATACATAATAGAGCTTACCATATACATCTTACACACACATTCAGACGTAGAATATGCAAATAAACAGGCATACACGCATCAACACTACTTCTTTTGATTGATTGTTATGAACAAGAAGTCTACGCGACATCGCTTGTCAACACAAATATAGACGAACACCAATGCACCCATCGTAATTCGCTTATAATACGACAGCATTTATTATTGGTTATATATATTATTATATTATTGGTATAATACTTGCCTCGAGAATACATTTAAAGAACAATACGTATTTCCATTTCAAAGCTGTTTACGCAGGCCTCTAATGCACATACATATGCATACAATGATCAAGTACTTTTAAATAACAGGAATGAAAGTAATGACCTAGCAATACAGCATGAAGAAACTGCACAAAACATTGTGATGCGCATTGGAGGCAACACCTTCTCTTGCAGCAGTTTTGAGTGTTAACTACTCCATATGCGACTATTATGATTTTTTACATTCCCGTTCAGTTCGAAATGAGCCTCATCAGATATGAAAAGAAAATTCAGTTTTTTTTTGGTAGCGGCTTTCATTAGTCAGCCTTTATGATGTCAAAAACCCTTAAAAACGCAAATGTTAAGGGTTTTGAAATCTGAGTATCATAAAAGGGTACAAAAGACACAAATTCCAGAAAAATTTAGCCACCCAGGTATGTTCGTTCTCCTGAAATTCGTCCTTTAGCAAAAACCGAAATTTGAAAGTTTAGAAAAAATCAAATTTCTCTATGAAAAACGCAAATGTTAAGGGTTTTGACATCTGAGTATCATAAGAGGGCACAAAAGACATAAATTCCAATAAAATTTAGCCGCCCAGGTATGTTCGTTCTCCAGGAATCCCAAAATATCCATACAAAAATTTAATTTACTTTGATAGTTAAAAAATTATAGTTTCTTTTAAATTTTCTATGATTTTTTTTGTTTTTATAAAGAAGAATTTAATAATCTGCATGTTTCGATTTTTTTTAGCTGATTTTGCTAAAAAAATGTGGCCAGGATTCCATTTGTAGTACACAATTCCAAGATTTCCATATTTAACAGGGCTCTGTTATCAGGTTAACATAGCTCTGTGAATGCTACTGGTTTGTGTCTTGGGTTTTAAATTTCGAAATTTATCTTCACACACGTGCGTGTAAGTTGGCAGCATTCCCGTTTATGCACCAAGAACAAGCTCAGTTAAAGATCCTGCAAGCAACTCTAAACGCCAGCTACTGCTAGGTCGAGATGTCATCTGAACCAATGTAGTTCAAAACACACTTACTACTTACTTGCCTGCGAGCGCCCTTTGAAGGAACACTCACCTTAGTCCGTAATTGATGACACTAAGAAAGCAAGCATCTTCACAAGCTCGCATGTGATGGCATCCGTTTCATAACATTTCCCAATTTAACGTATAATGTTTACGTAAAATTGAGAAGTAATACGAGAGTTTGAGATACTTTGGCGAACCAAATGAATTCTCAACTTATTTACATTTAATTAGCTAACTAACTTTACTTTTAGCTACATAATTTAATGAATCTCCCAAACACGTTGGAAATTTTTTACAATTAATAATAAAACAAAAATAGAACACCTTTTGGGGAAAAAGAAATCTTTTTAAAAGCTTTTTGCTGCTGGCAAGAAAAACAAAAACAAAAATTTGGTAATAAAAGCAACAGGACACTTAGAAGAACGTGACTGTTCTCTGTTCATGAACATTTTTAGGCCGTAAAATTTTATTTTCAATTTCTTTGACGTCATTCACATGTGTTCAAACACGTAAATTCTAGTTTTATAACATTTCCAAGTGGAAATACAAGCCGCAATTGATATAAATTACGGGCCTAATGTTGTAACACGCAGCGCTTAGCGTTCACAAATTTTGTATGTATTTTGTTTTTGTAATTTAAATTTTTTCCATATAAAATTTGTCAACGCTTGGCGTTGCGTTTTACAAAATTAGGCCCTGCATATGTGTATAAGTATGTATTTATATTAGGGTGGCCGTTATTTATTTATTTTTTTTGATTTATTATACTCTCTCCCCCCCCCCCTTAATCGGTTCAGTTTTATGTAAAAACAATAAAAAAAAATTTCATACCGTTAAGTTGCGTTTTATGGGGTGCGTCCGGCCTTCAAAGTTGGCCCTCAAACCCATATATTCAATGTAATTTTTTTTTGTTTTCTACGATATTAGTTTTAGTAAAAAAAACTTTTTTTGAGACTAATTTTGTTGACTTGAAGAGCTAAAATATGTCATATTCTTCTTAAATGATTTTTTAAAAAGATAGTCATATGTAAAAAATTACATTGAAAAATTGGCTAGAAGGCCAAGGGGACGCACCCTCTAAAACGCAACTTATCGGTATGAAATTTTTTTATATTTTTCTTTTACATAAAACAGAATTGATTTGGGGGCAAAGAGTAGCAGAAATCAAAAAAAAGTCTCCATACAATTAACGGCCACTCTAATGTACATATATATTTCCCAAATATTGTATACAGGCATTTCCCCCAAATGGTCTACCAGGATGGAAAAATGAAATGTTCATTATCATCGTGTTTTATTGTTTTTAATTATAAAAAAGTATCTGTTTATATAATAGAATAGTTTAATAGCATCTCTCAGCTGTTTTACTTGAAGAATTTGGGCTGGAAACTGCGAAATTTAATATTTTCTTTTTAAGCTACTTCTAAAGACATTTTTTATATAACTATTTGACATGCAAAAAATATGTTATGTTTGCACTCTTTCTTCAAAATCTCTCTATAACAACAGTGTTAATCAAACAAATACATACATATATAATATGAAAGAGAGTAAAGTGCATGCTTTTACGAATGTACGTGAAAATAAGAGCATAACGAAGTGTCCACGGGCGGCCTTTTGGTGATATCTGCTATAACAATCAAGTTAGAAAAGAAAGGTGGAAGGAGAAGAAAAATAGTTCGAAAATGGGAAGAGGCATGGTGACAATAATAATAAAAAAAAACATGTGGAAAAATCGTACGTTATCGACCCGTACGTTCGCAACCGGTAATTAAGCCAATTAAACCAAAACCAATATAGATAATTTATTGTGTAAATACTGGATAGAGACCTACATTAATACACTTTTATAATAAATTAATCACTTTTCATTATTATGTTCCATTTCGCAGATTTTTACATGTCACTACTGTGTGCCAAAGTTTACTTCTATTTTTCGTACGTTCGTGACCCCACGTTTATAAATATTAATATGAAAACTTAAACTCGATGAAATCCATCTTTTGTACTAAGCATAGAACTTCCAAAATGCTTTCAAATCGCAAAAAAATGCTTGCAAAAGTTTTGTTTTCTATATTTTTTGTACATCAAAAGCGTACGTGACCACAGGAAATGCCCATATGCGAGTACTTACTTTATAAGATGCAGGTGTTTGTTTGAGTGTGTGTGTGTGTGTGTATATGCCTTCATGTCTATTTCAGGTATTTCCAGAATAAAGGCCTAATATATTATTTTTTCGCTTTATAAAGGATTAATAAATTGCGAGGATATTTTAACAGCACTAATTTGGTTAATAAATTAAACAAAACAATGTGAGAATATTAGACGGGTAAATGCGTTTATCCGGTCGCCCGATTGGGTCAGCGCTGAATAAAATAAGGAAATGTTGAAGGTTTATCCCTGTACGTTTCCGTTTTAAGTAAATTTACGGTTCCATCTATGACCTAAGTGGGCTACTTTTGACTTTTTAACCAGCAACCTAATCTACTTTAAAACTCGCTTGTTTGTTAAACTATCTGCTTAAACTATCTGCTTATAAACTTTAAGTCGGAGTCAACTACTTTAAATATAACAATAAAAATTTTATTATCTTATGCATATAAACTTCTCCAATAAAAAATTTATTGAAAAAAGAAATAGAGTATGTGATGGCTGGTTCTTTTTTCAATATAAAATTACAATTCAATACATATTATATAAACTTTGCATTTATAAAAGTGGGTAGAACCACGCCTATTGAGAAGCAAAACAACACTTTGCGTATTTTTATAAAACCTTAATTTTTTCAACAGAGCAATTACACTTTTTGTTAAATGGGCGTGTCCACAATATTTTATTTTGCTCTGCGCTAGGAACTGTGGCGAAACTAAAGGCACAGCTACGGCTCTCGTAATGATACGAAATCACATCTATAAAAGTAGGTGGGGCTACGCTTATTAAAATATAAAATTATATCACCCGTTTCTACGAATCTTTGCAAATATATTACTTTATTGCGATCTTAGGAATATGATCAGTGTTGCCAAACATTTTTTTTATAGCAGCAATAGCACTAAGGGGAAGTGCCTACTCCTGGACTGCATTGTGCTAGAACTAGGAAAATAATTTGTTTATAGAAAGATATTGGAAGTAGTGCTTCAGTATATTAAATTTGAAACTTTGGATATTAAAGATGACAGGAAAAAGGTCTACTGGTGGTTTTTTTTTTGTGAAGAGAAAGAACACTTAGCCAATGAATACCTACTACTAGTCTACTATTACTAGCTGTTACCTTCTTAAAGAAAGGGAAAGCGAGAAGACAGGTGAGAGGTAAGAGATAGGGGAAAGCTCCATTATTTTACAATTTTTCTTGTTTGCTCTTTCTTTTTTAATAGTGCGGTGTTGCAGCGCCTCTGGTGTCAATGAGGCACATTAAATTTTTTTCGAAGCTGTGTTTAGTAGCAATTTTATGAGTTACTTAACTTCGCCGATGATTCTGCTACACAAGGAGAGCGCTCTAATGTTACATTAAGATCAGTAGCCGGTATAGTTCAGTGACCAGTGTATATGCCTTCATCACTTGAAGTTCCCTACAAACAACTGATAAAAAAGGGACACTAATGCACGCCAGAAAAATGCATGGTGTTGTTATTTAATGACTGCTGGAGACCAACCTCGAACCCAAGACCTTCGGTATAATAATCAACGTGCTAACTACCTCAGCCAATGCCACCCCCATTTATTCAGTTTGTTGTACATACAAACTCTAGGGCAAAAAATTAATTCCCTCTGCAATGCGTAGTGAGATTTATTGCCCCTTTCACCTTAAATAGATGTGCTCTTAATGCTTGGGAGCAATATTACTTTTTAGACCACATTTTATTATCGTTGCTTAGTGAGATTTAAGATTTGTTGTTGTGGTATTACAGATGTAGCATTGTACATATATCCTAGACTGGTTAGAGTAGCGATATTTATACCAGCACTTTAAAATGAAGAATATTTTCTGCTAATAACTGACAGTTACTACATGAAAATTTAATTTCTTTATTTGATCTAAAAAAATGTTATTCCTTTCTAACAACAATTTACTTTTCAATTCAGTAACGGTTTCAAATTAGTTATTTCAACCACAGGAAAAAAGCTTATTCATCTAAATTGATACAGAAATTTGTATTAAATATGAAGTAAGAAATCCAAATTGGTTAGATTAACCAATGTACATCGGTTATATTAAACAATTAGCATCGGTTAGACTAATCAATTTGCATCGGTTATATTAACCAATTAGCATCGGTTACATTAACCAATTTTCATGGGTTAGATTAGTTTAGCTCAGATTAACCCATGATTTTTTTTACATTACTAACGGTCCTCCTCATATGTACCAATCGGCCATATGGAAACAATATTTTCTATTGACTATGTTGATGTAATAGTTCTCAGTAGGAAGATAACTATAGAGAAAAATAAATTTCTATAAAATCTCCGGACATACACTGTTATTCCTTTCAACAATAGAATTATACACACATACGAGTACATATTTCACCAAGCCCATTCATTTAAAAAGAAAACACTCAATTACAGTAACCTATACTTATTTCTTCAAGACATTCATCTTCAATTGCCTTAACAAAAAATCTTAAAGAAGAAACAGCTTTTGTTTGCTTATTCAAAAAATTCTTGCATTTAGAAACAATAAGTAATGCTGACGTCATCACTACAACAAAAATGTTCGAATCCTTTTTAAAGAAAATCAATATATGCACACACAAAATAAATAAAAGTAATTCAAATAAATCTTCAATATCTAAATTATTTAACATTCTGCAGTAACTTGCTTTTCAAATATTGTTTTAAAATTCTAAAGATTTTGTAATCGATTGCACAGGACATATTATATTAGGCTAAAAGTATTCATTATTTGTTGTGATAGGATATGAAATGTATTGTTTTTTAAAGAAATGTAAGTGATTAGACACTAAATTGTAAAATAAGTCGTAGAATATTGCAGAAGAAATAAAGAGTGTTTCGTTAAGCGCTTGCTATCTTTAAGTTTAAACAGAGTGCCTGGGTAGGCCAGTGAGTAGTGTGCCAGCCTATCAGTGTGAAGATTGTGGGTTCGATTCCCACCACAGACTCTGGTCTTTTTCACTACAACAAGTGAAGGTCTTTATTACTATTCTCGTTTAAAAAATTTCGTAATGATATAATTTGTAATTGTATTTGTAACGTTTAATAAATAAATAAACAAGTGTGCAAGAGAGATGTTATCGAAATTTTTGTTGATGCCATTATGGATAAAATATAAAGTCATGCAAATGTTCGTCGAAAAATCTCTGGGTGAATCTACGAAGTTCAAAAAAATTTTTTTAATTCTTTGTTCGGTAAAGCTTAATTGTCCGGTAGATTATATATACGTATATTTATATATATATATATATATATATATATATATATATATATATATATATATATATATATATATATATTATACTTGTTAATATTATATGAATTATTAAAAGTATGACAGTTCGAAATAGCGAATCTCCACCGTATTTCTCTTATTTAGGCAGCAACGGAAACAAAATATTAAATTGATTACTTATTAGAAAAAGTTAAAGCTAGTAACACCTGAACTCCAGTGTTTTTTATATGATACAACAGTTTTTAAATTCACTAAAATATTGAAAGTTTGTACGAATTTGTGAATAATATAAGAATGATTAATAGCAAGTCAATTCGCAATAGCGAAACTCTACCGTATTTTCTTAAAAAATTAAGCTAGAATTTTTTCACTAATTTTTTCAAGTTCAGCAGCTTCAAACCCGTAAAGACTGACCAAGAAATAATTTTGTCCAGCTAGTATCGGAATTCATCCCACTGTGCAGCGCTCAGCGCCGCTTTCAAAGAAATATCAAACGGTGTAGCTGCCAATCTGGTTTTTTTTGGAATGTAATTTTGTTTACTGATGCACCCACTCATCCAGAAATGGACTCATTCATCACTGAAGAAGATTTTACGATGGAAATTATGGTGAGAACAGAACACCCATTTCGATGAAACAATTTTACTATTTACACGTGAATAAATGACAAGCATTTCGATCGGAGCAGCTTAAACAATTTGGCCGCCATCAAATGTCATAATTCTTAAGTCCCTATTGTAAAACACTATATAAAAAATATTTTAAATAGTAAGGCCGATGGAAATGCAATAACGTTGTGAATGACATTTATTGTTGCGAATCATAAACAATATGGAAGAATTGTTATCGAATGCAAATACATATCGTTACCTTAATATAGAAAGGCCCTAACTCATTATTTTTTTTAAATCTAGTTTTTGGTTTATTTCGATAGAAGAACATGTAATGTATCGAAATAGGCAAGAATACCGATTTGGAAAAAATAATGAGTTAGGGCCTTTCTATATTAGGGTAACAATATGTATGTATATGTATGAGTGTATAGGAAAATGTTGCAGTTGCATACATAAATCAAGTTCTGTATTTGTTACAACAGTTTTTTTCTTTCCCTAGCTATTATTTTCTAGCTTAAAATTCTCAAAAGATTTTTGCCTTGCAACTGAAAGTTCAATATATTTCTTCCCCTAAAATTGATGTTTCTACGTCGTATTGTTGACTTTGTCATCCACAACATTATTGACAGTTTAGACCATTTGTATGTGATCTTAAATTACAAGTCTACAGTTCATTAGCACAACTGAATGTTTCATTCATACAATAATGAAGAATATACACAAAGTTGCTGTTTTTGAGGGGAACAGACCACAAACAAAACAAAAGCCCCCAGAATGTAAACAAGTCAACATGGGGTTGCGTAATTTTGTATCTAAACGTAAATAAATGGCTGAGATAAGTGGGATTGAATGTTGCTCTTCATTGGTATTTATTTATTTTTTTTTCTTTCTTTTTCATTATCTGAAATTCAATTATATAGTATTTGTTTGTAGGATTTCTTGTAAAAAATATCAAAGAATATAAATATTTTTTTTTAAATTCCATTAATTTTTAACAATAAAGAGATGATTTGCAAAACAAAAACTAGAAAATCTATTGACAAATTAATAAATAATTTTTTATTGACATTTTTGTTGTTATTATTATAAATATTAGAAAAAATTTCTTTGATTAACAAACACATACATATGTACATATGGTTCAAGGAAATAACAACGTTATAGCTCCAAAAAAAAAAAAAAATATGCGATGATCGAGTTAAAAATGAAGAATTTTTTTAAGAGAAGTAACACTCAAGCAATGAACGCCTACTACTATTATTAGATGTTACCTTTTTTACCTTGTCTGATAGAGAAGACAGGTGGTGAGGGAAGAGATAGAGGAAACCTTCATTCTTTTACAAGTATGCTTTTTTTTTTGCTTGTTGCAGCGCCTCTGGTGTTCAATGAGGCGTATTAAATTTTCATTGGTAATTTTACTTCAGCGATAGCTTTGCTACACAACGAAGTAGGGCGCTCTGATGTTACATTAGGATTAGTATCCGCTGAAGTCGGTGTACTTCAGTGACCAGTGTCTATGCCTTCATCATTTGAACTTTACTACAACATGTTATACAAAGCGACACAAATGCATGTCAGAAAAATGCGCGGTGTTGTTGTTTTAGTGACTGTCGGAGAACAAGCTCAAACGACGCACGATTTTGGGTTTTATAGTCAACGTGCTACTACTACAACTACTTTAGCAAACGCCACCCTAAAAAATCCCGTAAACAATTAGGTTAGGTTAGGTTTGCAGGCTGTTGAGAAGAGATAGTAAGCTTTCAGCTCACTTGGGTATAAATAATATAAATACAAGTCCCTTTGTGTTACTTGAGAGTAGGAAAGTTATAGTGCAAGTAAAGATGGCGAAGTGGCAGATAAAAAGAAAGAGAGGAGAAGCTTGATTAATTTTTTCGGTTTTACAACTCTGGTATTGTTATTGTTAATTTTTATAAGCTCCGTTGCAGCGCCTCTGGTGTTAAATATGCGTATTCCTTCAAGCTATGTAGAATTTTTATTAGTTTTTAAGATTCCGTACACCAGAGGTTAAAGGGAACCCAATTCTCTTTCTATTTGTCTGTCACAGGCTTTTTTCTCAATAGAATATCTAAAACTTTGGCCGCTAAAACCACAACTATATGAGAGTCATAAATTACAGGGTGTTCTAAAGCGAGCAAAAAAACATGTTGAAATCCTGAGACAATTTACAGACATATATAATTGTCATACACTGGAAATTTTCAAAGTAAGTGTATTTTTATGAAGACTACACCAATTAACACTGAAATTTAAAAAATCAAAATTAAAGGATATTTTTTTAGTTAATGTAATTTTGACAACTTATTGTATCTTGGAAAATATATGATACAAGCTTTTGACATGTTTAAAAAAACTAAGACAAAAAAGTCCCAAAATTAAAAAAAAAAAAGTCGGAATGAAAAATCGCCATAGTAAAATAAGCGCTTAAAATGAGCAAAACTCACCAAAATTAAAAAAAAAATTTGTCCAAAAGTAAAAAGGTCGACAAAAAAACTAAAAAAAACGCCGGAACCAAAAAAATCGATAGAAATAAAAAACGAGCGACTAAATAGTGAAAAACCGAAAAAAAGTCGCCAAAAAGAAAAAAAACGCCAAAAATAAAAAATCGCTCAAACTAAAAAATCGCCAAAAGCTGAAAAACATTGCTTAAACGAAAAAAAATTGCAAGAAACCGAAATTAGCCCCAGAACTAAAAAAATTCGCTAAAACTAAAAAACAACCGAAAAAATCACCAGAAACTATCAAATTAAAAATAAGCGACAAATCGAAAAACACACCAGAACTAAAAAAACGACCCAATAAATGTGAAAACCGGCAAAGGTTGACAAAACGAAACAAATCGACAAAGCTAAAAAACCGCTACAATTAAAAAAATCTACAAAAACTGAAAAAAAATTGGTAAAACGAAAAAAAATTGCAAAATCGGAAAAAGCAGAACCCAAAAAATAGCTAGAACTAAAAATCAACCGCATGCGTCGCCAAAAACCGAACAAAATTCGCCAAATCGAAAAAAGGGCCAAAACTGAAAAATCGCTATAACTGAAAAATCGTCTAAAACTGAAAAAAAATTGGCAAAACGAAAAAAGTGCAAAATCAAAAAAATAGCCAATAGCCCAAAAAATTGCTTAAACTAAAAAACGACGGAGTAAATCGCCAAATCCCTAGTGTCCGTACGGAACCGTTCGTGTGCTAGTCAAAGTCGCACTTTACTCAATTTATATCACTTCGCCGACGCACAGTGGCTGAAAATCGTTTTTCATTGGCCAAAAGTCTAATTTTTTTTGTCACCGATTTTTAAAATTTTTACGCCTTTTTGTAGCTAATATATCCAGATTAAGGTAGCCAAAAACTTAGGTTAAACTATTGATAATTGTGGGCGTGGCATGCTGTCAAACTAAACCGTTTTTTTAATTTCAGAAAAAGGTGTTTTTCTTTTGTTTTTTATCAAAAATAAATGGTTAGTACTCGCAAGCTATCATCGATAACGGCCTGCGGTCTTTTTTATAATGTTGGTAAGACTATAGTCTTTAGTTGTTGTAAGTGGTCACAGCTCTAGCGTTTAATATTACGGGCGTTATGAAATATTTATGAAACTACTATATTTTTCTCAAATTTAAATTTTAGTGGAATAGAACTTCTAGGGAACAAAAGGGAACAAGAAACGTATACCACCAGGAGAAAGGTGAAAGTGTCCTCTTTAACGTTATATATACTTTTCCACCCGTGACGACCCGTGGGTAGAACACTTTTTTCATTTTAATGAAATTACTCTAAAAAAAATTCAAATTAATTTAAACAGCCCTATAAGTACTCGTATACAATAGTGTCTTAAATTTTCACTTTTTTGCCTAAAAGTTTGTTTTTTTTTTACTTTAGACTACGTAAAACGAAAAAAATTAAATATAATTAATACCTGCGAAAGGGTTTAATGGCTTTGTTTTGATCAGCAAAAAATAAGTCATAAAATTATCACAATAGGTTCTACAGTAAACATATGATCTCTTTCTGAATTTACCTGTTATCAAATGTTAGGGTCAACCAAAGTCATAAACATTTTTATAACAATAATGGCGACATTAAACCACTAAAGATAAAAAACAACCCCATATTGGCGAGATACTAATCAGTTTTACCTGATATTAAGGTCTGAATAACATGTGCAGTTTTGTTCAATTTAAGCACTACCTGCTATGAAATTGAAGATCAATGTGTGAATAACATGTATCTAAAAATGTATAAAACTACGGATTCCATAAGGGATTACTCAGTAATAAGTCAATCCTTTAATTGTACGGATAAAATATAACAAATAAAAATATTCAGATAAATATGGAGAGCTTCAGTTATAAAGAACTGGCCGAAGAGTATTTTAGAAACAAAAACCAGGAAGATGTTCTTAGTTACGTTAAAATAAAATTAAACTTAAATTCGTGTAGCACCGAAATGCAAGAGCAATTATCTAATTTCGTCAAAGCACTAAAAAAACGCTACAAAGAAGTTAGCTACAGTAAACAAAACTTTTATATAAAAAGTGCAAACTGGTTAGAAGGCCAACTTACTGTCGCTGCAGAAACAGCAAAGCAAGATAAGGCTGGAAGACCACGCAAATCATTAATGGGCAACTGCAGTGATAGATCTAAGAGGCGGAAACTTAAAGATTTTAACGATGCAATTGGTTGTACAAATATAAAAGAATCTTTCCTACATCAATTACGATCACAGAACCAATTATCAAAAGTGGATATCATTGAAAAAGTTGTTAAAGCTAGTCCAGTGAGAACAAAACGGATTCTTAAAAGTATACCAACTCCGAGTGATGCAATACAGTACACAAATGAGGAGGCATTAGCATTATTTCTGGATTTGAAATTAACAAAACAGCAATATATTAAGCTCAGACTGCGTGCGATTGAAAAAGGGTCAAATATGTATCCAGCATATCATTACATAACCGCTGCTAAAATAGACTGTTTACCATCAAAGGACACTATTACAATCACACCAATTTCGGCAGAGGTACAACTACAATCTCTACTTGATAACACAGCCGAACACTTGCTACAATCAATAACAGGAAATGAGTTAAAGAAATATGGAAACACAAAGTTAATTCTTTTTTGTAAATGGGGATGTGATGGTTCCTCGGGACAAAAACAATACAAACAAGCTGTATGTGAAAATATTTCGGACTCAGATATGTTCATGGTATCATTTGTACCATTGCGATTGAAAAAGATTTTGGAAGATTCAGAGCCTTCGACTAGTACAACGCAAACAATGGATATTTGGAAAAATGAGACACCATCTTCTACGAAATACTGCAGGCCAATTAAATTTGAATTCAAAAAAGAAACTCATGATGCCATTAACAAAGAAGTTAGTGATATCAAGGCCCAAATTGCAACACTACAGCCATTACAATTACAGTTAGATGGGCAGCAAACTGAAGTAAGCTACCAATTAGTGCTGACAATGATAGATGGAAAAGTAGGTCAGGCTTTGACTAACACGAAGGCTGCATCCAGCTGCATTATATGCCAAGCAACATCAACCCAATTAAACCAAGTCCCGACAAAATCATTAGATAATACCGATGCATATGAATTTGGATTATCACCACTACATGCAAGAATACGACTTATGGAACACATACTAAAAATCAGTTATGATTTGGATTTCGGGTCTTCAGGATCAATAAGAAACAACGAAACCAACAAAGAGTTAAGAAGTTCAAAAAAGAAACATGTTCTAGATGAATATCGCAAATTAGGATTGATTATAGATCAGCCAAAACAAGGGTCAGGCAATACAAATGATGGCAATACCGCAAGAAGATTCTTTTCAGATCCAGAAACAGCATCTGAAATAACAGGAGTGGATTTAAACCTTATTTTCAGGTTTAAAATAATCCTAGAAGTACTTGCGTGCAATGAAGAAATTGACTCTAGAAAATTTGGAGATTATGCTAAGGAAACTGCAAAAATATATACAACCAACTACCCATGGAGAAATATGTCTGCAACAGTTCATAAAATCCTTTATCATGGAGAAGATATCATTAAATATCATTTGGTGCCACTTGGAGATCTATCAGAGGAGGCTCAGGAAAAAAGAAACAAGGATTACAGATTTTATAGAGAGCACAATACTAGAAAAATTTCACGAAATTCAACAAATGAAGATCTATTTAATATATTATTGGCAACGTCAGATCCGTTCATCTCCAGTATTCGAAATCAATGGAAAGTGGAACATCGGGATTTAGATGAAGAAGCCAAAAAACTACTAAAGAACAGAAATAGCACAGAACAAAATATGGAATATTTACAATCAATATTTGAGTCAAATGAATAATAATCATAATTGCCTTTCATTGTTATTTAAGGTACGAAAAGCATACTATTAGTAAAAAATAATAATAAACAGAACCTACCATTGTTACAAATGCTATTAAAATTTATTGCAGTTTTTATTTTTAATATGTTTTTTAAAATGATCAAATTTGACAGCAAAAAATAATAAATTTTTCTGTAGTAATAGCAATATTTTTAGATAATATTATTAAAGTTTTTTTTTAAGTGTAACTATTCTTTGAGTGTAAACAAAAATGCAAATTAGACAGCAAAAAATTTTTAATTTTTCTCTAATAATAGCAAAATCGTTGATTTTACTATTTTTTTTAGTGTAAAATTTTTTTTGAGTGTAACATTAAATAAATTCCATTATTACAAAACATATTTATAATTATTACTAATTTCCATATATTAAATTTTTTAATAAATAAAATAATAATAAACCCATATTTCACTCTAAAAGTTAAAAAAATTCAAAAGTTCAACTTTGAGCTAGAATTCCTTAAAAAGTCCTCAATCAATTTTAATGTAATTAAAACTGAGTCAAACTGAACTAAATATCTATCCACTAAAATAAAAATTACTTCAATATTTTGATCAGTTCAAAAGTTACAGAATTTTGGCCAATGAAAAACGATTTTCAGCCACTGTGCGACGATTAATTGCAACAAATATCGACGCCATTATTTTTACTGCATTGACGTGAAGTCGGCAAATACTTACATAATAGGGTGAATAGTTTAAATATGAATTAAATAACAATTATATTACACGACAGTGAACCTGACATTGGGACAACGCTAACAAAGACTTTAGAACAAGTAAAAAATAAAAAGTTTTTGAAATTGTAAGGCAATGAAAATGTCGTTGCTTAAAAACTTCTTAATGTAGGCATAAAGTTTTAGGCTATTTTTGAATATTTATATATTATTAGAAAGCCCCTCGAGGCTAGTAATATATTATCCTAGTAGTGGGAGGGTCGTGGGTCCGATTCCAGCAGGAGACTGTGGGTGTTTGTTTCTGCTGATAAACTACAAATGATACCCAGTTTGCTATTTTTTTTTAAACTATATTATTTAGTTTTTTTTTTGTCTATAGCAAAAATAGCGCTACGGTCATTGACACTGGCTGTTATGATTTGTTAATGAAAGAACGAACGCTTTGTTAGAAAAGATTTTGCTGAAAATCATTTGTTATTTTACTAAGAAATATTATCACTCAAGAAGAGTCAAGATATCGTTATTAAGCCTAAAGAAAATAGTGGCATTTGTTCATTGTAATTAACCCAAACAAAAACAATATCAAGAAAACAAATCATCATCATCATATTATAAGATTTTCATAATTAAAGCATATTTCAAGTAAATAGTTTACAAAAAAAAAGAAAACAAATCTTAGTTTTCCCTAAATGGGATTAACTATACATACATGCGTAGCTGGGCAAATTAATATAACACCTAAACAACACATACGTTGTTTTTCAAGAGATACGAGTAAAAGTTTCTTAAACTAACCCCGCAGAGTATATCTTAAGACAATAGTTTCTATTTCAACAGGCATCAATAAAATTTCCTCTAGAACATTATTAAAGGTTTTCTAAATTTTATTACCCTCACACGCTTTCTTACATTCAAACTAGCAACTGTACTTTGCCTTAAGAAAACTATTGCTACATGATTATTCTCTCCACAACAACAAAACCTGCAAGAAAGCAACGTCTTCCATATAATATCGCACCTTTTGGTAAAACAAAAACACCAATTGCAAAATATGAATAACACATGAAAAGTTTAAGGATACTCTTGTGGTGTGGGGAAAAAGAAATGCATGTATCAAGTTCAATGGAAAAATACCAGAAAACAAGTTCAAGGCTCAAGGCAAATGAGATCATATATATATTTACTTTTTCTTTGACAAGTTCAATAACTTTTCTTTACATTTTATTTTTACAAAGAAGAAGAAAGTCTGTAGCTAAAGAATAGTAACAGGAAGGAGAGAAATAAGTAAAGGATTCTTTAATGGCCATGTTATCAATTCCAAGCCAAAAATTATAAAAGTCATATTGTTGCTTATTTTGCTACCATGGTTCGTAATTAGAGAATTTTTTTTTAATTTCCTAGCAACAAAAAAAAAAGGATTCAAGTATATTTAAGCAATGGCATTTTGATTGATTGCAAAGCATCATCAAGTATACATACACATATTATAATAACAGCTTTTAAATGTTCAAATAAGAAGCATTTTCATAGCAGTTTAGTGCACTTACTATATATATAAGAGAATTCTAGTTTAGTTCTTATTAGTTTAATTTAGGTTGGGTTAGGTTAGGTTAGGTTAGGAAGGGTGGTGCCATACCACACCTTCACTCGTAGGCCAATTTAAGTCGATTGAGATTCCCTTTTAATGCCCGTTAAAGTATGATTTACGCCCCCCTTTCACGCAGAAGTGAATCTTGGGTCTTGCTTTCTTATTTATATCCAGTAGCAGTTTGGATCTTCCTGAATCAAGTTTTGGCCACTCCCACCCCTCGAGACTCTACAAATCCTCCCTACTTTGCCATGAACTGTTGGTCCTGCTCTCTACCCAATTAATGAGTTTAATTTAATTTAAGAGCCTGTACCACGATGTCGAGAACGTTTGACTTGTCGCACACTTACATTGGAAACAACAACAAAATATTAAAATTTGTTTTTGTTTGGAATCAAAGTTATGTTTTGTTGAATCAAAGTTATTTCAAGTTGAAACCTTCACCTTGAATTTGATACTGAAATAACAAGAAAAACCATGTTGAATCAAAGTTATTTCATGTTAAAACAAAATGAATTTAACTTGATGTTTGGTTTAAAAAAAAACTCAAACTGCGAAGCTATTTTGTTTCGTCTGCAGGATTCGTACCTGCGACACTCCGACTAAAAGAATAGTACATTGCCTACTAGCCAACAGCAGGAAGTTTTCGCTGGTAATGCGAAGTTTGTCGGCAGCAAAAACCTTAACCAAATATAGTATTCTAAAAGATAATGAATGCTTATATGATGAAGTTGTAGTGACATTCGAGTACTTCAAAGTTTTCTGGGCAATATTGCCAGAAAATGATGATGGGAGGATGCCAAATCGGTTGAAAATTTCTACTTAAATATTCTGCAGAAGAAAAGTGAAAATGCACGATTTAAAATTTACATACATTAGTTCCAACTGGGTCTCCGTGTGGAGGTGTGTTGCAAATCCAACCCATTGTTGCTGTAATAGCAACAATGTAGTTGTTCTAAATTTATGCCTAAAAATTATGGTTTTAAATTATCTGTATTTTGGACTTTAATTATTTCTTTGTTAGTTCTTTATCTAGCGACTAGTAGTGCATAAGATATTCATTGCTTAGACATTTTTCAGTTGATGCACATTCTTAAATATTTTTTTATTCCCAGTCCACATTTAACTGCATCAATTTCAAGTGCTGAAAACTGAACGTGTTATAAGCAGATCAACTTAAAGTTTTAATGAACTTTTCTTATATAAATACATACATATATATATATGCATAAGATTTATGCAAATGAACATTTTTTCTATACATAAGAATAATGCAACTCATAAACTAATGGAAACAAGTCGAAAGGGTTCAAGTATTAAATAGCCGAATTTTATATGCCCTTCATGGCAGATTTTTTTACACATATCTAGACAAATTGATATTAGAAATCGCCAAAAGTCACCAAAATAAAATTTATTTAGTTTTTCTTAATTATATTTGATATCAAATTTGTTTATATAGCATTTTTTTAGGGTTCCGTACACCAAAGGTGAAAAAAGGAACCCTATTGTTTTCGCTACGCTGTCCGTCTGTCCGTCACACGGTATTTCCTCAGGAACCCTAAGAGCTACGGACCTGAAATTTAGACAGAGTATGTAGAACCTTGGCCGCTACAACAACAAATACATGAGAATTAAAAATTAAAGGGTGTTCCAAAACGAGCGATGAAAAATGTTAAAATCCCATGTAATATACATATAATTGTATGTACATACGTATATTGACACTTGAAATATGTAAAATTAGTGTATTTTTATATAGACTACAACAATTAACATTAAAATATTAAAAATTTAAATTAAAGGGTGGTCCATCAGTTAATGAAATTTTGACTATGTAATTTTGACAACTTGCTATATCTTGGAAACCGTAAGAGGTAAACTCTTGAAATTTTCAAAAACGATAAAACTAAAAAACCTGAAAATTATAAAATCGCCAAACCGAAAAAAATCGCCAAAACCTGAAAAAAATCAGCAAAAATTAAAAAAAAATCGACAAAATTAATAAAAAAAAATTCTAGCACTAAAATAAATCGCCAAATTCGAAAAAATCGCCCAAATGAAAAAAATCGCCAAAATGAAAAATAAAAACGCCAAAAACCGAAAAAAATCGCCAAAACGCGAAAAATGCGCCAAAACCAAAATAATTGATTATGTGAAATAAATCGCCAAAATTAAAAAAAATCGCCAAAATCAAAATAAAAATCGCCAAAACGATATAAATCGCCAATATTAAAAAAACGCCAAAAACCGAAAAAAATCCTCAAAAAAAGTGCCCAAACTAACAAAATCGCCAAAACCAAAAAACTTACCTATATGCCAAAATTACAAAAACAGGCAAAATAAAAAAAAATCGACAAAATAAAAAAACGTCAAAATAATAAAAATCGCCAAAACGAAATAAATCGCCAATATTAAAAAAACGCCAAAAACCGAAAAAAATCCTCAAAAAAAGTGTCCAAACTAACAAAATCGCACAAAACCAAAAAAACTCACCTATATTCCAAAATTACAAAAACAGCTAAAATAAAAAAAAACGCCAAAAAAAAACGCCAAAATAATAAAAATCGCCAAAACGAAATAAATCGCCAATATTAAAAAAACCCCAAAAACCGAAAAAAAATCCTCAAAAAAAGTGCCCAAACTAACAAAATCGCCAAAACCAAAAAAACTCACCTATATTCCAAAATAAAAAAAATCGCCAAAATAAAAAACGCCAAAATAATAAAAATCACCAAAAAAAAAATTCGAAAAATTTAAAAAACCAAAAAAAATCGCCAAAACAAGAAAAAAGTTCCAAAACTCAGAAAGCGCCAAAACAAAAAAAAAGGCTTAGAACCGAAAAACCCCCAAAAACGAAAAAAATGCAAAAACTATAGTTTATATTGGCTAAAGTTCGTATTGAATTACATATCTCGTGTCCGTACGGAACCCTTCGTGCGCGGGTCAAAATCGCACTTCGCTGAATTTATTTTATTTAATATTAATTTTTATATAATAATTCTATAAAAATTTAGCAGGAAATAGCCAAAAGTTGAAAGATATAAAATTGCAAAAAATTATTTCTGGTAAATTTTTCTCACCCAAATTCAAAGCGCATATACATATATAATTTATGTATATGAGAAAAATCATGAAAATGAAATTATTTTCATTTCTTGAAGACAAGTTTCAACAACAAAAATTTTAATTAAATTTTTTTACGAATTGACTGAGATTTCTATCATGTATTATGGAATTATGTTTTTCGGAAAATCGTTCCAAACTTAAATATTAAGAGTTTTTCTTTAAAAAAAAGCATATGAAGTTTTGTTAATTTATTTCAAAAATTTTCGTTTGAAGTCTGCTCAACCAAACAAACAAAAATTCTTAATACAATAAAGACTGAATTTCAAACAAATATATTTCGGTATTTATTATATATTTTTTTCTTTCGAAACTATATTTGACGGACTGATTGATTTTCAATGTATGATCGCACTTTGTCTGATCTTTGACGGAAAAATAACAATAAAATATATAAATTTCTCTTTGTTCAGGACAGAATCCAGGTTATTTATAATGAAAAAATATAGTGCCCCCAATTAACGTAATGACAGGCTCCTTATGTACTTATACTCTATTTATTTGTAACAAATAGTAAAAATAAATAAAAGTTATAAAAAAACATTTCGAACTTGACATTGAGTATCGTAAAAAAAGAATGCAGTCACTTCAGGTTGCTTTTCAGTCTGTGTGTAAGAGTGCGCAAAAAATTATACTTCAACCAAATATTATTGTAAAAGAGCATTAAACGCATTTGCAAAAAAAAACAAAATTTCGTGCTGCACTGTGTTGCTTCTTCTATGCACAGAATTCTGGTTCCTAGCCTAAAAATAGCCAGCGGCATAACTACAATGAGACTAAAAATTCTTTGAGCCCAAAAAACAAATTTTCGTAAAGCAGTAATTCTTAGCACTGTATTGTTGTTGTGTACCTGAAGTTAAGTTATATGATGATCTGCATCGAATTTCGAGTATGCTTCTTAAGACTTAAAAATAAATTATTTGTAGGTAAATACATATATTAATATTAGCTTTTTATAGTTTCTTTCAGATCAAGCCAAAAATTCAAAGCAAAAATTTTGCGTTATCTAATACAAGATTTGACATATCGATGACGGTAAGAGATTTGGAGTTTGGTGGGCTTTGCATTCAATTTTATTCTGATAACGCTAGAGAAATTCAAACAAACTTAAAAAATTATTGCCAACAGGGACCGGATTCCGCAATAATGAATTTTGAAGTGTTCACGAAGTTATTGATTTTTGCGTTCAAAACTGTGAGAATGAATTATTTTGACAGTTATAGTGTCAAAATTTTTCACTGAAAAAAGTGCCGTGAATTGTGAGCACTGATATTGGTGAACACTTCAAAATTCATCATTGCGCAATCAGGTTTATAACAACTTCTTCATTAAAGTTTGAACTTTGAAATTTTGCCACAAATTAATTTTGATAGTCGTACACACCCATGATGTCTGCATACACAGCTATATTCAACAATAAGGTGCCAAGCCAATTAACCCATAGTGGAGCTACACAAAATATATCGAATTTACAAAATATGTATATTAAACATACACAACGGAAATGCCAAAAACTTGTTTTTCAATTTCACAAGCTGGCAAAAATATTTCCTTTAAAAACGACTTTCAAAAATATTTTATTATATTTTTTTAGCGAAAATTAAAAATTATAAAATTGTCTAAATAATTGTCAGTTTTATAATCTACAATTTCCTGACGAAACAAACCAAAGGCCACCGAAATATCGAAAAGAGAAAATTATAAATTAAAAGACACTTACGGCCCTTTACACAATGTACAATTAAAAGCTAACAGGGACTTTAACGGCAAGTTTTATATGAAGAACTGTCAGTTAAAGCTCACGTTAACTCTTAATCATATATTGTGAAAAGGGACGTAAGTTTGATTAAAAAAATATAATTATAAAAAGATCAACCATATACATATGTAGTTATAAATGATTTTTAAGAAATATTTTTTTGAAAATTAGAACATTCCAAAAAATAATACGAGAAGTATATTTAAGTTTTTTTGCAACGAACTCTGAGAAACCAGACGATTTTGTTCGGAATAGACAAAATTCGTTATAACCAGAGTATAGAACGTTTTCCGGGTGTATAAAATAAGGTGTAAAACATATACGCATATTATATAAAAAAGTCGCGAGGAATTTTGGGACTTATTCCATTTTATATGGGACTTATTTCAATATCCACAAAATTGGATTTCGATTTTTATAACGAAAGAATTTGGGAACTATTTATTTCTTTTATTTAAATTTTTTTAATTTCTGTATTCCCGGAAATTTTTTTCCTGAGGTATGTTCAACATTGTCTTCGCTTTCCATAAAACATTTCTGAATTACCCACCTTTGGCCGGGCTCAATTTTTTTTTTCTCCTCTGAGGTTTTTTTAAAACCGATGCAGTTTCTCAAAGCTTTTTTGCATTGCAGACCTTGAACCCTGCTCAAGCATTTTGTTCTCTCAAGTAAGTACAAGAACAGCTACGCTTTCCAAAAGATTTCTGTATTCCCGTCCTTAAAAATTTTGCTGCTCGTAGGTATATCTTACATTGTTTTTGCTTTCCAAAAATTTATTTTTCAAGAATGCCTACTACTTTTACTAGATGTTACCTACATTAGGAAAGGGATAGTGATAGAGGAGACAGCTGTTGAAGGAAGAGATAGAGGAAAGCTTTATGCTTTTACAACTCTGCAGTGTTGCAACGCCTCTGGTGTTGATGAGGCGTATTAAATTTTCAAAGCAGTGTTTAGTATCCATTTTATTGATTATTTGAATTCGCCGATGATTCCGCCGACGAAGGAGGGCGCTCTACTGTTAAATTAGGGTTTCAAGAAATCGCCAAAATAAAAAAACGCCAAAATAATAAACATCGCCAAAATTAAAATAACTTCAAAAACCCAAAAAACGTGAAAAAAAAAGTTCCAAAACTCAGAAAGCGCCAACAAATTTAAAAAAACCCCCAAACTAAAAAAAAACGCTTAAAACCGAAAAACCCCAAGAACGAAAAAATGCCAAAACTATAGTTTATATTGGCTAAAGTTCGTATTGAATTACATATCTCGTGTCCGTACGGAACCCTTCGTGCGCGGGTCAAAGTCGCACTTCACTGAATTTTTTTAAATTTGATTTCATTACAAATTATTTAATTTTTCCCCTTGATAGTTATTTCATTATGAAACAAGTCCCAATATAAGAACTTTATTTCATTTTCAGTTTTCATAGTAAGCTTATTTTCTTGGGACTTATTGCATTAATTTGTTTTGGAACTTATTTAATTTTTAATAGGTCCTATTGCGTTGGTATTTATTTCATTGGGAGTTTTTGCTTTGGATATTATTTAATTCAGCCATTTTTTATTGGAAGTAGAGAATTTTTAAATGCTTTATTTTCAAAAAAAAATACCTTAACAACTCACAATGGGTTAATGTTTAGACATGTCAACACCATACAAAAAAAGCCAAAATAGACACTCACAACATTTCGACATTTCGCACGATGATAGAACAGGTTTAAAGAATAAAAATCACAAGAATCCTAAACAAGAATTTCTTTATAAAAAAAAACACAGTCACCATCCATCCATATTTAAGTATAAAAGCCTAAAGCTTAAAAGGATTTAAAATAGTGTTCATAGTAAATCTCCTCAAAAGACTGCAGTTTCAAACTATAAAATTAATATGCTGAAATTAGTAAGACAATAATAAAAACAAACCAAGCCTTAAGAAAAGAACTTTAAATATAAATTTAATAAATTTATATATGAATTGCTAAAGAAATATTTTAAGAATCTAATTGAAAAAAATAATAATATATTTAATAGTTAACTTTGGTGGCTTTGGTGAGTTTAACAGCTGCGGCTTCCATCTCAACACCTTTACTGGTCGAATTGGAACCGCAGCCAGCTCTAGCACCAGCCAACACCAAACATGCCGGCTATGTTGAGGCCTTAACGCCCATTTTCAAAAGAGCACCGATTGTGGCCACTGCCGCCATAATACCTTCAACATTAACCACTGTGCATCATTTGCCCTACGCTTACGCCTCAAATTATGTGAGTCTTGTGATAAAAGTTTACTTTTTATAAATATTAAAAACTAAATAAAACTCACCTTTTTTTACAGTTGACTTATGCTTCTCCAGCTGAAGTTTCACACTACAGTGTGGCTTATTAAGCTGCATACAACAACAACAAAAAAAAACACACACAAACACACAAACGCACGAAAAGCTTTTTGAAAACTTGATTTAAAAAACCCAAGATCAAGAAATTAACACTCGCGATCGCAACACTTCTTAAAGAAGCGTATTAAAACACAACACAGCGAACAGCGAACAGCCTGAAAGAGAGCAATGGAAAAGAAGAAAATAATTAATTTTTAATGTTTAAAAATGTTAAATTAAAAATAAAAAAACAAGAAATTCGAAATTAAAGAAGTAAAAGCACGTTATTAAAAAGCAACAGAGGCTGGGCACAGTGGGACAGAATCAATATATTTTGGATATGTAGCAAATTTTTGTTATTGATGTTTTTCAAACTGTAATACAATTTTAGCCAGATAGAGCATTCAAAATTTAAGTATCTAATTAGAAGTAAAACGTCTCGCTTTGAAATTTTATGACATTTGGCTGCTGAGCAAAAGTTAAACTTGAACAGTGCTCTGCTAAACCAGTAAGAATCGCACAACCTAGTTAAACACGTCTTATTTACATCTAAACTAGTTTAACTTAGTCCCACTGTGCAAGCTTATGTATATTTTTATCAGAGAACAGAACTGAGTAGTGAAAAAGCGAATAGAGTTAAATCATGACTTATAATTTCTTGTGCGCATGGCGCACTAATATTTATTGCAGTGTTGTCTATGAAGCGAATCAATCGAAAGTCGAACTCATACATAGCAACATTTGTGACGTTGTTGATTTCGACTCTCCTTAACTCAATGCCTATGGACGACGCAAAATAAATAAGTATGACTCACAATACGAACTTCGCATACGAACATTGAAGTTCTCATTATGAGGTTGTGTGTTTTTTTCTCTGTTGCTTGTTTTTGTTTTTTTTTTGCTGGAATTGAAAAACAATCCTATTTACTACTACTACTTGCAAACTGTTAAATATCTAAACTTTTATATAAAAACACAGACATGAGCTAAATGAGTTAAATCAATGCGAGTAGTATAAATACTTTCCTGAAATTAGAAAACAAACTGAGGTGCTGAGTGTGGTATGAATATGAATGTCAACGTCGCATTCATATTTATTTCAACTTATTTATAAATTAATGTCATTGCGAGTGGGCGTACATCAGAGTAGTTGAGTTTAAACGATGTCTACGCATTTATATTTGAAATTTCATGTGTCAGTATGAATAACAAAAACACCATTCATTGCTGATCTCTGATTTTTATGCATGTACTTCTATGTATAATCTAGTATAAATTTATTGAACATTTTTAATCGACTTCAAAAAAAGAAGGAGGTTAACAATTCGACTCAATTTTATTTTTAGGTGTGAAGCTTCATAAATCGGTACTTTTAGACCGATTGTAAAATTTTTTATTATTGTTTGAGAGGGTATACCTTCCCATTGGTCTCATTGTAAGAAAGTGCACGAGGACACGCCCACAATTTTATTAATATAATTTTATGATATTCTACTTATTTGATCGCTGCGAAACCTATAAAACACCTTTGGTTCTTGTAATTGCACAATTTGAAAGTTTAAAGCATTTGGTGGTTGGGGGTGGTGGGGTTACGCCCATTAAAATTTATTATAATATTTCACGCGGTTATACTTAACCGATTTTTACGAAACTTACCACACAAACTTTGCTCTAAAATAGACAAGATCTTTTATTTAAAAAATGGGCGGAATCACGCTTATTTAAATTTTATATTTTATTTTACGTGGTTCTACTTCACCGATTTTTACAAAACTTAACACACACCTTAAGCCCTGAAAAACACACAATTTTGCATTTAAAAAATGGGTCGTAGGTACGCCCATTAAAATTTAATTTAATATTTCACTTACTTCTTCGTATCTTCTTCTATCAGATTTTTGCATTGAAGTCGGTTTTTTTTGGCAGAAATTATAATTTACCGAAATTTTTTAGTGATTTTTTATTGATTTTGACTGACACAGTTGCCAGAAAAAGCATTGCAACATCATTGCAAGATTACGAGTATCAGCTGACAACAAAGTATCAGACATCTGACAATCGTGTCCATTGCCAGATATTTTTCAGACATTTGATTATTGTCAGACGTGTGGAGTTTATGTATCGGATAATTACATCACGGTAAGAGAATTCTTCTTATGGACAACTCCTCACACAGCTGATTGAAAAAAAGTTTAAGTGCAAAAATATAATAAAATATATGCAGCCAAAATCACTACAATTGCATCTTTATGGTGATTAATAATTTATATTTACAGCTTTTACATTTAACACAAGCCCAGCAAACAATTGATAATTGCCAATTTCTATAAAATGCTTTGAGTCCGGCAACGCAAAGCAATAGATCTGGCAATTCTTGCATGTGGCAACCGTTTAAACTGGCAGTTTTTGGACTGACAATTTTGTCACATAAATTTATTGTCATAAAATTGCGTGGAAATAAATTGTAAGATTTTTTTTTAGAAAATTGATACAACCGTCTGCTGGCAATGTACCTTTTTGATTGTTAGTACATTGTCAGATCTGACAATATTGTAAGATCCGACATCTCTCTCACATAAAGGCCAAAGGCGGTCATTTAAAGGATTAATTAATTTTAAAAAAAAGAATAGAGGTGCCTTAGGACACCCGGTTAGAGCTATGCTGCTTAGCTATATATAAAAAATTTTATTTGTTAAATAACAATGTAATAAAATTATATTATATATAATACAAAAACAAATTGAGCAATCGGTCCCATTGTTTTTGTTTTGTTTTTGTTTCACTCAGTTGAAAGAACAAAACATATTCATACTCTCGTTGTAAGTGCAAAGAAATCAAAGTAAAAAAAATGAATTTATAACTGTAACAGTATTGATTAATTTTGTTACGAAAATCATATCCAAGCTCGCGTGTCATGGCATAAACAGCATAGCTCTAAAAGTTTAAGTACCGCGAAAACTTAAAGTACTCGGTTGAGGTGCATAAAATTCTACAATCACTAGGTACAAAATAAATGTCAAATAGGTAACGATGACAAAAGAAACTTTGCTTAACAAAATCCCATCTATCTCAAGTAATTTTGAATAAATATTTAAATCTAACCATGAAACCATCAATGTGAGTTATTTACTCAAATATTTTGTTTAAATTTGTTAACAAAATTATTTGTGAAAGTGCTTTTGATTTTAATGTGCAAAAAAATCAATTTTCTCAGTTCAAGTGGACTCAATTAAGCAGAGATTTTAATTTTATTTTAAAGGTTGAATAGATGAGTGTTATTGTAGAAAAATAAAGGCATCGTTGTGCCTCAGAAGTTATGTGTGAATTAGAAATTAATTCACGCATTGAGTTTGCCAACAATAAGCTATTAGCGACACTTTTATTGTTATTCTTGTTGTTGTCATTGTTTTATGTGCTTTTATTAGAGACTAGCTACACCTGGTGTGCTTCGCTACAGCCCTCGTCTTTACCCTCATCATCTTTTAAACTTCATTTACATCGATTTGAAAGTATCGGAGGGGCAGAAATTAGATAGCCTTCGTCTTCTTCTAAATGAATGTGCTTTAAATTTCCTTAAAAGCGATTTCAAAGTTTCGGAGGAGCAGGACTCATCAACTGCCCCTTGTCTGTTTTACTTTTGAGAAGGTACATAGTGTATGTCTCCTTCTAAGCGAAGGGGTATCTATATTTTGAATTTCATCAAAATCGAATTGAGACTCAGAAATTGTCCCCCTTGCTTCCTCCTGGTCGCAGTTTAGAAAATGGCGATGGTCATTATGTGATTTTTTAGACGCAGATCTATCTATGTTCTGAATTTAATTAAAATCGGTTTGAATGTTTCGAAGGGGCAGAAATTTCGCCCCAATCGCCTTCCTAGTCCTAGTTTTAAAAATGAAAACAGTCTATGTGCATTTTTAGATGCAGATCTATATATGTTCTGAATTTCATTCAAATCGGTTTGAATGTTTCGAAGGTGCAGAAATTTCCCACTATCACCCTACGGCCCTAGTTTAAAAAAATTAATACCATATAGCCTTCCTGGAGTTGCACAGATTAAATGCTTTTCCGTGCATGTGTAAATGCCGTGGTTTGCCAAGCGTTAGTCAAGTGTGAGTCACGCATTAGTCACGCGTGAGTCATGCATTAGTCACACGTGATCATGGTTCTATTTACATATATAGCTAACTTTCTTAGGCATGTTAAATAATCTATTTTTGGATAATTTGTATCCGAAGTCATGCAGTCAATGGCAGTCAATTCATCAGGAGCGTGCGTGAATAAACAAATTATGAGTTTTTGCTTGTTTTGTAGGTAAAGCCCCGTTTATATGCATTTTTCTTATATAAGATAAAATCATGTTTATTAGTTCTTTAATAATTACTTTCTATGGAGGTGCCCGTCTCTGCCCTCCTATACTTCTCAAGATTTTTATGGAACAAGCAGTTTGTTTTAAAAGTTACCCACATCAAATTTAGTGTGTCTCACTATCTAGTTCTGAATATATAGGAAAAATAATAATCGCTTTTCATGGGGGTAACCATCTCCCCCTCCCCACCGCCGTATACTCTAAGATTTTTATGAACTATGCAATATTTCTTAAGAACTACCCATATACAATTTAGTGACCGTCAATGATTTAGTTGTGGAGATTTGTTAAAATGGCATTTAGGCCCACTGTGCATCTGCACATAGCTTTAGTTGCAATCTCTAAGGTTCAAATTCACAGTCTTTATTTAACTAATGAAAGAGGTTTAACAAATGAAATTGATAATAAAAATCGTTAGTTAAACAAGGAGCGTTAAATAACTATAGTAGTTAACTATAGACTGTGAACTTGGACCTAATTAGTTAATGCGATAATTATTTTGTAAAGAACAAGAAATTACTCTCAGGTAATGTTACAAAGGGGAATAATTTGGTGTCATATTTATTAATATTTTTTTTGTTTTGTATTCAACCTTATTAAGGTTTCTCTTATACTTCTCTGCCCTCAATGACAGCCCTGTTATGTAAAACTAAACCTTCAGCATTTAATCCTTGATCTCGTAATCAAAATTGGATACTTTTTCGCAAATGTAAACAAAATTCCAAAAGATGCCAAAACTAACTTGTTATCTTTAAGTAATTCTTTGTGAATTATTTTCATTATCATTATGCCTAACAAAAAAAAAACAAAATACATTTTCTCTTGTCGTATCATTTTAATTAAATAACAAGATAAGAAGAATTTTCAGGATGCTTTGAAATTTCAGCTTGCCTTTTTTTTACTTTTCATTTCATTTCCATTAGTTTTATCTATTAATTTTAAGATCAAATTATATGTATGTACGACTATATGTAAACATCACGAAATTACCGCCATTCATTAGTTCTTAAAGTGAACAACCATTTTGCTTTACAACCTTTTTTTTGTACATAAAATATATTCTTTCATAATTATTGTCTATTATATTTCTCTATTTTTTTTCTTTTACACAAAAGTATTTTTCACAACAGGAAATTGCAATAATAACAATTTTGCAAATTATGTGAACAATAAGAAAAGATTTGATTCTATAGTATAGTATACATTCACTTAGAGATTGTTTTCTTTGATTTAAAAAGGATAAGTAGTTTGTTTAGCTGGAGGATTTCATATTTATAGGTTTATTTTAATTTGTTTTTTTTTTTGAAGGAGAAGTAATACTCAGGCAATGAGTGGCTAATACTATTGCTAGGTGTTATTTTCTTTAGGAAAGGGATGGGATGTAGAAGGCAGGTGGTGAAGGAAGGGATGTAGGGAAAGTTTCATTCCTTTCACAACTCTGCTTTTTGCACGTTATTTTCTTTTGTAAGGGAGTGTTACAGCGCCTATGGTGTGAATGAGATGCATTAAATTTTAATTTGAAATTTATTTGCTGGTGGTTCAGCTTGGTCTATATGTTTGTTGTTGTTTACGAAATTAAATGTGATGGGAACAATATAGAAAAATGCAACAAAATATACGTGGGGACAACAAAAAGGAGACTAGAAACGAGAATATCAGAACATGCAGCTGATGTAAAGAAGGGGAGAGAAAGCACGGCTCTATCTCAACATGTAAAAGAGAGTGGACACAACATATGCTTTCAAAACGTTAAAATTCTAGACAGAGAAACAAAACACAATAAACGTACACTTTGGAGAGCCTACGTATAAAAGAAAGGATCAAACAGACAATGAACACAAAAGAAGACAAAGACAATATTAAATTACAATATTCAATTGCTATGAACTGTGATAATTTGTGTTGTACCGCAAATATTTATTTATTTATTTATTTTGTTTTAATTTTTGACTACAAACTTATGTTGTGATGTCCAGTTTTCTTTTTATTTTAATTTTACATAACTAATTGTATCGTGATGTCCAGTTTTTATTAAATAAAACTATCATAAATATGAAAAAATAGTTAAATGTAAGTTTACACACACACATGTATACATATACTTTTTCATTGTATTAATTACATTTATTTGATTTGTCAGAATAAAAAATAAAAAAGCTCCTGAAGAAGTTGGAAAAAAGCCAACGAAACGTCGAGCATATGTTATATATGTACATGTTTCCACATTTTAAATAACATTGTTTTATTACTGATTTAAAACAAAACCTGACCAAAAATCAGCCTAAGGTAACCGCTAGTAATACTAAAAACTGCACAGTTTACTTGTATAGTTTGTGCCACAAGCTTAGTTTATGCAGTGCCAGACTTCAGCACTGAACTTGTGTAGTGTATAGCTGGCATTATACGAAACTACCCCTTTATGTTTACGTTCACTTATCAAATAATTTGTTTTGATTCATCGCATATACTTTTTTCTAGTCAAATTAAAAGAATACCACGAATATTTTGACTTAAAGTTGTAATATTTTAAATATTTCAATAGAAATATTGCTGTAGAGAATAACTGAATTAAAGTGAAATAACCAGAAGTTGCACATTAAAAATAGCAAAAATAAAACAAAATTCTGCGAAATCAATTCATAATGCAACGGCAATTTTCGAAAAACTATATCATTTTATTATTAAAGTATTGCGTCAAACATAATGGCAATCTTTAATTTGGCTAACAAGGCGATGAGGCTTAGCCTAATCAAATCATAAATATAGAAACAAATGAGATTCGAATAATAATAATAATAAAATTAACTAAGGATTAATAGCTATGGGCTTGTGGCAAAAATTAAAAAAAACATTTAAGAAATTTATTATTCGACATATTGTAATAATTATATTTTAATTTATTTATTTATTTTTCTGGTGGTTCAGCTTGGTCTATATGCATTTCACTGTTGCTGTAACAAATCATCAGTAGACTTCAAACTCATACAAAGACTTTCAAGAACTATTTGAGAATTCACAAATAATAATATTTTTGAAAATCACAAATGAAAAATAAGCATAGTAGGCTTAGAAACTTATACTAAGTCTTTGTATAAGATAAGAGATTTGTGGCTATTCAAAATGTGTGGTTGAAGTCTACTGATGATTTGTTACAGCAACAATGAAATGCATATAGACCAAGCTGAACCACCAGCAAAATAAATATCAAATTAAAAAAAAAACAAATATACTTATAAAAATAATTAAAAATTTTAAAAATTTTAAAAACCACAGAATATATCTAGGGAAGATGTGATATCTTCTAAACGGCTGGACTGATTTTCTTCAACCATAGCTAAGAACTCTCTCAATCAAGTCACCTTTCAAACAGAAAAAACTAAATCAAAATCGGTTCAGCCGTTTGGCCTGTAGGTGGACACGGACAGATACACAGACACACACTACAAATTTATAACACCCCCTTTTTAGTCGGGGGTTAAAAAGTAACAAACCAAAAAAGTTTGTCTTAAGTAGAACAAAAATAATCAAATTAACTAACATTTGCATAAATAACAGGGACTGAAACCGAACCGAACCGGCCTTCGAAAACAGCTAGTTGTTCCGTTCTACTACGTGTTTAACAAAATTTTTATGATTAACTTTGGTGTTATTTGTTCAATAATAATTATCACATGTAATTTGGCTTACACAGCGATTCGAACTTTAGCCTAATCAAATCATAAATAATTTCTAGGCTTCAGAAGGCATATTTCCAATATCCCTACTATCATAATTTAATTAAATGCCTCCGTGAGCGATTTTTCTATAATTTAATTTTTATTGATTTCATGGCAGCACCAAGGTATCAGAGATATTTAATCTATTAAGCAAAACATATTTATTAATATTAATACCCTTAATTGTTTTATTTTTAATAAGCTCATCTAATTGAAATTTCCATTTCATTAGAGTCTTATTCTTATTCTACAATCAGTGCTATTAACCCTTAACCGTTTTTACTGGAATTTTCCTATTATCTTAGTTTTACGTAACGATACTAATACAAAGCGCAAATAAAATATATTCATCTAATACTATCGCTTAAGATTTTATCAAAATATATTTATTTACAAACTGTATATTTATATCCCCCAGGGTACAGGTCATTATTTTCACAGCATCAAAGAATAGCAATCAAACAAACAAAAACCAAATTAAATCGTTCGCTAATGGACTCAATACGCAGCAGGAATATGTATTGTACATACAGCTTGTTTGCGACAATAACATCACAACTTGCAAAGTTATAAAAAAAAGGATTTAAGAATTTATTAATTTCTAAAATAGTACATCGGAAGGCGTTTCACAAAGTTATATAATAAAACTAAAAGTGATGGTAAAATTGAGCTTGCATTACAGAAAAAGCTTTCTGAAAATTGTACTACGATGAATCGAAACTATTCAAATATTCTATTTGCAATAAAGAGCTGAGTAAATAAAGCAAAAATCTACATTAATTGACACCACACACAGTGGACCAAACACAAAAGAACGCTGATGATAAAGGTTTAGTGGCCTTCGAAAACAGCTAGTTGTTCCGTTCTACTACGTGTTTAACATAACATTTACAATTAACTTTGATGTTATTTGCTCATTAATAATTACTCGCATCACATGTAATTTGGTTTGAAAAGCGATATGAACTTTAGCCAGATCAAATCATAAATACTAAAAGATAAATTTTTTAAATCAATTTAGTATCAGCTAAAAGAAAGTTAAAGTCTTTCTTAAGAGATTCTACGTATAGTATACATATAACAAGTATACTACATAAATTCATAATACTTTATATGCGCATATAATTTATACAGTTATACATATTGTATACATACATATACATGTATGGCAGAATTCTCATTCGGTTTAAAATAAAATTTATGTCTCATGTTAGTAATAGCGCATAGTAGAATTCTCATATGGTTCATATTAAAATTAATATAACTACATATTTGAATAATTACTGCAAGATATTATATTTTAGTTGCTCGTATGATAACTAAAGATAAGAACTATTTTTTTAATTAGTTTAATTATTAATGTTCGAACTTTATTTGTTTCTATATTTATGATTTAATTAGGCTATAAGCCAAATTACTTGTGATAATTATTAATGAACAAATAACATCAAAGTTAGTTGTAAATACTTTGAAAAACACTAGCAGAACGGAACAACGAGCTGTTTTCGAAGGTCGCAACGCCTTCATCATAGTGTTCATTGTGTTTGGACTACTGTGTATGGTGTCAGTTGATGTAGACTTCAGCCTTATTTACTTACATCAAAGAATGCTTATATTATATAAAGATAACCGCTCTACTAACATGTATTATATTTATGTACTTGTTAATAAACTATAGAAAAACGAACATATATTTTATTTATTGATTTTTTTAATAACCTATTGAAAACGAATTTTTTGAGTTACCACGATTCTATGGCAAACAAATTATACATATATAATCTTTGCAAATTCTTTTAACCAAAATAAAGAATAAGTTCAATGTTTTCTTCCTTTTTGCAATTTACCTCCTGCTTCTGTTTAGTATTCTATTTCATTGTTGAATATTTATTGACAAAAATTTTAATTAGATCTCTTTGTTCATTAAATATGAGAATTCTTAGAAAAGAAAATTAAAAATTAATCTTTTATAATATGCATAATTGCTTTTGTTTGGATTTGTTGATGTTTTCTTTTTCATATCTTTCTGAGTGATTATATAAATTAATTTTTTTGCAACGTCTGTCTAGTCATAATTTTTGTTTACTCTTGCTATGAAGATTTTAGGTTTTTTTAACTTATAATGTAATAGGAATTTTAAAATAATTTAGGTAACATTATTGCATATTTTTGCGGGGAGATTTAAATAGCGATTTTTATATAAAATATAACCAATATTTAAACCATTGAACTGAAGTGCTCCCCAGCGTGGAAACTCAGGCCTGATTAAAAGCTTGCTTAAAAATTTTTTATTCAATTATTATTTTTGATTAAAAGAATATATAAACAAAACTAAAGCTCAAAAAAATAGGTCGAAATATTAGATAAAAATATATTTATATATTTCTAAAGGGTGATTTTTTTAGCGACTTGCTTTTCGGCAACACTGTTTTTGGTAACTCAGCTGTTTTCGTGTATCATGTTACTGTTAAACAGGTCCAGTTTGGTTTATAATAGGTCTGTCTGCGTACACATGTTTTGCATAACTTTGTGCAAAATGTTACAAAATCTTGCAAAATGTTGTCTGCGTACTCCAAATCTCTTGCAGCGAGAGAGCCAAAAAGAGAATTTTTTGACAGTTGAAGTTAGAGAAGTTGCAAAATGTTGCTGGAGAAATTTCCGCTTGCAAGATTTTGCAACTAGTTTGAACAGCTGTTTTTATTACTTTTTGAATGAAATAATTTTTATGAAATGAAAATAAAAATTCAAATTTAACAATGGCAGAGGTAAATAGTTAGAATTGTGTTGATTTTTAACGTTTATAACAAATTATAATAAAAAAAACATTTTATTTCATGCTAGAAACGTCCAAATATACAGTGCGACCGTGGCGTAAAAGCAGAACCAATGATTCCAATAATGCTATTTTTCTGGCTAAAATTCTTTTGCTTTGTTATTTCAATTGTTTACACACCGATCAGCTGTTTTCTTGCAAGATTTCACTGGATAATGTCTGCGTACTTTTTGAGATATTTTCAGCCGACAGATTAAAATTGGTCTTACTCTCCCAAAAAAGTTTACTGAGTATTTGCTACTGGAAAAGTAATTTAACAATGAATCGACTTACAAATTAACAATGCTTGCAGATTATTAAATTTTATTATCAAAATTCATGCCGGGTGAAGAACGTGCATCGTGCACTTTTTTCATTTTATGGTCAGTTTGGGACGGCTTTCTGAGGCGGGTATTTGGATTCTTTGATTAAATTTCGTGGCAAAATTACATTATTGAACATTAAACTACCAATACGCATACGTAGAATGCCGACAGAAGAAAATATCGCACCTGTATCGGCCAGTGTTGTTGATGATTTATTTGATCGATTCGGCGCCATTCGCAGCAATTGGTCTGTGTCACTTTTTTGCCTAAAACTGAAGATGTGGACTTGTCTGACAGGTGGTTTCAGCAAGACCAGTTTATTTCACATTTGGTGCCGGTCAGTTGGACGCCCAGATCATGTGATTTAACGCCTTTAAGGCTCATGTCTATGGGGATACACCAGCAGCACTTAACACACTTGAAGAAAACATTGAAGAATTTATTCGTGAGATATTCGTGAGAGTATACCTAAATTGGTCCCAGCGTATGAACTATTTCAGGCATAGCCGCGGTCAAAACTTACATGAAATAATCTTTAAACATTGAATTATATAGATTGTTCTACCGACTCTAATAAAATATTCATACATTTCTCTAAATTGTATAGTTTTTTTATAAATCAAATCCGAAAGCACTTAAAAAATTATCCTTTATAATGCCTTATAGAAGGCCTCGACTCTCTGGCGTGAAAGATAAGATACAAATTTCGCATTCCCTTCTATGAGAAGGGAGAAAAGAAGCAGTGAAATTTATTGTTTTGTTCTTTTTACTAAAACAAAAGCAAAATCCATTAATTTGAAGGTCTTTGAGAGTCTCTGGTGAAAGCAGAAGGCCTACCCCGCAATGATAACGCGTGTAAAAAAGATATGAGTATGGAATGGAGCGAGCAGGCCTTGGAGGGACTACAAAGGTCTTCTAGAAGGCATCCTTACTCCCTCTTTTTCCCACTGGGTGTTATTTGAAGAAGATTCAGTTCTTGCAAGTATGCGTGAATGTGAGTATGTCTAATCATTTTGTTCTATATGAAATCGGAGCTGCCAGATAATTTTGGTGAGAAATTTGCACTTTTAAAAAAAAATATCGGCCTTTTCGGCAAATTAATTTTTAAAAATCGGCCTAGAAATCAATATAAATAAAATTAAGCATTTTCGATATTTTCATTACAACTTCAACAGTGCACTCTTGTAAATTAAGAGATGGTAAAAAAAGCTTTCAGCTAATTGTAATACGATAAATCGAAAGAATTCATATATTTCATTTGCAATAAAAGTTGCGTATATAAAGCAGAAATCTACATCAATTGACACCACACACGGGGGACCAAAGACAAAAGTATGCTGATGATGAAGGTGTAGTCATCGTCGAAAACAGCTAGTTGTTCCGTTCTACTAAGTCTTTGTTTATTAATAATTATCACATGTTATATGGCTTGAAAGGCGATATCAACTTTATCCTAATCAAATCATACATATCGTTACCTTAATATAGAAAGGACCTAACTCATTATTTTTTTGTAAATCGAGATTTTTGCATTTTTCGATACATTAGGTGTTCTTCTATCGAAATATACAAAAAACCCGATTTAAAAAAATTATGAGTTAGGGCCTTTTTATATTAGGGATGTGATATAGTCTTTTGGCAACGTTTAAAATTTGTTGAGGAGAAAATATCAATTTTGTTCTGCAATCCCCACAATTATACCTCCAAGTTAAAACTAAAATAATTTAATAAGCTAATTTCATTATAAGACAATAATTTAAATTCGAAAATAGCTCAAACATAAAATTGTAAACAAATTAAGAATGCTTTCGATTTTAATGATGGTTGCTTTGAAAGTTAAAATATTACTAAAATTTGTTAATTTAATTTCCTATTTAAATAGTATTTTCAACACTACAAAAAAAAACGATTGATTACAATTACAATAGATATAATTAAGAGTTTAAAAACTGAAATTAAAGCTAATAAGCAGAAAAATATAAACGAAACTGGAAAAATTTTTACTTTCACTTGTTTTGTATTTTTTTATTTTTTATTACGTTGTTTTATTTTCTTTTTAACAAAAGAAAAACATGCAAAACATTAACTAGATTCATTTATAAAAAAAATTAGTAGAAAAATACAACACAATCAAAACAGATGACAGTGAAGCTAAATACATATGTACAGATGATTGTCAGATCTTACAATGTTTTACAGTAAAATGTGCTTAATAGTAACAAAGCAAAAAAGTTTATCTCAAGTAGCACAAAAATAAACAAACTAACTAACATGTGCATAATTAATGAAGAACAAACGACAATGGCAAGACTGTTGTAAATTAGAGATGGTAAAGTTGAGCTTTCATTAGAAAAAAAGCTTTCAGCAAATTGTAATACGATGAATCAAAATAACACACATATTCCATTTGCAATTAAGGCTGAGTATATAAAGCAGAAATCTACTTCAACTGACTCAACACACACTGTGTACAAAAGATAAAGAACACTGATGATGAAGGTGTAGTGGCCTTCGAAAACAGTTAGTTGTTCCGTTCTACTACGTGTTTGTCACAATAATTGCCAATTAACTTTGGTTCCCAGAAATGCTTGAGACTGCGGTCTTGGAATGGTGTATCAGAAATGGTCCAATAGATAGATTGGCATTGAAAATCAGCAAGGTCCTGGTCGACTGTTTCAGAGCTGGAAAACTTTATTTTGCCATATAAAAGTAACTAGCTAAATTTAATTTTTTTTTTGTACAATAAACTTATTTTATATTTCAGTACGAATAAAACTGGTATTAAAAATATAAAAAAATATAAAATTATAAAAACGTTTCCAGGTTTGGAAAACTTTAACTTTAACTTTTTTGTTATATAAAAGTAACTTACTAAAACTAATTCTACCTTTTTCTGTATATGTAAATTAAACATATCTTATATTCTTATAAAAAATAAACTGGTGTAAGAAATGAGAAAAATATAAAACGATGATTCCAGGGTTGGGAAACTTACACTTTTTACGGTAATAAAAGTTAGAAGCGCTAATTAATTTTTCTTTTTCTTTATAAATTAAATATATTTTATGTTATGGAAAGAAAAGTTTGGTATAGAAAAGTCGAAAAATAAAAACCACAGCTCCAGAGCTGGAAAATTTGAACTTTGGATATTAAGATAACTAAATAAAACAAATTTTTTCCTTATTATTTTTTTCTTTGTTCGCTAAACATATTTTATACATTTTAAAAAGAACTAAAGGATGATTCCAGGGTTGGAAAATTTAATTGTTTTTGTATATAAACATAACTAGGTCAATTAATTTTTTTTTTTTTTGATTACAAATTAAATGGTCCAATAGATAGATTGGCATTAAAAATCAGCAAAATCGAGCAGACTGTTTCAGAGCTGGAAAACTTTATTTTGCCATGTAAAAGTATCTAGCTAAAGCTAATTTTTTTTTGTACAATAAACTTTTTTTAAATTTCAGTACGAATAAAACTGGTATTTAAAATAATAGATATTCTTAGAAAGAAACAGTTTGGAATAAAAAAATTAGAAAAATAAAAATCTTTACTCCGGACCTGGAAAACTTAAACTTTTTCTGGTATATAAAACTAATTAAATCAAACTAGATAGTTATTTGGTAGTTACATATATTGTATATTTTAGAAAGAAAGAAATTAGTATTAAAAACCAGTAAAATCAAAATTATGGTTCCAGGGTTGGAAATTGAAAAAAAAAATTTGGTAAAATAAACCAAAAACTATTTTTGTCAGTTAAACATAATTCTAGGAAGATCTTTACTTAAGATTTTTTTATTCATGTTCAATTTTTATATGGATATCTGACTTAAGTATAAACGAAACGATATATACATATGTATGCCACATATACATACGTACTTCGGTAAAGGGTATATAAGATGCGGCACAGCCAAATATAGCTCTCTTACTTATTTAAATTTTTTTTATTTCTGATAAAAAAAATTTTCTTTAGAAATATAAATAAAATCAAGCAACTTTTTGTTCATTATAGAAGTACATATATGTACAAAGTATGTTCCCTTAATTAGGAAAGTGGTCTAAGTCGAATAAATCTTACAAAAAGCTTTGTAAAGGCTTTTTAAAACAAATTTAAAAAAAAAGATTTTTTTAAAAAGCCTTTATGAAGCCTTAATTATATTTATAAATAATGCTGTTAAGAAATATTAACTAAATTTATATGAATCGAGACTAGTTTTACTCTTAATTAAAATGTTGCATAATATATAAAAATAATTTTTAATTTGTTGAAATGTAATCTACTAAAAATCTCGACCAAAGAAATAAATGACTTAGACCACTTTCATAATTAAGGGCACATATTCTTCCTAGTTTTTATTTGCAAAAAAAGTAGAAATTCATTTAAAATCAGGAGTTCATTATAACCGAGCTCTACTGTACTGGGTTCATTTTAGAGAATATGTAGTTTTCTTTTTTCAAAATGAATAATAACTTCAAAATACCAAAATAAATAAGTTATTAAAACAAACATAAACAAGGTTATGCACAACATTACTGTTGCTTTCAGCAAATATCAAATATGTTTTTCATTTTAAAATTAACGCAAACAAAAACCGCAAAAAATCATTGATTTTTAAATGTTTATACAACGTCTTCTATAGAAAAAGAAATACATAAAAAAAATATTTAGGTGAGAACTCCTACACATTTTGTCTTAAATTATGGACACACACAATGGATGTGACACATCAATTCAATAGATACGAGTATGTTGCAATTTTTGAATTCCAATACTTTTAGCAAATTTAGAAATTAAATAGCAAAACTATCAAGGTCTTAAAGCCTCTATTTTTTTAAATTTAAATGCGGATATCGAACATTTCTCGCGAGAGAAAAAAAACATGATGTGCAGCACAATTTGATGTTGCAAAAGAAAATCAGCTAAAAATGTAAAAAAGAAAAATGTGTAAAAGAAAAACCATTCATGCAATAATACTTCAACTGGAAAATCCCACTTGAATACTCGTAACAATCAGGCATTAAAATCTGCAAAAAGTTCATGATATTTTTTTCATATTTGTAATTTTTTTTTTAAGTTTATTTCGGTGTACACACTTTTGCACTTAAGCTGTTATTTGATATTTTATTTTTCATTATATGCCAATTCTTCCTTTTCTTAAAGCGCTTAATCGAAATCTCATTTACTTATTATTATTTATTCTTGATTTCTTGATTTGCAGTAAAGTTTGGGGTTTTTCCCAAAATAAAACCTTGTGGGAAATTCCCTACTTTTTGGAGCACATCTAGCAATCATTATTATATTATTATTTGGTTAAAAATATGTTGAAACTATAAAAATAACAAATTGTATACTAACACATATTTTGTTGTAAATTTTGTTATGCACTAACTTAGCTTTGCATTTTACAAAGGCAACATTACACAGTATGGATGTATATTGTGACTGCAACAAAATGTTTACTAGTTTTTCTAAAAGCATAACATGAAAAATATCAATAAACTTGTTTCCATATTTCTGTATTACCATTAGCTACTATTAATAAAAAAATACGGAAATGTTTGAAATTTAGTTTAATGCAATATTTCAAATATCACTTTATGAATGGGAATTTCCAAAACTTCATTAGAAAACAAACGAAATAACAGCTTGCATATTTCAGTCAGTATAGTCACAGTTTGCACATGGTCTAATTATAGCGTAGTTATAGACTAATCATATTTTAGTCATAGTATAGTAATAGTCAAGTCGTAGTGTAGTCATAGCCTGGGCATAGTCCAGTCATAGTCTCGACATACTCTAGTCATAGTTTAGTCATACTTTAGTCATCGACTAATCATAGTCTAGTCATAGTCTGGTCATTGTCTAGTCATTATCTAGTCATAGACTAGTCATAGTCTCGACATACTCTAGTCATAGTTTAGTCATAGTCTAGTCATTATCTAGTCATAGTCTAGTCATAATCTAGTCGTAGTCTAGCTAAAATCTAATCATAGTCTAGCCATAGTCTCGATATACTGTAGTCACAGTTTAGTCATAGACTAATCATAGTCCAGTGATAGTCTAGTCACAGTCTAGTCAGATTCTAGTCATATTCTAGTCATAGTCTAGTCATAGTCTAGTTATAGTCCTGTCATAGTCTAGTTATAGTTTCGACAAACTCTAGCCATAGTTTAGTTATAGTTCAGTCATACACTAATCAGTCTAGTCATGGTCTAGTTATAGTCATAATCTAATCATAATCTAGTCATACTCTCGTCATACTCTAGTCATAGTCCTGTCATAGTGCTATCATAGTCCAGGCATAGAGTAGTCGTAGTCTTGATATAGTCCAGTTATAAAGGATGTTTTGTATAGAGGTAAAAAACTTTGAAATGCAATAAAACAAAGATCAAATTTTTAAATTGACATAAAATTTACTTTATTCGAAATATAATATTCTGGCATTACAGTCGAACCCGCTTTGGCGCAACACGCTTTACTGAAAAAAATCAGATTTCTGAAAGCGATACAAATCCCCGCACTGATTTTAACGCAACCAGTCTTATTCACTTCGCTTTAGCGAAACATCGCTTTACTGAAAATATCGTATTACTGAAAACCAAAAGCAAGTCTACAACTACGTTTTGTATGAAACTTACTTCGCTTTAGTGAAAAAATAAACAATGACAAATTTATGTATTAGAAATCGATTGCATAACTTAAGACTGAAAAAATGTTGCATGTTTTGTCCGTTAAAAAAATTAAATGGCAAAATGTATTCGTCCTTTTCGATCTTAAGCAGTACGCTTAAATGTAACAAATTTCAGTAATACGAACTACGTTTTAGAGAAAAAATCGGATAACTGAAAAAAATTGGATTTTGGCTATTTCCAGTAAAGCGGAGGCATTTCAGAGGAAGTTCAAGTTTTTGTAGCGTGCGACACCAAACAAATATGATTGTTTTTTTAAAGAAAACGAAACGTTTTGTTTACTTCTTTATGTATTTGTATAGGATGTCAGCAAATCTACATTAGATAACATTTTAAGAAAAATCGAGCCACATTGTTCTGAAATACAAGCTTAATTGCTTGCTGTTGCACGTGACAAACGTGAACTTTCTCGTAGAAATGTCCATATAACTTCGGGCACATGACTGCTACGGCTAGCTCGGACGTAGTCTAATTTGGGGAGGTTCAAACTAGACATAAATCACTAGACAGCTGACAAAATGGCCGCCAGTTGGAAAAATGTTGCCAACTTAAAGTTGTATACCTCTAAAAAAGCACCCTTTATATTGCTAAGTTAATAGCAGTTACTACCAGGGCTGTCTGATGGGGCGATTTCTCTCCAAACGTGGCTATTTTTTAACTTGTTTGGCGTCCAAATTTTTGGTTTGGCTACAAGGCGATTTTTCTGGCAATAAATAAATTTGTGGGCTATTTTTATGGCTATTTTTTAACAAAATTTAACTTGAAAATTTTTCTAATTCAGGAAAATTAAATTGTTGAAGGAGTAGTTTCAAAAGTAAATCCTACTAAAAATCATCTGCAAGAAATTAAAACAATTGAGTTTCATGATTTTTCTTATATTAATTATAGTAATCAATGTGTTTTGAATTTGGATGAGAAAAATTTACAAGAAATAATGTTTGGCGATTTTCTGATAAATTTTGAAACGATCATTTTATAAAAATGTATACTAAAAAAGTATAAAAACATATTTATTATCAAATATATACTAAGAAAAACTACACAAAAATGATTTTTGGCGACTTTTGGTGATTTTTAAAATCAATTTGGCGTAATAGGTCGGAAAAATCGGACAAGCCTGGTTACTACTACTATTTTTGAGAATTCTCAATAAAATGTTTAAAAAGCTATGCAAATAAAGTTTAATGAGGTCAATATGGGCTCCGATTTTTGTCAGCTTTATTTCATTACAACAAAAAAAAACAAAAAATTAAACCAAAGAATACATAAATATGTAACAACGTTTTAACATCTTGTGACACACAACTACATGTTATTTTATGAGTGAAACTCCAAAAGCAGAAAAATTATGTAATACAAGGGAATTAATGACTGCGACTACGTTAAGGCGAAGAAAATAAGAGCAAAATTACAAAATTACAAAAAAAAATATTAATTAAAATTTATTTTACGGCTAGACGAAATGAGAGCAAAATTACAACATGTAAAAAAGTATTTATCAAAATTTATTTAAAAAAAGCAACACACAAAAAATATAAAAATAAACATAATCTTATTTTTCACCTTAATAATAATTTTAATTAAATTAACACAGAATTATACAAGAAATAGGTACAATTACGTCACAAGACAGCAAAATCATTTCACCATTAAAGTCAGGGGCTAAATACAGTGACAAACATGAATGGATGTACGAGTAACACTGGGCTACATACGAGTACACTGTATGCATTGCAATTCATTCTTTAAAAAACATTTACTGGCTTATGACTAATCGCTTGTGCATACATATAAGTTATTTTAGGCCGTTTGTTTCAAAAGTTGCTTAAGTCCATGCAAAAATTTATATCTTGTAATTTTCTTTTCATTGCAAAGTCCAAAAATTAACTATTTTATTCTTAATGTACACTTATATAACTTTCTTTTCTCTAAAACTTTTTGTGGTCTTATAAAATATGATTATAGAGAGAATTATTACCTCCATTCTCTTGAAATTTACAAAGTAAATTTTTTCGAACTACTGCCGCTATCTACACATACATGAGGTAAGCAACTTTCAAGTCCGCCTTCGTATGCATTAAACTCTTCTGAGACAATCAGTTAGCTTAATATAATCCGCCTTATCCTGAGTAAAAAGCGAACAATTTGTTAAATTTGAAATTATTATTTTTTACACATACCTTCCAACGTTTCGTATAAACAAACTATTACCCTCTTAGCCGCGATAACGCTCAATAAATATTAAATTTGGTGGATATAAAAAATTTACGATAGTGAAATTTTCTAAAAATGTTTCCATTCATATAAATTTTAAACCTCTTAGACGAGCGAATACAAAATATAATCAAGGGTCTAATCGTCGCTATCGATAACGAGCTGATTCGATCACGTTTTTTCAATTTAAGATTAGGGCATTTGCTATCGAGGAATGTAATAATATGGTCCGATATGGAATGTATTCGCTCGTCTAAGAGGTTTAAAATTTATATGAATGGAAACATTTTTCTAAAATTTCACTGTCGTAAATTTTTAATATCCACCAGATTTGATATTTATTCAGGCTTAAGTTCAGTAATTTCAATTATTATTGAATGAAATATTTTTATTAATAAGAAAACAAATTACTGAACTTGAGCTCGAATAAGAAATTATTTCTGATTAAAATTCACTACAGTTCAAGTAAAAATGTCTAATGTAAATTTATACATTAATTACGGCCTGGCCCACGACAATTTGAGTATTTATTACAATTTGTTACAAGGTAGTGTTTTTTTTTTTGATTGAGTGTGTACGAATACCAACTTTTGCATACTGTACATGATTCGATGGATATTTCTGCACTTGCTTTAGAACTCAACTTATTTCAATTAAAACAAAAAGAAGCACAGAAACCATACATTCTTATTTTATAATATAAAATTTAGTATAATCCAACTCTAAAAAATAACGAAGTTGAACCATAACTATACTTATACCATTTACAGTGTAAACGGCTAATACATATTATACTCGTACAACAAATAATTTATTTTCTCATAACACTCAATAATAAAAAAATTATTTTGTTAAAGCCCCCAATGCCAATAAATACGTCACTTGTACAAACATAAGCAAAGGTTTAGTAAAAAAATTCAACCCAAAAATCGTAGACTGTGTTTTGTGTTTGTTGTTGTGGCTCAGATTTTTAGTATAAATAAGCCGGTTGAAATTTTTTATATTTAACCCTTTATGGCCTATTTCCCAACTGCCAAAGAAAAGTTTCGACTTACAATTTATATTCAAAACAAAAACAAATTTTCACATTTTATTGTTGTTTTCAATATAAATTGTAAGTCGAAAGTTTTCTTTCGCAGTTGGGAAATAGGCCATTAATTTAACAAAAAAAATATTTGGGAAGCAGAATTTATGTTTCTTCATATTAATTCATTCGAATTATCGGTATTTTTATCCATAAATAATTTTCAAAAGAAAATCGCTTTAAACTGAATAAAACAGAAAATTGTGCACTTATCGAAATAGGAGTAGTTTTTTTTAAGTTGCTCTTCTAAAGCCTGCAACGTAAAAAATTATTTATGTAAAATATCCCTGCAGATAAAAGGAGTAGTATGTGGTCAGAAACATACTAGTTGCTTTTGGATTCAGACTGGTTTCACATCTGTTTTTTTTTCATACAACGAACTATCGACTTTTACATTGGGTTGTCATAGGAGCACAACTAGTTGTTTCGTGTAGAGTTGCATACTAGTTGAAGGACTAGTTGCTGTTATACTAGTTTATAAAAATTCTTTTTTTCCATGTTGTTTACATAACAAACAAAAGAGAGAGAAAGAGAGAGAGCGCGTCCCATGTAGAGAAGTGCAGCCGATATTTTATCAAGCTTCTTAGTTCTGTCTCTTTATAACTAGTATAGGACTGTTCCGTACAACGAAATTCGTCGTGCGTGACGAACTCTTAGATAGATTAATTTCTATTTTGTACGCCGACGAACGACGAAAAGACAAAATTTGGAGAAAATTCTCTCCTTCTCTCTGTGTTTTTGTACACACAACAACCAACTTTATCAAATATGAGAGAAGAATTCGGTGAGTAAATTTGTCGTTATTGTGCTTCACACGACGAATTTACGCAGCGAATGCTTATCGACGAATTCGTCGACTTGGATGAAATTCGTCGTTCGTCCCAATTGTGTTCCTAGCATTAATCAGTCTATCTTAAACATTCAAGCAGACAAGTCGTGTGTATCGCATACTGTTAAGAATCAGCGTTGCCTTAATAAGAAAATATGTGTGATGATAATTTACTAAGAAATTTTATTTTCAAAAAATTATTTTGACAACCCAGAATGTTTGATTAGACAACGTGTGTTATCACGCATGAAAAAACATGTCATGCAAAGGCATTTTCAACCATATATTTAAATTGTTTTAAGAAAATTTCGTAAAAAAAACATCTTTTTACTAACCACTGCATTAAGGTAGCACTAAGAAAAAGATGACTATCTTTATAAACATAAACATTGAGTGTTTCTTCTGACCATAATAAAATAAATTTTGTCTTTGGAAATTTAAAATGTAAAATTAGGAAAAGGAGACGAAATTTCACTGGCAACACCGGATCGTGTTGAGAGTATAACACATACAATTGTAAAATGCAATTGTATAGGTGTCCGACCACGGCTCTATACTATCAGCGAAATCAAATTAAATTGATTTTAAGACACTGAAATACTTAACGCTTTTAAGGCGTTAAGTCGACATTCGGAATTACCGAAGATCGTTTGTTGATATTTATTATTAAATCGTAAATAGCAAGCTTAAATAAAATGCACGCTTTAAACATTTTATTTTATGTATTTTTGGAAATTTGTAGGTATGTATATTTTAATATTTCATACACACACATACATACATACATACATACATATACTTTTATTCTCTGTAACAATTTGAAATAATTTTATGTTAAGTAGGGTCAGTAATAAATATATCGTCTTATATTTTTAACCTTCTAAAAATAATACAACGCCTCTCACATCAATCAAACTTTTCAAACAAACAAACACTTTCTAGGAATGAGAATTTTGAGAGCAAAAAAAACTTATACATACTATTTATTATTCAGGTAAAAGTGTGATAATTAATACCTTAATTAGTTTAATGATTCGTGGGAACTGCAAGTATTAAGTTCTTTGAAAATACGAAGGTTGTTTTATTGTATGAACGAAAATTCAAGTAGAATTGGAAATTTTAAATTTTTGAAAATGTGATTTGAAAATAAATTTATTTTTAATGTTTTTGCTAAAAATTTTACTTCAATGACTAAAATAGTTTAAACGTTTTTAGAATTTAACTTAACATACATATTGATATCAATAGCTTAAAATAAATATAACTTGTTATAAATTTAATATAATTATGTATTTGAAATGCTTTGCACGCAATATTTCTGAACATGTTTTCTTTAAGTAAATTTTTATAAAATAAATAATAAAACGCAAACAAATAAAATAAGTTAATGCAAAAGATGAAAAAAAAACTGTAATAATGAATCATTATCATAATCATGGATGTTCAAAAAAAAAAAATATCGAATCGAAAAATTAAACACGTTCAAGCTTTATATTTAACATAAAATTTTGTGAATGATTTTTTTTAAGAGATATTCAAAACACTTAATTTATCTGTAGCATACATACATACATACCTGCATGTATGTATGCATGTCACCTACATACTGTTGAAAGACTTTTATGTCTTAACTTCTTTGATGAAATAAATGAAACATACAAATTTTTAACCCAGTAGTACTGCATTAGTATGTGCGTTTTTATTATAACATTAGTACGTATTTGAATAAATATTTGCAAATAAACTTCATACACAAAAACTTTGTTTTATTATTATCAATAACATTCATCATAGTCTTCAAAATTTGCAAAAGAGAGATATTAACTTTTTGGCAAACGTACTAAACAACAACTTTGAAATTTTTAAACTTTATGCTCTGGATTATAGCAAAATATGTATGTTGTTGTTCGCTTATTGCGAATAAAAAAGTCAAAAATTTCATTCGTGATAAAGTGACACGCATCAAAATTAAAATAAATTCAGTGAAGTGCGACTTTGACCCGCGCACGAAGGCTTCCGTACGGACACGAGATATGTAATTTAATACGAACTTTAGCCCAACTATATAAAATATAGTTTTGGTTTTTGGATTTTTTTTTCATTTTGGCAATTTTTTAGTTTTGACACTTTTCTCGTTTTTTCGGTTTTTGGCGTTTTTTTATTTTTTGGCGATTTTTGTCGTTTTGGCGATTTTTTTAATTTTGGCGATTTTCGGTTGTTTGGCGTTTCTTCATTTTGGCGATTTTTTTCATTTAGGCGTTTTTTTAGTTTTGACACTTTTTTTCATTTTGGCGATTTTTTTCGGTTTTTGGTGTTTTTTCAATTTGGTGATTTTTTTAATTTTGACGATTTTTTTTAATTTTCGTAATTTTTTTTCATATCAAAAATTATTTTGTTATTGGCGCCTTTTCTCGTTTTGGTGGTTTTTTTCGGTTTTTGGCGATTTTTATTCATTTTGGCGATTTTTTTCATTTGGACGATTTTTTGGAATTTTGCGACTTATTTTAGTGTTAGAATTTTTTTTAATTTTTGCGACTTTTTTCATTTTTTTGGCAATTTTTTTTTGGTTTGGCGATTTTATAAATTTCGGATTTTTTAGTTTTACCGTTTATGAAAATTTCAAGAGTTTACCTCTTAGAGTTTCCAAGATATAGCAAGTTGTCAAAGTTACATAGTCAAAATTGCATTAACTGATTGACCAGCCGGACCACCCTTTAATTTAAATTTTTTTAAATTTTAGTGTTAATTACTACAACAATTACAAAAATACACTAATTTTACATATTTCAAGTGTCAATATACGTATGTACATACAATTGTATGTATATTACATGGGATTTTAATATTTTTCGTTGCTCGTTTTGGAACACCCTTTAATTTTTAATTCTCATGTATACATAATCCGTCCAAATTTCAGGTCCGTAGCTCTTATGGTTCCTAAGAAAATAGTGCGTGACGGACAGACGGACAGCGTGGCGAAAACAATAGGGTTCCTTTTTTCACCTTTGGTGTACGGAACCCTAAAAAAAATATTTTCACTATTCAAAATGCTTGAATCAATCAAGAGATTTTGAAATCTTGTCCCTTTTGCCAAAATCCTTGTATCATTTATAAGAATTGCAAATATTCCCAGTAAAAATTACTTTTCCAAGATACCATGAAATTGTAGCATTCCAGTAGTAGTGCAAATTTGGATCTTGTCTAATGATTTTTTTAGATATTTTTTGTCATTGTAAGTTCTCTTTTACGATTCCTTATCACCGAATTGGAAGCGATTGACGCATAGCAAACTGGTACACGCATTAGCGAGATCACTTATCAGCTGATATTTTACCCGACTGCGCAGCGCAAAGAAGGCTATTGTGTTTATTAGTCTATGTACATATGTATTAGTGATGCATGAATATTCGTATTCGTATTCGAATTGGCGAATATTCGTCCATTTTAGATATTCGTATCCTTATTTTTCCTAACAAATTAATTAATATATGCATAAATCCTAAACGAAATGACCCCATTGAGAAATTTTTGCTAAATCGCAGTTTAATGTCTCATCCATTGTTTGTCGCATAGACTCAACCTTCGGCTAGGCTAGGTCTATTGCTAAATGAGAAAGAATGACAAATGCTGCTGTCGTCCGCAAAAGAATAAATAGGGTTGAAAGTTTTACATAAAAAGACATTAAGAAAGATGAGGCTCCATTCCTCATTGGTGAAAGAACGGAACCTTGCGGTACCCCTGAATTTAGCTTGAACTCATTTGATGAAATTCCATCTATTACAATTCTTATAGTCCCAACAACAAATCTAAAAAATTCAAAGGATACGAGTGTCCCATGCAAAATCTTTCAATTTAATTACACCAAATTTGCTTGAGAAATGATTTACCTGGATTTCAAAGATAATTATATGGGACTAAGAATGTAATTAATGGATACTGTAGCCGAGTATAAAACATATTACATATCTTTGCTGTTGAAAGTATTTATATAAACTCGTTATTAAATTCTTAAGAAAAAACTGTTTTCATAATAAAATACCAAATAAATGGTTTATTTGGTATTTCCACGTCCTTTGCCTCAGGTAAAGAAATTACGACTTAATGATCATTAGTAATGAGAAATAAAACCCTCACACACTAGCCTGCTTTATTCATTCCAGGGTACGTACATCTTTATGGAAAATATAAATTCCCATACTAATCTCTATAACAATTGCATGCATATAATTCTTAGGGTTCCGTACACGAAAGGTGAAAAGGAACCCTATTGTTTTCGCCGCGATGTCCGTCTGTCTGCCACAATTTGATATCTCGAGATCAGTGAGAGCTAAGGAGCTGAAATTTTCACAGAATATGTAAAACTTTGGCCGCTTCAACAACAAATGTGTGCCAGTTTAAAATTAAAGGTGCAGACTACACCAATTAATTTTGAAATTTAAAATTTCACAATTAAAGGGTATTCTATCGGTTAATGTAATTTTGACAACTTGCTGAATTTTGAAAACCGTAAGAGGCAAACTCTTGCAAATTTTCAATAACGCTAAAACTAAAAAATCCCAAAATAAAAAAATGCTGACACAAAAAATTGCCATAATAAAAAATATCACCACAAATGAAATAAATCACTCAAATGTAGAAAAAAAATATCTCCAAAAGTAAAAATGTAACCAAAAACTAAAAAAAATCGCCGAAAACCGAACAAAATTGCCAAAACGAAAAAATTGCAAAAAATCAGAAAAGCGCCAAAACTAAAAAAATCGCTAAAAATAAAAAACAACCGAAAAAATCGCCAAAAACCGAAAAAAATCTTCAAATCAAAATAAAACGCCACATCGACAAAAATCCCCAAAATCAAAAAAATCGCTAGAACTAAAAAAACGACCGAATAAATAGTCAAAGACCGAAAAAGGTCACAAAATTTAAAAAAATCGACAAAACTAAAACAACGCTAAAACTAAAAAATCGCAAAAAAAAACTTACAAAAATTACCAAAACGAAACGAAAATTCGATTTAACTAAAAAACGACCGATACATTGCCAAGAACCGAAAATAGTTCGCCAAACCGAAAAAAATCGTTATAACTAAAAAAACAACAAATAAATCGCCAATACGAAAAAATCGTCAAAAACCGAAAAAATCGCCAAAACAGAAAAAAGCACCAGAACTGAAGAAGTTGCTACAAATAAAAAAACGGAAGAAATTGTCAAAAACGAAAGAATGCCAAAAACAAAAAAAAAACGCCAAGAACTAAAAAAAACCGAAAAAATCAATAAACAAAAAAGCGCCAAAGCTAAGAAGAAACACCAAAACTAAAATAAATCGCCCAAAACCAAAAAAAAAGCGCCAAATCGAAAAAAATCGCCAAAAACCGATAAAATCGCCAAAACCTAAAAAAGCACCAGAACTGAAGAAGTTGCTAAAAATAAAATAAAATAAAATAACGAGAAAAAATTGCCAAAAACGAAAAATCGCCAAAACCTAAAAATTTGAAAAAACCGAAAAAATCCAAAAACAAAAAAAACGCTAAAACTAAGAAGAATCACCAAAACTAGAATAAATCGTCCAAAAACATCTCCAAAAAGCGCCAAAATTAAGAAAAAACACCAAAACTAAAAAGGTAGCGAAATACCGGGAGCTTAAATTTTTTTTATATCTACATTAAATAAAATATTCTATTATATAGGCTCATTTACTTCAATAGTGTCATAACTCAAAAAGCTAAATTTTTGAGTTCATAATGTCCTAATTTACACTATACAAGTTCTTATTGCTAAGCTGATTAGTTTGTTAGGTGAAAGAGAGACGAGGGGAAAAGAAATTATTGTGTTCCCCTCGTCTTTCTTTTCCACAAACTAATCAGCTTAGCAATAAGACTTGCATATTGTAAATTAGGACTATGCAAAATAATGCGACATTTCTCATTTTATCTAGTGCAAAAATTTCATATAAATAGCTTGTACCATCACCTCATTGAGTTGTATGGAAATTGAAAACCTGAAACGCTTTTTCTGCAAATTTGGTTTTTTTTTGAGTTGTGACACTATTGAAGTAAATGATTGATTATCAGGGAAACCGCAAATATGCAATTGCAAGTTTTTTTCTTGCGTGAGGTGTTTATGCGGGGCCAAGATATTTATCCATTATTATTATTATTTTATTATTTTTGCATATTTTACCCTTTAAAGCATGTTTTTGCATATATCAGTCTAACACGCATATTTTTAGCATATTTTCGAGTTTTTAGAGCATAATTTACGCTTTTATGGCATATTTTGATACTTTATAGATTTTTTATTAGCATATTATGCTTACAAGTTAAGGGTTTGGTCAAAATTTTTATTTTTATTTCTCATCATCTAAATCTCTGTTCCAATATTCCATGTAGTATATAAATTTTTCTTATATATTATTAAATTTTACGGACGTTAGTTTCAATACAAATTCAGTTTTGCTATTTGCGACGGACTCTGCCCCGAGTAGACATTGAAGGAATATTGTCAATATATTAAATTTTGTTTAGATGAGACAGAAACAATTTTTATTTGAAATTCTGGGTCAATAGTTTGTTGTTTATTGCAATAAAAATTATAAATAAAAATCTTGTCCTATTTATATAAAATACAGTTCCAAAGCCTGAATTCTGATATTGCGATCTTTTGTATTGAAGTTAAATTCTTATGAGACCATCCAATAAAAATTGATTTGTATTATTTGTTTTAATTAAAAATTTGTATTGTAATTCTTTTTTAATTTTATTTTAAATGCAAATGTTGTGGAATTTTTGAATTAGAAATATGGTTTTATTTACAGATAAACCAGTTTATTTTATTTTTAAGTGCATATTTTTTTACTTTTTAGTGAATATTTTCAAGTTTTAAGTGCATTTTGACTGAGCATAAAACACTTTTTTTGGAGCATATTTCTGGTTTCACTGTTGATTATGTAGTGTTCGTACAGAACCTTTCGTGTGTGAGTCGAAGCCGCAATTTCTGAATTTATTAATAATTTTTATAGAATTGTTGCAGCGCCTCTGGTGTTAAGTAGGCGCATTACTCTAAGCTCTGTAGTGGCCAGAAAAATTTAGAATGTTGATTATGACTGGATCTGGACAGAATTTGAACTCGAGCTATCGTGCGCCTTCATTTTATTTGTAACTGACGCACTAACTACTTCAGCCAATAGCACACCGCCTCATTTCGGAGTTGATTTAAGAAAATTTGTACAAGTTGAGTTGAATGCTTAAAGTTTCATTTCGCATCTTTAAACTACAAATATTAAAAATAATTATTCTTGGAAATTTTTTAATCAAAATTCCCAGAGTTCCGGTGTTATTTTCTTCAAGGTCAAAGGTTGAATCAAGTTTATAAATAAATATAAAACACAATATAAATTCTAATATTTTTTTTTTTGCTGACAATAACGACCTCTATTAATTCCCCGAAATAAGCAAATTAAATCAAGCCAAACTTCAAGTCAAAGCTGATGACGTCAAAAAAAAAACCAACAACCAATAACCAAACCTAAAGATTTAGGGTCCCTGCCTTTTAACGCACACGACAGACAGACACAAGCTCTAACTAACTGAACTCTTAAGTCTTTGAAGAGATTTTCATATTGTTTGCACACAAAAGTGAAGCCTAAAACGTACCAACAAACTGAGACAGTGATTGAGATTGGGTTTTTGTTTAGTTTTTAGTATAAAAACTAGCGAAACACGACAATACGGCACAGTCAATGTACAGACAACAGACGAAATAGTTCAAAAGTGGTGTGAAGAGAATATTTTAAGGATATAAAATATTTATTACATAAGGAGTCAAAAAGCAAACAATTCAAAAAGTGAGTTTAAAAACGAAAAAAAAAGAAAATATAAAAGTGAACCGCAAGACAAAAGAAATAACAACATGCAAGTGATATAAAATTTTATTTTATTATGAAACTGGATTGAAAGACCTTGATGGTTATGAAATTTTGTAATGGAATGGGAAAAAAATTAAAAGAAATTGAATAGAGGAGATATGTACATATAAAAACGAAGATATAAAAAATATATATGTATATATTTCTTTATTGCAAATGAAAATAAAAATTAACAATTGAAAGTTGTATGGATTTTAAGTTTTATACAAGTACATTTTTCTATTAAAAATAGTGTGAAGTAGAAATGCTTTTGTGTTGGAAATTATAAAATTTTAAATTATAAAAGATTTCTTCCCATGTCATCATATTTGTAGTAGTTGACTTGGTGGCAGAATAAAAGTTCAAATGTGCATTTGAACAATTGAAATAAAATTTATTTATTTTATGTAAATAAACATAATACATAGTGATAATAATGATGAGAACCGTGATAGTTCTCAACTCAACGCAATATGTTCGTTTGAAAGTCAACTCAAATTTCGCATTGATATTGCCGTTCACAATTTAAAAAAAAAGTTGAGCTAGAAGTTGTCTTGTGCCATAATAATTTCAAGTAAAAATCTATTGACCAAACTGAGTTTAATTGATAACGGCAATAGGGACATACATAAATCTACTCATCTCCATTTAATATTCTATGTTTTGCTGCCTGTGTAGGTTGCAGGGAGTAATGAAAGATGGAAAAAGATTAATTTCTTTTAAAAATCAACTTAGATCTACCCTACTTTTTAACTTAATATTTCATTAACTAATTTTTGCCTAGATTTAAATTGTATTTAAACACGATTTAAATTTTTCAGTGGTTAATTAAAGTTCTTATTAAATTATGTTCAAAGTACGGCAGCACAAAAAAATTTCCAAATATTATGGAAAGCTTTCCAAGCAACAGCTGTTTCATATAAGCAAAAAAAAAAGTTAGGTTATCAACATGTAAAAATTTAAAATTACATAAAAACACGAAAATCATAATGCGTTGTTCTATTTATTTATTCCACATCATGTTTTTAATACGATTACATGATGTTCATGTGTATGTTTTCAATAATTTTAGTATTTAAATAGAACTTAAAAATTATTACAATTTGATTAAAAGTATAAAATTGGCTTTTGGACTTTTTAGAGCTACTATAGTTTTTAATATTATATGAGTCTTGCAACACTTGTTTTTGTTTTGAGAATCAGGGTGTTTGATATTGAAAAAAAATTCAAGATATTTCAATAGTTTGAATGAAAATATTTAGAAATTTATTGAGATATCAAATACTCTAGACAGGCGTTTGGTCTAGAGCTTCATTATCACTTTAAAATATTTGCTCTGTATGGATACTCTATAACTGGTAAATCCCAAAACATTTCTACTATTCCAAATGTATCTTAACTGGACAACTACTGAGAACAATTACGTACATACTAACAATATAACTCAAGATACTGATTTTCTTGTATGATCTATCTAGTGCTTCATCTTGACTTTCAAATATTTGCTCTGTATGGATACTCTATAGTCGTAACAGGCATTTCCCAAATATCTATACAACTTGCTTGTGCCATGAACGGGAAGCTCGATTACCACCTTAAGGCTTAAGGATTCACTATCCTATATAATCGTACGACTTTTGAAAAAAATACGAACCTGATGTAATGCATTGTTATTGTCTTTTGAAAATTTTCATAAACTCCATTATAACAGGGTTGTATTTTCTGAAAGGTTGTACGATTGTTCACGTCTTTAATCAAAGAAGTCAGTATAAACCCATCGAAATTTTAATCAGGTCTTCACCAATAAAATTGTGATATATTGACCGTACGTAAAAAGTGGTTTTTTCTGGAATAAATCGCCAAAGTATGTGTTCAAAGCAAACCGATACCAGAGAACAATCAATCAATTAGGTATAAAATCAATCTTTATTTGTCAAATAAAAAGTGCTGCCAAGTCAATGACTAAAGACATTTCAAAATTGTTTCTTTAGTATCGTACAAATTCTCACCACTTTCGTAGTTAGAACCAATAAATATTTACATACAAACATAATAATCATTTTAATTTAAAATTTTTTTAACAATAAAGGTGCCCATTAAAGTCCTGCACAAGACCATTTATAAGACATTTCAAGACATGAGAGATTTTTCAAATGCTTTACTAAAGCGAAATATTCTAAAACAAACGCTAAACAACACTGTTGACAAGACATTTGTTTCAGTTGTTTGTCTTGCCAACAGTGTTGTTTAGCGTTTGTTTTAGAATATTTCGCTGTAGTAAAGCATTTGAAAAATTTATCATGTCTTGAAAGGTCTTATAAATGGTCTTGTGCAGGACACTAGTGCCCATAGACACATACTGCTTGCAGATTAATGCCGATGAACCCTTGGTATACGTATGTGATTGATATTTTACAACAAACTTATCAATCATCATTTAAAATAAAAATGTATAAAATAAATATGCGTTTGAGAACCAAAAAAATTAATTGGCATAATTCAATAACTTTACACACAAAAACTTAATATAAATGATTTTGTAATATTAATTAAAATATTTGTAGTATCAATTAAAAAATTAATTAAATTTTCCCCTATATGCAATTTGATAATATCAATTAAGTTTTTCCAGTCAAATTAATTAATACTATTAAAAATTTAATTAATATAATTAAATTCTTAATTGAAAATATTAAATGGTGAAAACTTTTTTCTGTGTAACTTATTTTTTATTTGTTTTATTTTATATTTTTCAGTAAATCATTAAATTAAAAAAAAATACATATCAGAAAAATTTATAAATTCATTTTATGTTCATTTGAAAAACTGTCAGCAGTATGAGTTCATTTCAAAATCAAAACTATTTTGAATTTTCATACTGCATTGTCTGTGTGACGAATACGTTAGCAAAAAATTAAAATTTACCAACACATACTTATGGCATGAGCATGAGCATTTATGTGTCTATGGACCCTTAAAGCTACTCTAGCTCTCAATTCATCACATTATACATACAAACGCTCACATGTATTAAACACATTCAATCCAGCAGGCCACTGACTACACGACTACAAATGCCACTAGCAACAATTGCAGCCATGTAGCCAGAAACTTAATTATTTTCAAATCGGCAGCGACATCACAAGCATCTGATATTGAAATATGCATATACACATATTTCAGTATTGCCACTTTCAAATACTTCACATTTTATAAAAAATAATAATTACTTATGTATATAAAATGGTCTTATATCGCGTATACCTTTATATAAGTTTTGAGCTTTTTTTTGTGTTAAAATATATTGTAAATCAATGCAAGTTTTAATTAATTTTACATTTTGTATTATATTGGCAGCACTGTATGTGCTCAGTATTGCCAACATAAATAGAAATGAGTCTAAGTTGGCTACAGCCACAAAAGTGGTAGTATAGCCGTGTTGCCGTGAAAATAACCTTTTTTATATAGACGTATGTCTGCTATTTTTGCCCGATTGTAGTCGGTAGCCTGCTGTGGTGAATGTGTTTAATACTATAGAGTTTAGCAGCATATTCATATTCACAAGAAATGTGTATTGTCTGTATGTACGCATTCATGCATTTCTCTGTTGAAAATTTCCCTGCCATATAATTAACATTTCAATAAGACTATTGTTAACTTCTCAATCGTGGTCTGCAAATGCAACACTGCAGATCATTTTCAATTTAATATATTCAGCCCTCACATCCGCTTTAAAACCGTTATGCTAAATTAATGCAAAATCTACAGGCATAAATACAAAAAAAAACACTTGGGTTTTTGTTTTACGTTTGAGCTCCAAAAAAATTAAATAAACTTTAAACAGTAATTGCCTAAAATAATAATCCCACACACATGCAAAGAAAATAAGACAAAATCTATGACATAACATACATACAAAAAGAAAAATAATAAAAACAGGCTAGACTGTGCAAGCATTTAAACTCAAAGAGTAATAAATTTTATTTTTATGTGTATTGTTATGCACAACTTCCCCAAAAAAAGTGAAAAAGGCATCTATCCAAACGCCAGTCCCCCCCCCCCCCCCTCCCTTAAGCAACCAAAGTTTAAGACTGTGAAAATCGTGTGTGTTTTCATTTCAACAGCTCTCTTCAGCTCGCCACGCTCGGTTTGAGCAAACATTGCAAAATTATTATGTATTTCAATTTAACAAAAACCTTAAAAAAGGGAACAACAAAACGTAACCGAAATTACTTCATACTTGTAAAAAAATAATAATGATGCTTAAAATTATCTTTGCACAAGCATCAACGTCTGCTTTTTAACAGCAACAAATAAATACAATACAAAAATCTCTTGCACAATTTAAAAAATATGGAAGCCAGAGCCAATGAATGCACTGAATATTTTAAGCTCTCTCATTCGCCGGCTTTAAGCTAATGACCTTAAAACGAAAGTAAAAGTATATTGTTGCTTTTGCTGTTTCTGCGTTTTAAGCCACAGTCAATAATTTCTTTAACGTTTAGTGACTCATTCCTCTAAAACAGTTGCGCTTGCGCACAACACACACTGGTGTAAACTCACATACAAACTCACTTGTGTAATTTTTAGACAAAAATGTGCGATTGGAAGTTGCATACACATACACTTTTTTCTTCTTTTCTTTTGTTGATTTTAAGTTATATTTTGAAATAAATATTTATTATCAACAAGCCAAGCAATAAAATTAAATCAAAAGTGGCACGATGACCACTTGAGTGTCTTTCGTATTGAGGCCACAACGGAGCTGTCTGTCTTCACTTAAAATAAAAACGCATGTTATTTATTACTTAATAATCATCAAACGTTTAACAAATAACAAATATAGTAGTTTATTTTGAAGGTTGAATTCATAGTTTTATTTTTCTTTTCATTTCTTTTTACAGCATGAGACTTGCACTTAGTAGGGCCCTTATGGCCATAATTGTGCTCACCACTGTCTTATATACACAAGCCGAAGATGAATTGTCTTGGACTGGTAGTTGGTCTATGCCATCACAGGATGATTCTTCTATGTTAAGCAAACGTGCTGCTGATGCTGATGCTAATGCTGATGCAGATGCCGAACCCAAGCAGGGAGAAGAAGATGTGCAAGGTCGCAATTATGCTGTCCACGAGCCCATTTTTAGTAATGATACCGACATCAATGACGTTATTGATCAAATTATAAATTCTCGTCGTGAGGGTAGAATTTTGAACGAATACGATCGTGTGTATGAGGACGGCAATGTTGATCAGGCTTTAATGCAGGGAGACGATGTGCAAGCGCGCAATTTGGTACGTGATAAATTGTGTGCTTTGGGTTTGATGAGTTGTGAAGAGGCTAAACGTCCCTATTACTCAAATATTTATGCCCAGGGTGGTCCTCCTAAATATGGTGGCGGACCTTATGGAGCCCCCAAGCCCATGCCTCCACCCTCCTATTTCAGTGGACGTCCGCCAATGGGCCCACCACCTTCTTCAGTCAACTCATTCGGCCCACCGCTCAAGGTAGGCTATGAAAACTCGTACAATAGACCCGCTGGACCTGGACCTAACTACAGTGGCCCCTATTTGGAAACTCCTCCTCCATCTGCCACCTTCAGCAGACCTCCACCTGGTGCCGTTATCTATGGCAGCAAGCCTCCCGGTCCCGTTTACACCGGCAATGGCCCTTCTTCCTCTAGTCCTTATGCTTTTGAAAATCCAGAAAAGATTCAATTGTCTGGTTCGCAACAAAGTAACTTTTACAGCCAACAATCTTCCGCCTCAGCCACTGCTTCCAGCTCGAAAGTTGACATAAGTGGCAGCGTACCTTCAAGCGCTGCTGGTTTGCAGCAACATGTTCATCATCATTTTCATCATGTCGATGGTGCTGATTCTGCCAAAATTCCCACTGTTCCCATACCAGTAGGCGCCGGTCAATCAGTTAACACCGACTTCGCTGCTTTAGCACAATCATCAACAGCTTTTACTCCTCAAACTCAAGGCTCTTTCCAGAATAATGCCGCTTTTCAGTCTGGCTTCAACGGTGCTTCTCAAGGTGGTCTTTTAACGCAATCCGCTGCTAGTTTCGGGGAGAATGTAAATGGCTTCCAACCAAATGGTGACTTGTATGCTAAACCTTCAGCTGGTTTATCTTCCTTTGGTGCTGGACTTCAGACCGCCGCATTGACAGACTTTAGCCAAGCTGGCTTTGGCCAGTCGAGCTCTGCCAGCGGCAGCTATCACAGTCAAAATCCCAATTATTACAAAAAGGAATTACAGAATATCGGAGGTATATCTACTTCTATATACAACAATTTCAATAGTTTAACTTCTGGCTACGGCAACGAACAAAACTCTAATGGCTACGATGTGTCGCGCAATCAGTTCGTTGATTGCCAGTGTGTAAGTTTTCAACAATGCCCTGCTGCTGATCGCATTGGCCGCAAGGAAGACTTAATTTTGCCCATTGATCCCCGTAACTTGGCTAAAAATATAGAAGCTCTTACTGATGAACCTGTTGCTAATGGTAACACAACTGCAACAGCTGAACAGAAATCTGACGACAAGAAATCTGCAGATACGAAACGTAACAAACGTCAGGCAATTAATGAAGAAGATAAACAAGATGAGTCTAACGCTGATTTGGGCCAAGGTGCTCAAGCTGTAAGTTTCTCATATACAAAATAACTTTTAACATGTTAAATACCTTAACAAAAAAGAAAAACCCCAAAAGCCTTTAACACTTTAATATCCTTGCAGTTTATAAGCGGTTGCCTAATAATTCTGCACGTAGTGTGCTTAACTATATTTTAAGGATTTTGTGAAAGTCTTCTAATATGCAATATAATGCTTTAAGTGTGCGAGAGTCCTTAGTTTACATATGCATAAGCGTTATAAACTAAACTAAAACCAGGCCCATGCTAACCCCACTTTTATATTTAGGGAGTTACATTTACATGCACGTACTGCTTTTTAATCTAGCGCATCAGCGCTGTCAGAAAGCTTTAACATTTTGAGTTTAAATAGCGTTTGTAAATAGATATTTCCAATCTTTAGCGTGTAGGACTATCGGCCTTGGAAGCCATTGAGTTGGTACAGCGCAAAATTTTACCAACTTATGGTGTGTCTTTTGGCCTGCCCTACCCTAATCTGCCTGGCGGCTATCCTTCAAATATTTTGGGTGCTCACAATCCAGCTGAAAACCCGTATTTCGGTGCGATTGGTCCGAATGGCCTTAACCTTGGCTTGGTAAATGTAAATCCTCTGGTATCAGTACAAGTACAGAAAACTGAATTTGGCGGGAAAGTGGTTAAACCCTTGGTCAACCTACATATTACACCAAATACCAAGATCTTCGGTGCTGTGGGCAATCTCTTTAAGTCGAAACCAAGTGCAATACACAATAATCACTACCATCATCACGAACATCATGTTTCCCAAATTGAGCATGATCATCATCATGATGGTCTCATTGTTCCTAGTTCAGGGCCAATACATTATTTCCCACCAACGGCGCCCAGCTACAGCAAATATAATATTGAAACATTACACAGTACGCCAATATTTGAATACCACTCGGGTTCTAATGTTTATAATAAGCCTTATGCTATTCCTGATTACGAGGATCATCTTGAACACACAAATTCAGTGGAAGGTTATCCCCATTTTCCCACAACGGCCAATGGTTTCGACTCCAACACAATATATTCGCATTCCGCGCCAGGCAGCACTTACGAGCACTATCCCCCGGAGAGTGCAAGTTATAGTCCCTCTTCCCTTGGATATAATCCAACGCCAGACAATGATTTGACCCCACAAGGCTACTCCAGCGCTTTTGCTGCCAGTGGTTATGATGGCCACCAAGATTATGACAATCTGTACGATAGACGTGCACTAGTAAACCAATCATCAAGGTTTTCTGAATCAGAACCTTCTCGTAAGGGAAAGCAATTGAAATTCAGCAGCACACAGATTCCGAATCAGGCCCCTTGGGCTGCCGAGGGCAGTTCTTATGTAACCTTCCCCAAAGATCGTAGAAGACGACGTAGTATTAGCGAAGAAACCGCACAAAATATTAAACTGCAAGAGGTATTAAGAGCTGTAAAGAACTTTTGCTACAGCATAGATACCTAAATTAATTTCCACAAACTGTGACTGGAACTCAAATTAATGATTTTATTTAAAAAATTTCTTTTAGCGTGCGTATTATGGCAACTTTCCGGTTCAAAAGAATTGCCGTCTTAATGAAGTCTGTTGTCGTCGTCCGTTGCACTCACCTCTGCCAAAACAACAATATGGTCGCTGTGGTGTACGCAATGCCGCCGGCATTACAGGTCGCGTTAAGAATCCCTCGTATATCGATGGTGACAGTGAATTTGGGGAATATCCCTGGCACGTAGCCATACTGAAGAAGGATCCCAAAGAATCTATTTACTCCTGCGGTGGTACACTCATCGATGCCCAACATGTTATAACTGCAGCTCATTGCATTAAATCGTAAGTTCACTACTCTTAAAAATTAATAATTGAATAGTCTTTCCTTAACTATTTTGATTTTCGTTTTAGACAAAATGGTTTCGAATTAAAGGCACGTTTGGGTGAATGGGATGTTAATCATGATGTGGAGTTCTTCCCCCACATTGAACGTAATGTTGTTGCGGTGCACATTCATCCGGAATATTATGCTGGCACGTTGGACAACGATTTGGCCATTTTGAAAATGGATCAACCTGTAGATTTCAGTAAAAATCCACACATTAGCCCAGCCTGTTTACCTGATAAGTTCGCTGATTTTACTGGCGCTCGCTGCTGGACTACCGGTTGGGGCAAAGATAATTTCGACGACCATGGCAAATACCAAAATATTCTGAAGGAAGTCGATGTACCAATACTATCCCAGCAGCAATGTGAAACACAGTTGCGTCAAACTCGCCTGGGCTATGGTTACAAATTGAATCCAGGTTTCGTGTGTGCCGGTGGTGAGGATGGCAAAGATGCTTGCAAAGGTGATGGCGGTGGTCCCTTGGTTTGTGAACGTAATGGTGCCTGGAATGTGGTTGGTGTGGTATCTTGGGGCATTGGCTGCGGTCAAGTAAATGTGCCTGGTGTTTATGTCCGTGTTTCTCACTATTTGGAGTGGATACGTCAAATCACACAATACTACAAATGATTAGATGCTTTCGCTTACACAACTCCACGACACAGCAAATGTTGTTTTTCACGTGACATATTTGAATTTCATTTCTAAATCATCGCCATTTTTTATATAATTTTTATTTTAACTATTTTACTTTTTTTCTATAACCGAAACATTTAAGAGACGTCTTTTTATTTATTGTTAGTGTTGTTGAGCGCACGTGCGCTTTCAACTATTTATTATTATTTTTTTAATACTTTTTTTTGTTATCAATTGAGATTTGTAAACTTAATGATCTAAATAGGTTTTCTATCTGCCAAACTTTCCAAATCAAGAAAGTTGGTCAAAAGATCTGTGTGTGATGTATTTAGCATGTCAGAGAAATAATTAGGTTCTTATTATTTAATAGTTTTAATAATGTATTTAATTTATTTTTGCATGTAATAAATTATAAATAAAGTTTTGCATTTAGAATTTAATGTAAATGGATTCTAATTTATTAAATTTATTTATTATTATTTTTTTATTTACGAAATGTTACCAAGACAAGTTATAAAGCAAACCAGGTTTTAAACCACGACCCCTGGAGTGAGAGACAGAGACTAGCACACTATACAAAGAGAAAAGAAGGTTTTATTTTCAAGTAATTTCTTAATCAAGACATTTGTAAATTTTAATTGAACTTTAGTGATTTTTAATCAGAAATAATTTTTAGTCAGGCTTAAGTTCAGTAATTTCAATTCTTATTGAATGACATATTTTTATTAATTAATGTGAGTTTCTAAAGAAGAGAAGAAAAATTAAACTTAGACTTTATTAGCTGGGGGAAAAACCGATACTTTTCTGTGCAGCCACGCACTTCATCAGCACCCTAGTCTATCTACTTGGGTAGAGATTCTTATTAACATCAGCTATTTAACTTAAATTTACAATGAAACGGAATATGAGAAACGATTGTTGTGTATACAATCGATTTACCTTTGGTAAACACATTTATAAGTATCACTATTAATTTTCTGTTTTTCCATTTTTTTTTTTTTTCATTTTTCTATTTAGGTTAGCACGAAATTATATTACTCTACCTAATTATGTCTAATTATTCTTGCTTATCTTTAGTAATTTCTTAATACTAGTATTAGAGCCTGTTTTACCAATGCTATTTAATAACCAATTCATATCATATATAGAACAGCAATGAGTAGTGAAATAGTGAGTAGAGTTGAATCATGACTTATAATTTCTTGTACTTATGCGCACTCATACTTATTTCAATGTTGTCTATGAATCAGATTCACTCGAAAGTTTCAGATCAGATTTCACTCGAAGTGCGCATCAAACACATACAACATTTATGATGTTATTTATTTAAATTTTTATCAACTCAATGTCTGTAGACGATGCAAACTAAGTATGATTCGCAATGCGAACTTCGCATACGAACATTAAAGTTCTCATTATGAGGTTATGTGTTTGCTCTGTTGTTTTTATTTTCTTTTTTGTTTATTGTTTTTCTTGTATTGTATTAATTCAAAAATAGCCCCTTTTTAATATACGCTTAGCAAAAAATTTCAAAAAAGGTAATAGGGTTTGGAATTAAACATTTTTGGTGGAAGCACTTGCCTACTGGATTATCCAACTTAACGATAATTTAGCAAGGCGTTAGAGAAAAATAATCGATTCTTCAGAAGTTATTACTTTCTTTATTTGGCAACTTGTTCATAAAAACTATTTAATCAAAAAAAAAAAATCATTCTCCTCATTTAGAAACTTGCACATCAATTTTTTAATTTTAAGTAATGTGATTTGTAAGCGAGTAACGAAATTTGGTAATCAGAAATGTAAGGCATTATATGGCAGGTAGTTCTAAAGGTAATGTGTAATTTTTTATATGGATGAGTTGAATGAGCTGAATTAATGCAAGTAGTATAAGTATTTTGCTGAAACTAGAAATCAAACTGAGGTGATTTATGAGTGTGTGTGTGTGTGTGTGTGAGGAATTCATATTTATTGCAACTTATACTTATAAATCAAATTTAATTTTTTTAAATTGTGTTGTAATTTTTACAAAAACAGGCTGTTATGACTTTTGACTATTGGACACTGATTTACAGGCGTCCAGTAGTCTGCTCCAATACTCTTTTTTACCCCATCTCCTACGATTTTTTTAAAAAATACTAAAAACCATATTATGACTGTGGGTTAAGATATGGATTTTTTGTGTTGTTGGATGTATGAAATGTTATATCTATGTATATAAAGGAGGCTCGGTTTAAATTTTCTGCTTTAGTTTGCTTGAAAAATTGGGTATCAAGTTCATTTTGTGGGAAAAAACTAATTATTGTTATTTAACAGATCTCTGTTTTTTTGTTAAAATCGCCAAAAATTTAAAAAAAAATCGCCAAAATTAAAAAAAAATTTCTAACACTAAAATAAATCGCGAAATTCGAAACAAATCACCCAAATAAAAAAATCGTCAAAATTAAAAAAAAACCCCAAAAACAGAAAAAATCGCCAAAACGCGAAAACGCGAAAAAGGCGCCAAAACCAAAATAATTGTTTATATGAAAAAAATCGCCAAAATGAAAAAAAAATCGCCAAAATGGAAAAAAACGGCAAATTGAAAAAACGGCAAAAACCGAAAAAAACGTCAAAATGAGAAAAAAAAGTGTCAAAACTTAAAAAGCGCCTAAATGAAAAAAGTCGCCAAAATGAAAAAACGCCAAAAACCGAAAAATTTACATAAATAAAAAAAATCACCGAAATGAAAATAAAGTCGCCAAATTAAAAAAAATCGCCAAATCGAAAAAAGTCGCCAAAACTAAAAAAAACGAAAAAAATCGCCAAATCGAGAAAAAAAAGTGTCAAAACTAAAAAAAAGCCAAAATAAAAAAACGCCTATATGAAAAAAATCGCAAAAAAATTAGAAAAATCGCCAAACTAAAAAAATCGTCAAAATTAAAAAAAAAACGTCAAAAACCAAACAAAATCGCTACAACGAGAAAAAAAGTGCCAAAACTAAAAAACCGCCAATAAACGCAAAAAGCCCCAAAACTATATTTTATTTATTTATTTATTAAACATATTAATGCAAAGTAAATTTGCATAATATGGTGTTGCACAAATATGGGCGGAGTAACGTAGACCATATGCCCAAGATGGTATTAACAGTATTTTATAAGGTTTTGTGACTGAGGGTACACGACCTATGCCTTCACATAGGAAGTAGGCAACGTGGTTGTTAAAGAAATTCCACAAAAACCCGCAAGATTATACGGTTATCCGTGGCAGATCAGTCAACCAGTGCGAGCGAGACGAAAAACTCTCGAAGGCCAAACAACACACACAAGCCTGACCGCACTTAAGAAATAATTACGATGACGCGAGAAATGTTCCCCGACCCAGAGCTGCTTAACGACTGCCCCCCCCCCAAAACTATAAAAAAACGCTTTAAGCCGAAAAAACCCAAAAACGAAAAAAATGCCAAACTATATTTTATTTATTCTAAAGTTCGTATTGAATTACATACATATCTCGTGTCCGTGCGGAACCCTTCGTGCGCGGGTCAAGGTCTCACTTCACTGAATTTATTTTGTTAATTTTTTTTTGTCTTATTTTATAAACAAACTTTGTTGAATTTTTGAATTAAAAATATATTTTATTTCTAAGAGCATATTTTTGACATTTTAGTGCATATTTTCAAGTTTTTAGTGCATATTGAATGCACATAAAACTATTTCTTTAGAGCATATTTCTGGTTTCCCTGATTATAATAGCAATTAGCAATTAGCTTGTTACAGCTGTAACACTCAAAGAAATAGTTATAATAGAACGCCAAGCAAATATATAAACTCAAATTCGCTTTCTATATTATTAATATCAGAGTTTTATTATCTCAAAATACATATAAAACGTATGTGGCAAACTATAATGTACTTATGGAACTTTTCGTCAAGTTTCGTCAAATGTCATTTGCTTAAGTTAAGTGCCAAACTGAACGCACATTCCGTACGGAAAACACTGGGCATTTTTTAAACTCAAGCAAACAGCATCAGAAAATATTCATTTTCTTGTTTCTTATTTTAAACTCAGAAAAGAAAGCAAACTTTTATTTTAATTCTTTGTTTTACAATACACATATGCACACATACACATGAGTTTATTTACATATGTACGTTCATTGTTGTACTTTTTGGTAGGCAAAACAAATAAAAGAAGTAATAACGTGGTGGATATAATTATACGTGAATGTTTAATAGATAAGGACATTACAACAAGTTAATTGATTGAATTGCATTCATTTAGTAGTTATAAGAAGAAACAAAATTACTAAAAAATTTTTAACAATACCTATATGTGCAGCTGTGGCGAAAGAATACTTAAGTGCATGTAAGTACATTGTGGCCACCTAAAAGTCACATCTGAATTGCTTAAGTATTTGACAATTTGACAGACTTATCGTTCGATTCTGGCATTAGCTTATGCCAGCTTATTCATATTATAGGTGGGACCTAAGTTTGGTCGAATCGTTATCTTGCATTGTTGCCAATGTAAGATTTAAATACCAAACAAACAATAAATGAGGTAACACTGAAACAAATCCAATCGATAAGACTATACGTGTAAACACTAGGATTAATATAGAAAAATTTATGTCTGCAAAAATCTTACATTACCCTACGTTAAAACATAAAATCAAAAAGTCCCTTATATCCAAAATAATAAATAAAATACTGGTTTATCAAATTTACTCAGTAGTAATAACAGCTAATAAGGCATTAACTTTTTAAAAGAAAGAAAAAAAGAAGACTTTTAAGCATGTGGAATCTTTTTGAATGACAAATTAAATTGAAAATCAAAAGACTTATCCTGAAAAATTTAAGTAAATCTTTTTAAGCCAAATTTAAGAAATTTTAACTATTTCCTTGCACCAGGACAATGATCTTAACAAAGCAAAATTACAATGTTTACAGTGTATGTTGTAGTAAAAGTAAAGACTTCCCCGTGTTTACAATAAAAGTCTATTTGTAAGCAAAAACACCTACTTTTATAGGAGTACATACGTGCCAAACTCTTATTACTCGTATAAGCTAAAAACACTCTTTATTAAAGCTTCCGCAAATAATCAATTTTAATTAATTTAAAAAGAAAATACAATTATACATAAGCATATAAATTCCAATAAGTGAACATACTTTTTCAAACCTTTTCAATAAACATACATAGTGCATTTAATTTTACTTAAATATACTACCAACATGCTAACAAAATATTGAGTATGAAAAAATTGACGGTTGACTAACTTGAAGTATGCATGTTTCTATTGCCGTGGTATAAAATTGATGTATAACAAGCAAGCAGTGGACATTCCATAAATTATTGTTGAATAGTAATGTATTGCGGGATTAAAATACATACGATAGCCTGCGTGATTTTAGGTAAGTTATAGCGAAAAAAACGAGTAATACAAGGGATTGTCTCAATAATAGTTTTAGCACTGCACTGTCCTAGAGAAACAGTGGGACGTCTGACAAAACGTAATGGCTATAATACTTATCAAACGCACGCTGTGCATTCACATAGTAGTGGTGCGTTATTTGAGCCTCAAGAGCAGCACACAGTTCCAGATCGTGAAACTGCCAGTGGAGGTGTTGGTGGTTCGAATGACAACAAATATGACAACAGTTACTACGAATACAAAATAACCTCGTCCAGTAGTTCTCCAGGTCATTCTGATGGCTCGCCTTCCTATCATTTGATTAGTGAACCACATTCGAGTGGTCACAAATCGGGATATAGCATAGGCAGTGGTTTGCGCTCTATAGCGCAAGGTTCTGCTAATCAAGCTTTTAGCGCTGTGGCCTCTCAGCACGCAGCTGCAAAGCAGGCTGCCTTTTTAGCCAAAAATAGTTTAGCTCAAGCTGCTTCTCAGGCGGCTGCTACCGCTCAAGCAGCGTTGGAAGGTAAAGAAGTGCTGCTGCAAGAACTGCAACATCAGGCGACGAATGCTCAGAAAGCACTTTCCAGGGAGTTGGAACAGTTGCAGGCAGCTAAAATTGCAACCAAGTTGGCACAACAAAATGCTCAAGCTGCCCACAATCATATAGCCGTATTGACGGCTGCCATCAATAATGCCAAATCTGTGGCAGAACATGCTGATCAAACCTCTCAAGAAGTTTCCAATCAATTCGCCTCCCAATCTGCTATGGTGGGGCAAGCTAAAACTAGATTGGATCAAGTGGAAGAACAATTAAAACAAGCCAGTATTGATTATGACGCTACAAAAGAGGCTACACTTAAGGCATCTTCGTCAGCCGCGGAAGCTCAAGTGAATGCTTCCAAAGCTGCTGCTCATGCTACATTGGAGCTGCACGATAGTGCACACAACGGTTCCGGTGGCGACGATGATTCCTATGAAGATGCCCAGCCATTTGAGCACTCGCATCACAATGACCAGTCGTCAAGTCGGCAAAAGAAGTCAAAACGATCATATAAAAATGAACAATATTAAATCAAAGACTTATTTATTTATAATAATTAAATGGTATTTTTGTATGTTCCCTATTAACGATAATGTTCTCAATTTGGTAAATTACATTCAATAAATAAATTAAGCGTTTAAACAAAATAAAAGTTAAATTGCTAAAACTCAAATTTTTAATGACATGCTAAAGTATAGAAATACTGCAATGAATAATTACTGCAAAATTAAAAAAAAATCTCCTGAGCTTTAGATACATTTCTAGGAAGTTTTCATAAAAAATGTGAAGTTGTTATTTAAGACTTAACCCCATATGCAAAAAAATTAATGCATGCTTCAAGTGCACGTTACACCGGTTTTTGTATGGCAATTGTGTCTTAACGTACACTTCAAGCACGCTTTAATTTTTTTGCATATGGTGTTAGATTCTAAGTACATTTCATTAGATGATCTTCTAAAATATTACTTTTATGCCCTCTTATTATTGAGAATATAATTGAAGAACAAATTATTGAATCTTAAACCAAAATTTAGAAGTCGAAATCAACATCCGTAATATTTGCTGGAGGCAAATTCCGGCACTCGTTATCGATTGAAATTACGAAATATTTAAATTAAAACGCAGAACATTGAAGATTTTTTTATTCAAAATATGTACATATGCATGTATGGATGTGTTTTCTCACAATTTGTGATTTTATACAAGGCAACGCTGCCTTTTGGCATGAACATATCCGACTGGTTGCAAGAAATCCGGTTAGTAATTCAAATTTTTGTAATGTAAGAACGAACAGGATGCAAGATTTCAAAATTTGTTGTGATGCTTCCTATAAGTAGTTTCCGTTATGTACATATGACCCGGAAAGATAACATTTAAGTATTTCAAGGTGCAAATACGGCCGATAAAATCAATGACATTTTGACGCTCATATTAATGTAAATACGACTTCGTGTAGAAACTGTGTTATGTACACACGTCGAAAGTATACACACAGCTGACTTTTTACCTCAACAATTTAAAATTTTTTCACTGATAGGAACAGAAAATGTAGCTAGCTACAAAAAAATTAAATTAAACGAACTGAAAATATAGTATTCAATATCTGAATAAGGGAAAAATATGCAAATTTTGAGTACGCATTAAGACTTGCATACAATGCCTAATAATGGAAAAAATGTATATCGCTCCTTTATAGCAATATACACATATCTCAAAAGCGGTTTGCATGAAAAAATCGTTATATCGTAATTAATCCAGTATAAAACTTTCACTTAAAAGACTTTGTACATGCATCTTTTGAGACAATCAATTATTTTTATATCTTCATTGAGTTGTATGTAAATTGAAAAGTTAAAGCTTATTTTCTGCAGACAGCTTTTTGAGTTATGCCTCTGTTGCAATAAAGGAGCGATATGTATTTAAAATTTAAAACTGGGCAATTTACAAGTTTTATGCATTTTCAAAAAGTAGCAAACATGAAAGAAAAAAGAAACGTTCAACTTTGTATATTAATCAGTAATACAATAGAAAGCAAACAGTTTCCATACGGATGCTCACAACATCTTTGATTAACCAAAAACGAAAGTGTAAACTAGGTTGCCATTGCACTAAATCAAAATATTACTTGTTAGTAATTTTTATAAATTTTGATTCTTACTTCTAGCATATTTATTTATGATCGCTTTAATAAACTATTGCTAAAAGGTTTGGGGAACATCTAGAAGCGAAGTAAAATAGCATCTCAATCTGCATATTCATACATATTCATATTTACAAAATAGAACATTTCCCAGGTTTTGTAAACAACGATATCATACAGTGTTTATTGAAAATCGACGGAATTCACACCGCTATATCATTATTAATTAAACCTTCAATAACGCTTAGTTATGTACAAAGTTAAATTTAACTTCCAATCAATACAACGACAGTATTTTCAAAACTTCATTAACAAAATACTTTAGTAAAGCTAAGTACAATTTCTGGTATTAATCTTTTTGAACTAGGTTTATTGCCTTGTCCCCGCACAATATTCCTATTGTATAAAAAGTGCTACATAGGCTCACTTCAATTTCCAAAGTCAAATTTAATACTGAGTAAGAGTTTTACTATTAACATTTCCTTCAGGGGTATTGAAGAAGACTTACTGCCGTATTCAGAAATATATAATGTTGGTTTAGAAAAGGTTTACACAACAAATGTTGCATGGAAATTTGTTTGGTAAACGTTTTTTTAATATTTATATATTTAATTTAAAGCTTCTGTTTCAGTTTAGTAAAGATTTTTGGCTTCGACTGCCTATGATGTTCACAATTGTTTTGTGATTTGGTATGTAAATGCCAGCTACATATCAAAATGCACTATTTTCAGTTTTATTTCAGATTTTAATTTCACACGTTCGATTCTCTGTTATTAATTATTCATCATAATCACTCTGTAAGAAAATGGGCAAACTGACTAATAACGACATCAGTCGTAAAACAACTCTATTTTAAAGAACAGCTCTTGCATTTGTAGTTAGTCACAAGAACATTCACAAAAATACTCTTAAAAATATCACGGACATATGGTCTTAGTAGTATGTTTAAATAAATGAATAAATAACGACTTAACTAAGCCTTCACATAGGACCGCAAATATGAACAAATATTTAAGCTAAATCAGTCATAAAGTCGAATGCCAAACAATAAACCAATAAGCCTGAACGCACTTCAAAATAATTACGATGACAGGAATGCTGTTCTTTAGGCCACAGTTGTGCGTTACCTCCTATGTATAAACATATAAAGAAGATTTTGTCAAGTGCCGACCATATTGCATATTGCATTTTTTATATATCACATGACCATTAATATGAAGTCCTGATTCATAGCACATTTAAATATTAATTTAATGCATACATAATGCACCTTAGAACCGTCCCACTGAAATTCATTATTGGACAACATAATTGTAACAATCAATTTAATTATTTATATATATATAAACTTTAAAAAATTTTATTAAAATACCATTGACAGTGTTAAATGAATAGATTAAAACAAGTAACTCACCTTCCGGACCATTCGCTTCCCATTTTGGATTAGCACACCTTGGTGGGTATTTCATGAAACACCACCTGCTACTTGCAAACACTATGCTAAGATTATGCACTTTTCAGAGCAAACCTTTGATATTTTTTCCCATTACATATATAAACTACACTTTTATTTGCTTTTTTTCTTTGGATATTATAAATGAACTTAATATATTTGGCAAATATATTCCACTTCATCCACATAACTTACACTTCATTTTACAATTTTCTTTACTTTCATTTTTTTAAACTCAACAGATTAAACTTAAATTTTGATTATTAAATAATAATAATAACACACCGATTTCATAGGTTAACGACAAAACTAAGCAAGACAAGAAACTACGCGCGAAAATCGTTGGCAGTCTTACACTATTAGTAGAGTGTAAATACGTCGAAACAGCTGATCTTATTTGTTTTGCTTTTTCTCTGAAGAAAAATACAATTGCATGCCTAAATTAACGTAATCTTGAAAATTCCTCTTAATAAATTTGTATTTATTTTAAAAAATGGCTACAACTGTTTTAAAATACATCGGCCGCAAAACTGACTTTAAGGGGCAGACACTGTGGGAAATTGTTGGAGACTTAAAAGACTATGGTGTGGGACGTCTAGTTATACGCAACATGTTTCAGCGTTATCCTGAACCTTGCTATTTTAGAATTTTGAAAGTGCAGCCTGTGGACCATGCTGTAAGTCAACAAAACTGTTTGCAAAGACTCTTATTTGCATTGCATCTAAATTTTTTTCAGGACCCCGAATCCGCACGCAAGGTTAAGGTTACCGTGGAGAAAACCTGGCGTGGTGTTACCCTGCCCAAGCCAATTGAAATTTACCGAACAAGTTACAAGGCCGATTATGAATTGATTGACAAGGAAGATGAATATAAATACTTTCAAAATACGAAAAAGGTTACTGAGAAAATATTGTCTAACAAAGTGGAACTCCCTCCCCTTTTACGTGAGTTTGCTACTGATGAAACGGGTGAAAAACATCCTATGATGAAAGTGCACTTTAAGAAAAATGATAACAAATTTGTGCGTGTCGCAAAAGAAGGTGAAGAACCTACCATAAAAATGACGATGGGTCTTGGAGAACCGTCTCCTATCAGCCGAAAATTATATGACGGTGTGCTGTAAACGTATTAACTGAAAATACATGCAGCTATTATAGATTTAAAAATTTTTAAATAATCAAACTGGGAATTTGCCGATATTGACTAAGTAATAATTAATATTTGAACTGGTGATCAATATCAATAAAATTCGTTCAAAAATAAATTGTAAAATTCTAAAAATTAGCGTATTTCTAGGTGACGCAGGCAATACAGATTAAAAGGTAATTATAGTAATAATATAATTATTCCTGCATTTAAGTTTAAACTTTTTAGTCTCAACACAAATTTGATATTGCTTGGAAGAACAGTAAATATACCAATTAAAAGTTAATTTGATTTTGTTAGAAGGAAATAGTTGTAGGTACATACATTTCACCAATTTATTATTTATCATATTATCTACATACAATTACAAAATGCTAATTTGTTTTATTAAAATAGTTTGTTTCTAACTGGCAAAGACGGCTGAATGGACCATTATTAAATATTTCTACATAAATACAGTATACATACAAAATTTATAGTACATTTGTCTAATAATCTCAATGTCTGGCCTCCAGCTGCCGTAATTTTCGTGTTAAATTATCAACCTCTAAGCCCAAGACATCCAAATTTTCCTAGAAAACAAAACAAAAAAAAACTGTTAGTAAGAAAGTAAACAATTTTTATTAAGTTTTGCTTTCACCTTTAAAGTAATATTCTTGAGCAGGGTGTCCTCTAAAACAGCTTGCAATTTTTTATTGATTTCCAGGGATAGTTCTAAGGACATACTTTTATTTTCAACACCCTTAATACCACTGTATATGGCCGACATAACTCCGTTGCCATATTTAGCCAATTCACTTTTGTTCTGATCGCTTTTCGAGGAAGTTAAGGCACCCACTTGATCGCGCAACATATAATATTGTACCACTTTAGATTTCTTTTGAAGTTCAGCAACTAACGAAAGCGTATGTTGTTCGAGAAAATCAATTTTTTCAGCTTGTCGGGCGGAAGCTTGTTGCAAACGTAAAATACGTTCCACTAAATGTTTTTTGGAAGGTCCCTGTTGAAAAATGATTATGAATGCCGATTGAAAAATAAACTAATTTACGCACCTTGTTATCTTTAAAATCTATATCTCTTCCTGTGACTGTATCCGACTCAGAAGATCCACTTCCTCGTCTGCTACTGTCCATACTTTGGCCTTCTGTTGTACTAATACTGCTGTGTCGGCTGTGTGATCTTTTAACATCCAAACTCTCCATCGCCGTCAATTTATCTTCGTTTTCCTTTTGGTGATAGCCATTACTTTGTGTGGGATGCCGACATCTGGAACAAATAAAACTACCATGATGATCACCATTTTGTTCGGCAGCTCTTTTGAATTTGACTATTTCTCTTTGCAATTCCTTAACTATTGTGACATGTTTGTGTTTGCTGGCTTCAAAATCGCCCAAAACATTCTCAAGTTTGATTTTTGTATTTTCGTAAAGCTTTGTCTTTTCCGATAAATGTTTGGTTAATAGCAAACGTTCTTCGTTTTTTTGGTTTTGTTCTTGCTTCAGTTGATTTTCCAATACGGAATACTTTTCGTCAAATTCTAGACGTTCCTTTTTTAATAATTCATTTTCAGCTTTTGTGCCTTGAGCCTAAAATATTTTAATTTATTTATTAATAATATTATGTATTTATTTATTAATACATATTCTAAAGTAAATTTGCACAAATATGGGCGGAGTAACTAGATCATACATATGTCCAAGATGTTATTAAGAGTATTTTAAAAAAGTTTTGTGACTGACTGTACACGACCTGCTTAAAACTCAATTACATATCTTTTGTTATTTACGTACATATGCAATAAATAAAAATGTCCATATATTTATTTATTGCAAATTGCGATTGTATTTTAGATCCATAATAAAATCGCAATATTTAGTTTAAAATATATGTATGACCATATTTACAGAAAATTTTGGACCCAAACATGAAATTTGCCTTTGTGTGATAATTTTCAAACATGGCAACATTTTTCCACATATGGAAATCACTCAATAAGTTTCTGAGAACATAACCTATAAAAATGATGTTCACAAATGGAATATCAGCGACCACTCAGAATATAGCCTCGGTGGCGCAGTAGGCAGCGCGTAAGTCTCATAATCTTAAGGTCGTGAGTTCGAGCCTCACCCGGGGCATTCGCTTTTTTTATTTTTTTGGGTTTTTTTTTTACTAAAATTAGTTATTTTAATTTTCAATTGAATTTTTCAAATTATTTTAGAAGAAAAAAAATAATAATTTGATGGATATTAAAATTGTTCAAAAAATTTTAATTTATTTGAAAGCTTTTTTTATCTAAGAATTTATATGCAGAAAATAACGTACGGAAATGGAATACAAGTTTTGTTTCAAAATAACTTTAGAACTTACCATTGATTTTAATAAGCATATCTGATTTTGTAAATCAACTACACTTTCACTCATTTCCTTGTTAAAACTTAAAAGTTCTTTTTCCTTAGCACGCAATTGCAGCAAATCCTGTTCGTTGTCCTGCAATTTTTGCACAGCTTCAATTAGCTCTTGAGTCATAGAAAAGATTTTATCTTCGTTTCTGTAAAACAAATACGATAAGCAAGCAAACCATTTATAAAGTAGGCCGCTTGTGTTTTAACTTACAACGTATTTTGAGTTTTTAAAACTTGTAACTCTTCCAATTGAATGCGTAATTTTGCGGAATTTAACATTTCTTCGCTATATGAATTCTGTACATGATTGTGTTCATCTTGCAAACTAGTATAGCTTGCTAGCAGCTGACCTTTCTGTAACAATAAATTACAAATGAAAAAGTTATTTTGATATTTAATATTTTATTTAACTTTTCACCTCTTGTGTTTCCTTGTTTAATTGATCTTGCAATTGTTTGATTAGATCTTTTTGTACTTCAGTTTCTTTGAAAAGTTTATCTAACTGTTCGTTTTTGTTGGCAATTTCGTGTTTCAATAAAATCGTTTGGGCCTCAAACTCTATTTTAAGTTTTTCTTAAGAAATAAATGAAAAAATGTATATACATATATATTTTTTTATAAAACTAATTGCGTAATATAATACCATTGGCTTTCTCCTCTAATTTGCTGGGAGCATTACGTTCCTCCTCCAGTTTCTTTTCCAAAGCCTTTTTAAAACAAAAAATATCTCAATATGATGAAAATTTCGTTGAAACAAGCAAATACTTGCCATTTTAGCTTCGGTTTCCATGCTTGATTTATTCATATGATACTTTAGCTTTGACTCCAAATGGCCATAATCCGTTCTTAGTTTTTCACATTCTCTTTGGTATTTACGGACCTCATTGCACTAAGAGAATTTGTTTTATATGTATGTGTGAATATATTAAAAACGAGTTAATATTAATTATGCATACCTTCTCATCCATTAGATAGGCAATACGGGATTTTTCTTCATTTAAAGCCTGAAATTTGGTTGCGTAGTTTTTAATTTCTTTCCTAGCTTCTGCCAGTTGTTTTTCCACCAATTCCTTCTCTTTCTTGGCATCTATTACGGACTTTTCTTTCATGGCAAACTTAATTACTGTGGATTCTTTTTCTCTATTTGCAAAATCTTTTTCTTTTCGGAACTGAATGTACAAAAACAATTTCAAATATAGAAGCAAATTATAATATAATAATAAATAATTAATTTTATAAAATTTACATGAAGAAATTCAGGGCAATTATGAATAAAATTCCGCGAGAAATTTCTCCCTTTTCCAATTAGAATTTTTTGTTTTCCATATTACTTGCCATAAGTTGGAATTGTTCCCCGGGAAAAATTATTCCCGGGTTATGATTCGGTAGATGTATTTCGTTGCTGCTTAGGAATTTCATCAGTAGTTACATTAAACTTAATGAAAACTTAATAAAAACACCTACGAAAGTTAATGCAAAAGCTAAAATAAAGTTTTTGCCGTTTTAGCTCTTTCAAGAATTTTTTGGTGGCGGCAATTTTAATCAACAATGAACATACACACTTCGTAACAAAACTTTCGTCGTTATTGTGACTGAAAATTCCGAAGAATTTTTATATGAAAATTAATATATAATTTCGGAAATTCCATTAAAGTGAATGATTTATTTAACTATGGCTTTAGAATTCGTAATTTACGTAGCTTTACGCTAGTTTTAAATATGTGCAATGTTCACACAATTTTAATTTAATTTTTTTTATACAAAAAGATCAAATTCTTTTAAAATTTATTCAGGGCAATTATGAATAAAATTCTGCGAGAATTAGAATTTTTTGCTTTCCCTATTACTTGCTATTCGTTCTATTACTAATTATTCGCCGGGAAACATTTCTCGCGGAATTTTATTCATAATTGCCCGCATTATCTCAAAATTATTTCAGTTAACATAAGAGAAAATAATTAACTTACTGCTTCTTTTTCTTTTTCCAAAATGGCATTTTCTCTTTGGAACAAAGTAATCATGTTATCTTTTTGCTTTAAAGCTGCTTTAAGTTGTTCCAACTGTTGTTCGTATTCTAACTTTTGTTGTTGAAAATGGTGTTCGCAATATTCATGTTGCATTTCTTCATCATTTACCTCTACATTTACGCACTCAAGATGATTTTCAGCTAAATCTGAGTAACGGACAGTGGGAGAGTTGTTAACCGATGATGACACAGAAGCACTTGTTGCTCCAACATTACTTAAAATAACAGCATTGTGGTCTTCCTCTAAATCTTCGTCTACAGTTGAACTGGTATTAACATTTGAGACATACTCTTTCGTATTTGATATTTTTATGGTCATTTTACTGTCTTCTGATTTTTCTTTAGCTGCTGACAAAGCACAATCATTAGTAGACATTATTGATTTTTGTACATCTTTGTTATCATATATTTCTATTAAATTACTATTAAAAAATATTGTTGAGGAAGCTCCATCTGTTTGGCTTGTATTATTTTCATTTTCAGCTAATGTTGTAAAATCATTTAGTATTTCTTCTCCCGCCGACTGCTCTTTTTCCATTAGCATATTCAATGTTTGAACAATTTCTGCTGACGTTAATTGTTTTTCATCTACAATGGAATGTTGTTTTTCTGGATTTTCGTCACAAATTGCGACATTTTTAAATAATTCTTCATTTTCCATATCTTTTGTATTTACATATATGATTAACACACTTTTAAATGCTACATTAATACTTTTTTGTTTATTTAATTAATTGCATTCACTTGTTTTTTACATCAACATACGTGAAATTTGTTTATTGTAAAAAAAAATTTCACCAAATTCTTCAGTGATGTAAATATAGCGGTTCTTATGACAACGTCATCAAAAGTTATTTATGCTGTGGTAATACCTACAAACATATGCATGTATTGCTAAATTTTGTCAATTCTTTCCTAAAGTAAGTTTAAAATACATATAAAACAAATCTTAATTATTATTATGCAAAACTTAAAAGGATATATAGCTGAAATGTAAAATATATATATCAGTGCTCCAAAAGTTTGTAATGCTAAATCAGCTTGTCGTGTGTGCTCAGCTTAAAGTTTTTGTTATGTAGAATCGGCCAAACTGCCCATATGATAAAGTACAAAGCAAAACTGTGTAAAGTGCTCGCAAGTCGACTGTCTATGTATAAATAATATCAACAAGTTAAAATCTTGAAATTGTTGCTATACATAGCATAAGAGTTAGTTTTTATTACGAACATTGTATAATTTTTATTTAACGTGAAGTTACAGTAGTTAACTGTTGAAATGGATTACCAAACGAACAACTTTTAAGACAAAAACTTTTGGCTCATTCATAGATATTAACTCTAGCGTCATTAACAAAATACATGTTAGTGTGCGACTACTTTGTATTAAAGTTTTTCCCGCCGGAGTGCAAAGAAAGAAGTACGAAAAACTATTTGTGTTTTGAAAACTGTGAAAAATTGTTTAAACAAAATTTAGTTCTATAATAATTTGGTTGTAATTAATTGCAAAATAATTAAAAATGGTTTGCGCTCTAGGCATAGAAGGCAGTGCTAATAAAATTGGTATTGGAATTATGAAAGATGGCGAAGTTTTGTCGAACGTTAGAAAAACCTATATAACCCCAGCGGGTGAAGGTATGTAATTTGTTAATCCTTTAGAACAACAAATCTGATTAGATATTAATATACTTGCTATTTCTATTATAAGGGTTTCTTCCAAAAGAAACTGCTAAGCATCATCGAGAACAAATTTTAGATTTGATAAAAGTCGCCTTAAAAGAATCCCGAATATCTCCTCAGGACTTGGATGTTATATGTTACACCAAAGGACCCGGTATGGCACCACCTTTATTAGTGGGCGCCATAGTAGCGCGTACACTGTCACTTCTGTGGAATAAACCCCTCTTGGGTGTTAATCATTGCATCGGTCACATTGAAATGGGCCGCTTTATTACTGGCGCCAAAAATCCTATTGTGCTGTACGTAAGTGGTGGTAATACGCAAGTAATTGCTTATTCAAATAAACGTTACCGTATCTTTGGTGAGACTATTGATATTGCAGTTGGTAACTGTTTGGATCGTTTTGCTAGAATAATTAAATTGTCAAATGATCCAAGTCCAGGTTATAATATTGAGCAATTGGCGAAGGAGGGGAAACAGTTTGCTAAATTACCGTATGTGGTTAAAGGTATGTATTTATGTTATACTCATTGTCGGTTATACTTCCAAAAAGTAAAAATTGCAAATTATTCTATGAGTACCCTTTTCGAAAGAAAAGTATTCTCGGATAATACATTTTGGAAAATAGTATTTTTTCAGCAGCAATTCTGAGCTTGTTATTGCTTTTTTCTAATTTTTATTTAAAAAAATCTAACATAATAAAAGGAAATATTTTCGCAATTATCTCTCAACTCTGTTCGCACTATAATTTTGGTATGTATTTTATCTATAGGAATGGATGTCAGTTTTTCGGGAATACTATCACATATTGAGGAAATTGCAGACCCATCAAAAAAACGTAATAAACGTAAAAAGGCCGACGATCCTGAAGAACCTGACTACACTAAAGCAGATCTTTGTTATTCCCTGCAAGAGACTATATTTGCCATGTTAGTGGAAATAACAGAAAGAGCCATGGCGCATTGTGAATCGAATGAGGTAAGGAACTAATTTAAAATAATATCGCTACAATTGAGAAAGCAACGTATTTAGAAAATAATGTTTCTATTTTAATCAGAAATAATTTCTTATTCGGGCTTAAGTTCAGTAATTTCATTCAATAAGAATTGAAATTACTGAACTTATTTCTGATTAAAATTCACTACAATTAAATCTAAAAATGTCTCTTTTCTATTTTATTTAATTCTCTTCAAGGTTCTTATCGTGGGCGGTGTCGGCTGCAATGAACGTCTACAGGATATGATGAGAATTATGTGTGAAGAAAGAGGTGGCAAATTGTTTTCCACCGATGAACGATATTGCATAGATAATGGCTTGATGATAGCCCATGCTGGCGCTGAGATGTTTAAATCAAACTCTGTTATGGACTTTAAGGATTCTTTTGTTACGCAAAGATTTCGTACCGATGAAGTTTTGGTAACATGGCGGGAAGATTAATAAGTTAGCAAAAGTATAAAGAATTACAAAATAAAGGATTTTTAAAGAAAACTATACATACAAGCAAGCAAGCAAGAAAAACAAATTCAACATTTTTCAAAACAAACTACATATTTCCATCAGGTATGTATGTAAATTATATTTTCATTGTACCATAATACGGTTTCTTATTAGCTATAATTTATATTTCAATGGTATTTTATGCTTTCACCTCCTCTTCGAACTCCTTTTCTACACCTGTCCAATAGCGCTTCATTTCCATAGGAAACAAACGTTTTCCTTCTATTATGTACACAGCTCCATTTTCACCTTTTTCTAAAACATCCATAATGCAACGCGACACATCGGCTGCACTTTGCTTGTTTAAACGATCTAATACCAAATATGATTCATCACTCATGTCAGGATACAACATTTTTTCAGTGAAGTTTGTAAACATGTCAGTAATGGTGGCACCTGGGCATACAGTTATAAACTTGACGCCACTACGTTTATAATAAATGTCTTTCTAAATTATTTAATTAATAAAATTATTAATTTTTGAACTCAATAATACAAAGAAAATTGCACTTACTCCCATGCAACGAGTAAAATTTATAATTCCTGCCTTAGAAGCAGCGTATATGGGCACTAAAAATATTGGATCTAATCCAACAACCGACGACATGTTACAAACTATACCTCCCTTGCCACCATGTTCTTTACTCATAACCTTCATGGCTGTTAAAGTTGAATTAATTATGCCACCCAAGTTAACCAATAAAGTGCGCTGGATATCTTGATCGTTAAAAATTCCAGCAACATTCAAAACTAAATCTAGTTGGCCGAAGGACTTTAATATTTCTTCGTAAGTAGCTTCTACACCTTTTGCGTTGGCCACATCCATTTTTATTACCAAAAGGCTTTGTGCTGGGAAAGCCGCTCTTAGCATAACAATTTCTTCTAAATTATCTTGTAAATCTATTATGGCAACTTTCTAAAAGATGATTTAATAAATTAATTAGATTATGTTTAATTGATTACAATGAAACTACCTTACTTGAACTTCGTGTAATAACAACTGTTTGACTACTTGCAAGCCTATGCCGCTTGCACCACCGGTAACTAAAGCATGTTTCCCTTGGAAAGCCATTTGGCAGTTGATATTTTTTTTAACTTTTAAATATATCCTTTTGCAGCTGTCGTTTAAGTTTTCAACCGCCAAATAATTAAATATAAATCCACTGCGATCAGTGTTTGTTGGCGTTTAATTTTCTATGCGGTTAGATTATTCAACTGAAGTTGATTTTATATAAATTTTTCCACGACTACTTGTTTATAGTTTGTTATATGATATTCCAATACGGTTTTGCATTGAGATTACTCAACTTTTATGTTATATGCAACAAAATATTGCAGGTGTAGTTGTAGATATTAATTTCAAATGTTATGATTACTCTCCTCAATCAATGAGGTGTTGCAAATTTGTTTTATATTTATTATATTTTTTTATTCATATGCTTGGGTTAATAATTAAAATTGTTTTGCTTTGTTTTTATTCTGAATTTAATTGTTGATTTTAGTTTTATTGAATTTCTTTGATTGAATATACTTGTTCCTCTAAAAATTATGCAATCGTTTACTTTTGCCAAGAAAACGATATAAACGGTCGTATTCTGCAAATCAGTGTGATATTAAACAATGTATAAAAGCTAAGTAAAAGCTTTTGAAATTGCAAGATTTATAGCGTTGAAGTTGGAAAAAATGATCTATTATAAATTAACAAACTTAAAATACAAGAAAAACCGACTTACACTTCAGATATTAATAGTTTGTTTTTAAAAGCACGTTTTACTAAAAAATTAAATTAAATACACTTGTATGCATCTATGTGATATAAGGGTATATCTATGGCTTAATATAAGGCGGAATTCAAATTTTCAATATTTTACAGGAGAAGCAAAAAAAATGAAGAAAAACTAAAGAATTTACATGTACGTAATTTTTTAAGTGGCCATAAGTTCTCGATTTTTAACTGTAACGTACTAAGATCTTCTAGGACGATGCAACTATACGTTATCTTCCAGAAAAGTTAAAAACGCGATTTCGAAAAAAATGAGATACGGCCTTTTTATATTAAGCCATCGATATGAAAATAAAAACAGTTGAAATTTTTAATTTTGCCCCTTTTAAAAGAACAAGTGCGACATGTACATAATTACCCAACAATAATTTCGCTATTTAAAAACTTTTCTTTCTCTAGGTTAGTTTAGGTTAGGAAGGGTCCACTCGGAGACACAATTGGGTCCATTGTGATTCCCTTCTGTTGCCCAAAAAGTAATATTTCTTTCTCTAAGTAATATAAAAAAAAATTCTGTTGTGATTTGCTCTTTCTCAAATAAACATTTCGTACTTAAATGTGCATTGGAAGACGAAAAACTGTCGAAGGCCAAACAACCGCACTTAAGAAATAATTGCGATGACGCTAGAGTTGTTCTTCAACCCAGAGCTGCTTAACGACTGATATATGTACATATTTACATACATATATGATCGCCTTATGTATTTATAAAAAAATAATTACGTATATAAAGGGTTTGGGCAATTCCATTGTGACGGGTGTGACAGTGATACTCACATTTTTTTGTTATAATTTAAATAATATACAATTTATAATTAAAAAAAATTCGCGACTCCCAAAGATGTTGATCCTACAAACATTTAATAATATATAGATACTGAGAGAACATGATTTCTGCTCAGAATGGCTATCAAAAGGCTGTGACGGGTGTGACATTGCAAATCTCAGTTCTTACAGAATTATTAATTTTACGATATATCCCATAAAAATTTTTCAAAATATTCTGGATTGTATTAAATACTTCCTATGTGAAATATACAAATGTTTCTTTAAGAAAATTCTTTCGCAAAAACAAGAGAAAACTCGAAAAGTTTGAAAAATAGAAGTTTTTGATACCACCGATACCGACGTTCCTTACTTTATCTTTGTCTGCTCTTTCATTGTCTTTCTCGAAATTTTTCCTTGTTTTTGCAATGATTCTTTATCAATAATAATTTTCTTAGCATTTCTGCTTTTCCTTTCCCTTTCTCTCTCTCTCTCTCTCTCTCTCTCTAAATAAATGCTGTTCATATTTTCACTTATATTCCATAAGTTCCTTCATTTGATTCAAAGCGCCGAATATTGCGTTTTCGTGTGGTCGCAGCCTTTCTCTAAAAATATTGTGGCTTTTATTGCATAGTATAGTTCAAAACGACAATAATATGTAGAACAACACATACATTAATATTCAGGTATGTGATGAAAAACGATTTAGACACAAAAGCAATTTGAAAACGATGAAAGGTGTGGTATGTTTCCTATATTCGTTTTGTCAATAATTTTAAAACTTGTTTTTAATAGTTTTTCCAAACATTTTTGATAAATTTCTTTTCACAAACAACCCTATATTGTGCTTTATGTTTTATCTTCTAGTGTGCTTTTTAAAAGTTAATAATTTAAAATTATCGCAAAAATTATACTGAAAATCGATCGGAATTGATCACACCTTTTCAAAATGATTGATTTGAAATCGTTCAGGAAACTTTCGTTTTCCATCACATACCTGATTGTATAAGGAATGGGCCGCTTTAAACTAAATATTTAAATAATTTAAAGAAAAATTTGAACTTTCAATATTTTATTTTGCGTTTATTATACAATTTCAATCAAAAAATTCCTGGGGGAAGGATTGTGTCCACATTTTGTTAGTTTTGTATTCATATGCCTTAAATCTAAAAAAAATAATTATAATTATTAAAGCCCGGCTAGAGCTAAACAAAAGTTTTGGTTCCATGGCTGTGTTTTGCAGAATTGTTTCAAACAAAACAAAAACTAAATTAAAACAAAACAAACAAAAAAAAATATCACACAAAATATACAATTATGAAAAACTTAGAAAATTTACAAGTGTAACTTATATTTTTAATTAATACAAAATTAAAATGAAATATGGATTTCAAGAAAGGAATTATTTCTTTTAAACTTAACTATACTCTTGAGGATGCTTAAATATATCTACTATATATTTTGTTGTGTGTTGTTTTCGCTATTTTTTTTAATAAATATTAAGTTAAACTTGCTTATAAATACAAAAAATTTATTATTTCGATAAAAAAAAATATTCCAAATATTCTGAAGACCAAAATAAAAAATTATTTCCCTGCACCCTGATAAGTGTCTTTATTTTGGTAGCCTGATACATAGCCAGAATCATCCACCATATTTTTGCGTCCAGCAATACCTTTACCCTTGCCACTGGCATCAAAACGTTCCTTATGAGATCCCGTATACTTGCTGGTGTCAGTTAAACGTTCTACGGCCGAAGCTGCTTTGCCCGCCTGAAATTGTTCATTTAATTTTAATACGAGTAATTGACAAGACTTTTTTAACAAAAATAAATAAAAATAATACTATAGGTTCATACCGAAACTTGCATTACTCCTGGTGCACCACAGGAAGCCATTTTACTTTTAATTTCTGACAATTCAACCTTTTTGGTCTTGGCCAAATCCTCTAAGAATTTATTGTAATCCGCATAAGAGATTTTCAGCGCCTTGAATTTTTTAAAGTGTATACCAGTATCGGTGGTGGTGATTTTCTTATCGATTACTTTAGCCTGTTTCATCCATTTGTCACTTTGCGATAGTGTAATCAGTTTGCCATCTGACTTTGTATCACCGAATTTGGAAAAAGCCTTAAACTGGTCTTGAAATGATACTTTGGGTTCTTCTAATGCCATCTCGGCTAATTCGGCGGTGGGTGGTGCTGATGCTGATGCTGGTGAGGCACTGCCATTTTTTGCTTCGTCTGACATAGTATTTCTAAAATTAGTGAAAAGATAATTTGTTAACTGTTGCAAAATAAGAATATTACTTAAAGAGCGTACGGATGAGAGAGAGACCAAAATAAGTTGTGTAAAATGGAAATTAAAGTCGAATAGTTCAAATATTAGTAACTAACTTTTTGTTTTTTCATGGACTCTGACTCACCTATGAGCAGCAGTTCTCGCAATCATACAATGCATAATCGACTTCTTTTTATTACTTTAGAAATTTAAATTTAACTAGTGATTAGAAAGCAGGGAAATGTTTTAAATTAACTTTAATTTTTGTGGACATAAAAATAAATCGGTATTCGTTAGTTTCTCTAAAACTTAAAAACGTCCTGCCCGATTTGAATTTATTTCTTTTGTTCACTTTGACACCGGGTGGGTTTAAAAAGAAAATTAATAGGGAAAATCCTAAAGCAATACTTAAAATAATATAAAATAATTAGAGCAATTTTGTACCGAAAATTACGGTACATTTCGGGATTGTCAGTCAGGGAGGGGTTATATACTACTTAGCATATGTCGTTCGGGACCACCGAACCGATTTCAAAAATTCTTTCGAAAAATGTAGAATGAAGACTTGCACCGGTCATAAAATACTCATTAGGTTTTACAGGACTCCAGCTTCATGAAAAACCGGCTCATGTGAGTCCTAATAAGTCCCGGATATTTATATCTCCGCTAAAGTCCTTAAGCCCAGGGTCGTTATCGGTAAACCCCCATACTCAGAAAATATTTATTATCGGTTTAGTAGAGATATATTAAAGCAAGTGTTTTTACAGTTTCGTAATCAAAACAATAACTGAATATTATTAACTTGAGCACGCTGCCTGCCCTCCAGTCCGTCTATTTGCCCATATGTTGCCTATCCGAATGCAATTTTGTTTGTTACGCTTTATCGGCTGAACGGCTGAAACGCTTTTGATGAAATTTGGAAAAATCATTTTAAAGCGATATATTTTTTCTAAGTAGGACCAAGAGAAAGCCGGGGGAAATGTCTGCCCTTCGAAACTATACAACCAATTTTTACGAAATTCGAAACATATATATATCTGCGTCTAAAAGGACAAACTGGCTTCATATTTTTTTTTTTTATAATCTGTGCAAAAACGATTTTCAGTTCAATTTTCTTTAGAATGACAAAAGGTGGCTTACTCTACTTTTTTTTTGATAGTTGGTAGTGTAAATAATGTATTTATCATCAGAACAGCAACAAAAAAATAAATGTGGGTTACACCACTTCTGCGCTGATAGCCTCAAATATAAATAAATATTTTATTTATTGTTGATATCAATAAAAAATTTACAATCCGATATCGTTTAAAAGTGAAAAATTTACTTTTAATAACACAGTTTGTTGTTTTATTTATTTAGTTTCAATTCGAAAACAAAGATATATGTACATACGAGTATGAATCCTTATCGCACTTAAAATTAAACTTAACAAAAAATGTCCACTGCTGCTATCACTAATTGAAATGACTATTATTTTATATTTTTTTTATTTTGCACTAAAAACCCCTTAAAACAGGTTTCTTTCACAGAAAACTTCGAAACTTCTTTCTAATCAATGTTTAGTTTTACAATTAAATATTTGATAAATTTAATTGTTAAGTAAATCAATTTTATTTTGCAATTCCTTATTATTTCTTTCTCGATTTGAGTCAATTCGAACTGATAATAAATTTTAAAATATTTTCAACGTGATTTTATTGTATAATATGTAAATATGTATGTAGTATGTGTTTTCTTTTTTTCGCTATTTGTTTATTCTGTGGAGGTGATATCATATTGTTTTTGGTAAACAGAATAAGATGTTCCACAGTGGTGCCTTTCTCAAAAAAAAAAATTACATATCGAGAGCCTATATGCAAAATATGTCAACTCAAAATTTGGTCAAAATAAGTTTCCGATGGCAAACAGCACCTCTTGGCATAATTTATCTGTAATATATATATCGAATCAAAAAAAAATATTTTTCCTCGTTTTGCTTAAACTTTTTTTATCCTGGTATCTGAAAATATAATTTTTTGGTGAAAATAAATGCTGGGAGTTATTAAATTTCCAAAAAATTTTACAAATAATCATATCTTATTGCAATGCTGAACACGAATCAGGTAAGGATTTTGATATCCTATGGTTAGTTTTTGAGATATGTCACTTTTAACATATTAGTACATAGGGGTTCCGATAAAAAAAATTGGTAATATGCGTATAACTTTTAAACTGTTAATTGAATAGAAACATTATGTATGGACCGATTATAGTCAATGATATAAGCTTTCGAAATGAAAAATTTGTAGTGACCCCGTTACAATAAAGATTGAGTTAGAGAGTGCGAAAGTTGACCACCTCGAGATAGAAGAGGCTTTCTTCAGTCAGGCTTAAGCTATATGTTTATAGTATTTTAAGTTTTTTCCTGTAGCTTTTTAATTCTTATATCTAGTATTGAGTAAAAGATCTCACAAATTAATTAATTAATAAATACAACTCATTTTGTTTGTTTAAAACTAGAAATGTCAGTAGAGGAGATCTGCCGCAACTCTTTTAGCGACGGTTAGCTATTCTCATTTGTGGTGGGAAAAACTTTTTGTGTCTTTGTCTTACGTAAATAAAATCGTTCAATATTTGTCCAGTTTTTAGTTCTAGTGAACAAATTTTGATTTCACATTAAAAATTTACTGCTTCTTTAATACGATAAATTTTTGCTTCGATGTCAAAATGTTTGATTCAAATACAAATGAAAATATTTCATCCTTGTAAGGAATGATACAATGCGCTCTGGGGGAAAATAACGGCATTCGGTATCGAATAAAATTTCGCTCGATATCGAATGCCGTCTAAAATATTAATTTTAGCAAAAAAGTTTCTTTGAGGCTAATGTTGTTGACTTGAAGAGCTAAAATATTGTCATATGTCATATTCTTGTAAAATGATTTTTTTAAAAGATAGTCATATGCAAAAAATTACATTAAAAATGGGCTTGAAAGCCAACTTTGAGAGCCGGACGCACCCCCCAAAAAGGCAACTTATCGGTATGAAATTTTTTTGTATTTTTTTACATAAAACAACTGATTTGGGGGGTGAGAGTAGAAGAAATCAAAAAATAAAAAGTCTCCATACAATTTACGGCCACTATAATGTACATATTTCCCATAAAATTTTTTTGCAATTGAGCTTTCAATCAAGTCTTTCTTATCACAATATTTTTGAACGTTGATAATATTGCTTTATTAATATTGCATTTACTTTGCAAAAAGGCCCACTGTGAATACCTTTGAATGAAACATTCCGGTAAATCACATAGTTGTGTTAATTGCTTGATAATTATTATTATTTTAATATAGTAAAAAAATTAATTATATATAATATATGTATGTACGTAGTACACATATTGAGTCTACTCAAATATAAATAATCATTTTAAAATTTAAAAATAGAATCTAAATTATTGACATTCAAATCGTGTAATTTTCGCACGTATGTATATATTTAATCATTTAAACTGTATACCTTTTTTTTTGGGTTTTGTAAGCAACTTATAAATTGCTTACAAACATACGCACATACATACATACAGACATACATACTATGTGTTGTAATTTTTAATGACTGTTAAAAATGAATAACGGCATTCATAGTGTTGCCATAAATTTCTCATAATTTTAAATTGTATGTAAATTAGACTGGGTTCATTTATTTACAAGAAATTGTAGGGGGGATGGAAATGGTTTTGCGAAGAAATTTAAGCTACTTTTCTCATGAACCATAAGTCTGAAATGAATTTGAATTGCATGACTCACAACAAACAAGCTGGAAATCCTTTTTATACCTGTGGTTTCTAAGACAAAGTTGCTTAGAATTATACATACGTAAAATAATTTGTATTCCTTTACCACCCATACAAAGCGACCCGCCCTAATGCACATACAGACATACATATGTATACACATGTAAAAACATATGTAGGTTTCATATACATATGTACATACCCTGAAGGAAACGTGGGGTTAAGTGTGCCCAAGTCAACACTTTTGTCGACTATTTTCGTGACTTTTTGGTGACATTGTCAACAGAGAATATACATATTAATATTGTTTTTGATGCGTAGAAAACACATTTTCAGATACACACAACTATGCTTCTTCTTAATGATTTATTGGTTTGTTGAAAATAAAGGTGGCGTCAAGCAAAATTTAAGTTTTCATACAAATTAATTTATGAAATGAAATTATAAAGTTAATGTATTGCAAAATAACTTTAAAAAATTACACTAAAAGAAATTACAAAAAAAAAAAAAAAAAATGCAATCCATTAAGCATAAAAATAGATGTAAAAATTAAACAATTTTAAATGAAAGTGTGCATTATGAGCCTGTGGAAAATTTTGCGCCATCAATTAAAGATTTGTCAGACTTGCAGATCAATACCTGTAAGTGTTTGACTTTACTAATTCAACGAAACATAAAATTTTTGCTTTACATATGTATATGTATATGTATATGTATATTTATTTAATAGAAATGATATAAACAAAATCTCTACTTACTGGTATTATGCTGAGGGAATAAATGAATTATGCATAAGTTATAAATTTAGTGAACCAGTACTGATTCATTAGTGACATTTCCTACAGGGCATATATACATATGTGTATGTGTATGTATATGTATGTATATTTTTTTATCACGGAAAGTAACCTTATCAGTTGTTTGTTAAAAAGTAACTTTAACATGCCTTAAATTTATTACGTTATTATAAATGCTATTTCGTTTAAAAATTTAAAATGATGTATTTTAATATTAAACTTACACATATTGTTTAAGTTTTAGATTTTTTTATATAAAAACAAATAAATATTAAACGGTTTCAAAAATAAGCACTAACGAATTAAAAATATTAGTGTTCGCAAAATTTTCTAAATTCGACATCGCGTCACTTCTAGAGTTCAAGGTGTCTGCCACCAAGTTGCGTAAACGTCGGTCGAGTAGAAACACGTGAAGCATATTATTGGCGCTATGAAATAAGGCCCAAAGAAATAACGCCCAAATAAGACACAATAAAATTAAACCCAAAAAAATTAAATAAAGCCCAACCACACTCAAGATTAAAAATTTCTTAATTTTATTGGGCCTTATTTCATTTCCTTATTTTACCGTTATTGCCTTTGGAATCTCGTGAAATATAATACTAAATTTGAATGGATGTAGTTCCACCCATTTTCGACATCGAGGTTGTATCGTTACGAAAGCCCAAAGTGTGTGCTAAGTTTCGCAGCAATCGGATAAGTAAAAAATTATGAAATCAAAGAAAAAAATTTGTGAGGAGTTTCCCGCTCAATTTTTTTTTCACAATGGGAACAAATGCACAAGACCACTTACAAGAACTTTTAAGGCATGAGGGATTTTTTTCTATCAGTTAATGTAATTTTGACTATGTAATTTTGACAACTTGCTGTATCTCGGAAACCGTAAGAGCCAAACTCTTGAAATTTTCAAAAACGGTAGAACTAAAAAATCCCAAAATTTAAAAAAAAAATCGCCAAAAATAAAAAACATTTCTAACACTAAAATAAATCGCCAAATTCGAAAAAATCACCCAAATGAAAAAATCGCCAAAATGAAAAAAACGCCAAAAACTGAAAAAATCTCCAAAACTAAAAAAAATTATAAAAAAATCGCCAAAATGAAAAAAATCGCCAAAGTTAAAAAAAATCGCCAAAATTAAAAAACGCCAAAAAACGAACAAAATCGCCAAAACGAGAAAAAAAAGTGTCAAAAATAAAAAAGCACTAAATGAAAAAAAAATCGCCAAAATTAAAAAAAGTCAAAAACAGAAAAAATCGCCAACTGAGAAAAAAAGTGTCAAAACTTAAAAAATCGCCAAAATGAAAAAAAGTCAAAAACTTAAAAAATCGCTAAAACTAAAAAAATCGTCTATATGAAAAAAAAAATTGCCAAAAATTAAAAAAAAATCTTCAGGGTGTCTAGTCAGTAATTCGAAACGAAAGAAAATTATTTCGAGTTTGCGTGTTATTAACATACAAATTCGAAAGCATTTCTTTCATTTCGAATTACAGAGTAGTCCCTCAGCATAAAAAAATCGCCAAATTTAAATAAAATTGCCAAAAACTGAAAAAATTGGCAAAATGAGAAAAAAGTATCAAGACTTAAAAAAATCGTCAAAATGACGAAAAAATCAACAAAACCAAAAAATCGCCTATATAAAATAAATTGCCAAAATTAAAAAAAATCGCCAAAATGAAAAAAAGATTCAAAACTAAAAAAGCGCCAAACCAGTAAAACGCAAAAAAATCCAAAACTAAAATAATGCTCAAAACCAAAAAGTAAAAAAACTATTTTCTATGTAGGGCAAAATTCGTATGAATTACATATCTAGTGTCCATACGGAACCCTTTGTGCGCTGGTCAAAGTCGCACTTCACTGAATTTATTTTAATTGTGAACACACTGTGTAATGTATCAATAATGTATTTTGTATTTTTAGTGAAGAAAAACAAGCTACATCTCAGAGAGCCTCTCTCTAAATACAACATTTTAAAAAGATATGAAATAAAAGTGAAATAGTGTATTTCATTTTTATATGAAAATTTCATACAACAAATGTTACACTCTTGTATTTAATATCATAATACAATCTATGCAGATATACAAGAGGTTTTGTGAATTAAGCAATTGAAAACAAAAACGAATTTACACTTTTTAAAATATTTACGGCCCTATATATAAGCAAAAATTGGCATGAAGTTAGCAAATGTGACGAAATTGAATAAGGTGTTAACGAGTAACTCCATAGAGTTTGACATTAAAAATGGTCGCATTACCTAATATTAATCCAGCTGTAAGTCCTATCATGATTTTTAATGTGAAGTTTCATGGCAAAAGTATTTAATTAAGATCATGTTCAATTTTGCCACTTATGCCAATTTCATGCCAATTTTTGCTTATACATAGGGCCGTTAGTGTGTATTTAACTTGTAATTATAATTATCTGTGTAGTAGGACCATGGTGCAAAAATTAATTCCTCAATATCTGTTAAATATATTTTAATTATTAAGCACACACACCTTGTAATTGTAAAAACGAGCACGTCCTTAAATACGAGTAACTAGCTCGAACACCATACATTATATCAGCTCAGCTAGCTGCTTTACCACAAATTGATTTATTAAACAAGAAACATTTTTTCGTTAATTGAATTTTCATTAATAACTACGAATGAATGTACATACATACTTATGTACATGCGTAAATACATATGACGTCTACTACTATATTTAGAAATAAATCATTTTGTAATAATTGTCCAGCCTTAGGATGATAAAAATTTAAAAACAAAAATCAATAAATTTTACTGTTTATAAAATCGTATCATTTTATTACGACGTTGATTTACAAAATTATTTTAAACAACACCAATCTTAAGAAGAGACACTACTGTTGTACACAGATATAAACGAATCCATATCCATAATTTACATCGAATCATCGTGGCTAAGTCATTAATTTTAGACTTGTTTATACAAACCGAAACAAAACAAAAATTTATTGTTTTTACTTTTTTTACTGGCCAGTTAGTTTGCTGTCTTAAATTGTATTTTTGTTCAATCCATGTTAAACATTTTTTTTAAATTATTCGTGTTTTTTAAACATTGTTACCGTAGGTTATGTTCAGGAGCGTAGAGTGTATTAGTTTAAAAGGTATATTAATTCCCTTTCTTCCAAAAAAAAAATAATAATAATAAATAAAACAGATGAAATAAATATCTGTTATTTTTATAGAGTTATAATTTTTAAGGGCATATCTATCTCATAAAAAACATTTTGATTTTATAAAAGGTTTATTAATCAAATTTCCATAGAAAATTTATTTTATTAACCTCTTATAAAACAGAAATATTTTTTATCAATAAGGCAGTAAATGTTTTGGTTTCATACAAAATTTTCTCTCCAAATCTTAAATAGGAGAGCCACTGCTGATTGTAGTTGTAATTGAATTTTTAAGCCGTAGAATCTGGTATAGTGTTTTTTATTAGTTTTTGATTTATTTTTGTTTAAAATGTATGTATGGATATAAGAGTACACTTATGCATAAGAATACGCATATACGAGTATAAGTATGTACTCGTGTGTATGTAGTACATACATATTTACATATTTTAAAGGATCACAGCTGATTATGGCAGTGAAAAGAATGATAGTTACAATGCAATTTGTTTAATTATCTTATTACAAAACTTATAATTATGACTCAGAAATGTTCGATCCATAGATCTCAGCTTTATTAGTTTGTTTTATCTTCACAGAGAAAACAGATTTGTTGTGATAACCGAATTTGTAGCCAATCGAATTTTGTCGGTTACAACAACTAAGACACAAATCTTTTGTAATGAACAAATTTATTTTTTGTAAGCACCAATTTTTCATTAGCAATATGTGAATTTTTAGAATGAAATGGTTATTGCAATAGAAAATTTTAGTTGTGACTATTAATTGATACATCCATGGCATGGCTCATATACATACATACATATGTACATACGTACATACATACATACACATGGACATAAAAAAAATTTTTGCCGCAAATTATTCTTAATTTTTTGCTTATATTCTGAAGTGAAATGTGCAAATGTTTTATCGATGTGGTGCAACGTAACATCCCTTGACAGTATTCGGTTTTATACATTTTCCTATCAAGAAACTACAAATTATTTGCCCAAATAATTTCACTTCAGAATAATAGTAATAACACTTCGAATAATTTGCGATATATATAAGAATGTCCTTACCTTTTTTGTTAAATCCAGAATTTGTGTAATCAGGATGACCGATGACATTTGTCAAAAAGTGGCAAAAAAAAAATAGAGGATTTATCAAAAAAAAGGGGGCAACATTAAAAAAAGGAGATAATTACACTAAAATTTCTTATTTTTAATGTATTATTATACAATTCCCTTAAAAAAAGGGGGACAAAAAGTGGCAAGGCAGTCGAAAAAGTGGCAATTTGCCACTTTAGTCGGTCAAACGGTCACGCTGTGTGTAATTATTCTGCAAAAGATATTTCTATGTACATATGTAAATTGTTTCCTATTTTTTTTCATTATATCATGCATAGATAATTTTGTTCTTTGCAGCGAATCGATTTTTTCTTCGAATTTTTTTAAACTGTTGTTCTCATTTATTGAGTCGTGTGAGTCCAATCGATATTTTTCTTCGTATTTTTTAATAATTTTTTTTTGAATCTGTAGTCATCTTAATTTTTTGAAGAAACAAACTTTAAATAAAAATTGCAAAAACGAACGTTTGTCTAAAGGCTCAGTAAGCCGACTGTAATGTAAAGTAACTGTAACAGTAGGAAACAGCTGATCGAAATTGTTATGGGAAAAGTAATGAAAATGGTTATAAAGATGTTATGTAACGTAAAATACTTTTCATATAAAAATATCGATCAGCTGTTTCCTACGTTGCAGTTACATTACATTACAGTAGGCTAACTAAGTTTTAATACAGTTTGACAACATAAAATAATGGGCATTACCCAAGAATATTTATAAAATTACTTTTTGTTAATAATTTTAGCACTACTAGAAATATAATTAGAAACTTTTGAACGGTAATTAGAAACTTCTTAAACATATTTAGAAATTTCTGAAATATAATTAGAAACTTCTGAACTATAATTAGAAACTTCTGGATCATATTTAGAAATTTATGAAAAACAATTGGAAACTTCTGAAATACAACTGGAAATGGTGTAGAAACAAATTTTATTAAAATTCAAAATGTGCAACGCAAAACAATATTTAAAAATGTTTTTATCTCTGCAGATTAATTAGTAATTAATAAGACTGTACCTTGTACAAAAATGTCACAAGTCAGTTCGAATACGCTGAATTCAGTGGTTGTAACCGTTGCTTAGGTTAGCTCTTGTTTAAAAAATAATTAAGATGAAAACTTGGTCAAAACTACCTAAAAATCTAAATTTTTCCCTGTTTCTGACCATTTATTAATTTTTATATGGATTAAAAGAACATATTATGGATGAACATGCGTCCTAAAAAAATTTTTTGGTCAAAAGAAATTGCAAAACAATTTCCGAAATTAAACAAAAAAACTCCACTATTCATCAATACATATTTTTTGTCATATCGATATAATTTCACATATTCCATTTCATTAAAAATTCACGTTGAAAAGCTGATATATCTACCCAAGTTGGTAGACTTGAGTGCTAATGAAGTGCGTGGCTGAACAGAAAAATGCGGCAGCTAAAAAGTTTAGTTTAAATTTTCTTCACTTCCTTAGAAAAATCACATAAATTAATGAAAAATATATCATTCAATAACAATTTAAGAAATTATTCCTTTAAAAAAAATTTTTTAAATTTTATAGAAAGCGTTCCAATACCCGGCGAATGCATCCTCCCTCTCAACCACTACAAATAATATTAATAAACCAAACATCAAATTTATTTTTCTTTAAATAATTGAATGATTGTTGTAAAACGTTAATAACATTGAAACTACGTAGACCAAGGTTAATCAAATCAACCTTAAAAATACAATTTGTGCAGAATAAAAACATTAATATGATGCGATTTGTCACAACATCCCTAACACAAAAAAAATTATACACTCTTTGCATTTTAAAATCGCTGACTGACATCAAACTCATTAAAACAAACAAAAATATAAAAAATATATTTTTAAGTATGACGTACTACACATACTAATATTTACATGCATATTAAAACAAAACTGTGTACAAAGTTAATAATAAAATAAAAAAATGCACATCATTCAAAAATACAACGACGAACACAAAAATTATGTCATAGTGATTTTGACATCATGTTGGGAGAATTATAATACGCGAAAGTGAAAGTAGGGAGTGTGGTCTTAAAAACACAAGCAACAGCGCCGACATTTTACAGAAATAGGTTAAGGACAAAGTATTTATGTATTTATTTTAAAAGATAAGTACAATAGAATTAAAAAAAGTATTATTCTGCTCACATTTATATTTATAAACAAACAGTTACGCTTAATTCAAAATGTATAGTGTATCACAAAAGTCTACAAACAATAGATGGGCAATGATTTTTTTATTATTTAGCCTGTCAATAACTGTAAAAATGGGATAACTCATATACGAATATTAAACAAATTTAAAAAAATCTGTGTTAATATGGAATATTAGCTTAAGTCGACTTAAGCAAAGAACTGTTTTTCGCTTTCTCGTTTACGCTACCGCTAAGATATTAAAAGGCTCTAACGCTTGATTATAATTCTGTGTGATTCTTTCTTTCTATATGTAAAATTTTAACCACTCGAAATTTCAACTGAAAGATAATAATACTGCATAATAAAGCTAAATTTTCTTAAGTATACTTAAGCTATTATTCCATATTGCTACAGAAATAATAAATGAATATAAAAGACTAATATGATTCTAAACTTTTTTCACCTTCTTTGCTAGTGTCCGTTCAGTCTTGTATCTATTTTATAGACACACAGATACAACAGTTCTAATGTTTTTCCGGTGACATTGTCAACGAACGCGTTAGTAGATTGATTTCTTTTTAACCGACTTTAAAAAAAAGAATAAGGTGAACAATTCGTCTATTTTTTTTGTGTTACTTCATAGTTCGGTACATTTTAGAACGATTGTAAAAATTCTATGTTTGTCTGAGTGGGTATAGCTTCCCATTGGTCCCATTGTAAAAGGGTACACGCCCACAATTTTTTAAATTTAATTCTATGATATTATACGTATTTGATTGCTGCGAAACTTATAAAACACCTTTGGTTCTTGCAAATACACAATTTAAAAGTTGAAAAAAAAACTTAAGAGTTTCCACTTAACCGATTTTTATGAAACTTACCACACACCTTGAGCTCTAAAATAGACACAATCCTCCATTTAAAAAATGGGTGGAGTCACGCCCATTAAAATTTAATCTTTTATTTTAAGTAGTTCCACTTTATCAATTTGTACAAGACTTAACACGCACCCTGAGCTCTGAAAGACACAAAAAATGGGCACGCCCATTAAAACTAAATTTTATATTTCACGTACTTTTTCTTATCTTCTTCTATCAGATCTTTGCATTGAAGTCGCAGAAAGAATTATTTTATTATCTTGTGCAGTCAATAGCAGAGTTGCAAGCCGCTACTGCTTGTGATTGACTGTTTCAATTTTAAACAAATGTTTTTTTAGTTTCGAATGAAAACTCTTAATGTCAATTAATATGTTTTAAGCTACAATTGAAAAAGGTATATATTTCAAAAATATTTTTGTTGCCCCAACTCTTATAAAACTAGTGAAGCTTTGTTTCAAATGTCTCCACATGATCGTAAAGGAATAACTTCATCAATAGTGCCAAAGTCAATATCGGTATTGTAGTCTAAAGCACCTAAAATTTACTAGTGAATCTTTGGTCCCAATGTTGCTATGTGCTCCCAAAATAATTACTTAGTCAGTAGTGCTACAGCCTAGTGGTGGATTTTTAATGACAAGCTAATGTTAAATGTCAATAGATGCTTCCATTGGCTGGGGTACACCTGGTCAGTAGTACTACTGACAATGTCACTTTCCTGCAGGGTTATAACACCCCTTTTTTGGTGGGGGTTTAAAAAAAATTTAATATATTTTTATGATTTTTACTAAACTATCTAAACATTTTAAAAATGTCTATTACTACTGTTTTCATAGGATGTAATAAAAATACAAGCGTGTGCTCACAATTGTTACGTACTGTTTGTACAAAGTATACATACATATGTATTCGCTTTCGGAAACGCAAAATATTATGTCCCCTTTTTCAATCATTCATTGCTTTTTATAAAAAACTATTTTGAATAAAAATTAAAAATGATATGTATTTACAATACTATGTGTGTGTGCGTGTGTGTGTGTGTGAGTATGTATCTATGTGTATTCCCATTATTTTTTGTAGCCTCTGGTGTTATTTATGGAATTACTAAAAGTTATGAAGTTTTTAAATTTAGCGTTAATCTCATAATTAATATTCTTTTTGAGTAGATAAAATTGTAAGAAAAATTTAAGTAAAATTTACTGGGAGTGGTGGAAGCTGCCTAAATGTTTTCAAATAATAAAAATGCAATTTTAATTAACAATAATTAACATCAGGGGTCCAAACGTCTGGTTGTAAATTCGCAAGTAAAATAGATATAAATATAAACTATTTATTGTAATTTCCTATTTTTATTTCACAAAGTCGAACTGAATATGAACTAATAAGTAGACTTCAAGACTTCTGGAAATGATTTGTACTTTATTTTAATTAATTTAATTTAATAATTAATTAATTTATTTAATTTGTACTTTGTTTTTGGTGTTGTGTTAAAGTGACGTCGATGGCGACAACTGGAATAAGGGTGAATATGTAAAATAAATTTGTACGGACCAAACAAATGGGCGAATTCAAGGCGAATTGACAGACAGATGTCATTATCGCTCAAGATATACAACAATACAAAAAACAACATGTAGTTCGTCCGGCTTCAAATAAACCCCATCTTACAAAACAGTTGACTAAAATAAGAGTCTTTTACTATCCACAGCTACCAACTAATATATAATTTTACTATATATCACAGAATAAAAAATGCACAATTAAATTTTTAATTTTTTTTTTCTAATAAAACGTTTTATTAGAAAATACGGATTTTTCAGATCGGATACCGATTTTTTGTAATCATGTTCTTGCACATGCACGTGATTGAAAGAGAAAATTAATGCATTAAACATATTCACAACAGATGGCTACCGACTACGATCAGTGTGCATAAGACAACACGGCTACACGACCACACAAGCACGGTTGCAGCTGTCACCAATTTACGACTAATTTAAATTAATTTTTATTTTCCTTGGCGACCAGTGTTGCCAAAACGGTGGTTTTCCCGCTATATATGACTGTAGTTTGTTGTCATTAGTGGCAAGTCTATTTAAAAAACCACCAGCGGGAATTTTAGCGGAAGAATTTCTTAGTTGACGGATTTTCTGCGTTTTTCTGAAACTTATAAAGAAAGATATTGAATCAAAAGACAGTATTTTTAACGCAGCTATGCGACACGTATCCTGGTATTTATGTTGAGTTTCTATATTAACACGTACAGCGAAAAGAAACTAACGTCACTTTATTTGCAAATAAAAAATTTTCATATTGTGGTCGTGTAGTATAATGTGAAACCTTAAGAGGTTGAAAATAAAAACATACATATGTATGCATGTATGTATGTGCATACATACGAGTATAAAAGTGAACAAATCTCATTTTTAGTGAATAAAATTTAAATCGAGATTAAAATTGTATTACAAACGAATTTAATCATTCTTTTCGTATTAAAAAAAATAGTAAACAAAAATCTTTAGACAAACGAAAAACAAACCGAAAACTGGGTGATTGGACCAGTGAGTATGAGGAAAACATAATATCAACCAAAATCTTTCAAAACAATAACTTTTTCTGAATAATTTGTTTTTGATTAGAGACTGTTTTATTGAAATGTTCCTTCGAAATTAAACTTCAAGCCAATGAGAATTGAGCAACAGAGTTTATTTTCTATTTTTTAATATCAGATAGTCATTATTCCACACGTGTAGAATAATTAGGATCTATCGCAGAAAATGTTGAAAAGATACTTAAACAGCTTAAAGTTTAATATTAATAGATGGAATAGTCCTTGGATTCTAATTTTTCCTGGTTTGATGTTCGTGTATGGAAACTCTGTATGAAATAAAATACCTACTTAAAGAGTAGGCTGAGTTTTGCTTACAATTATTGGGGAAATATGAGATTCCGACATACATATATCTATGCATATGTATACATATTTTATAAAATTTATCTTATTCTTTTTTTTTACCAATAAACCATAAAAAAGACATGTTGGGTATAAAAAATTCAGCGGTTATATTAACGTTTATTTTTATTCAGCTGACGGTTTTAGCGAGTTTTCAGGGGCTATATGGTGGGAAATGCCTACAACATTTTGACAACACTGTTGGCGACAATGAGCAAATATAGCGCTGCCAAGATAATACAAAATTTGAAATTATGCATTAAACACATTCACCCTAGCAGGCTACACGAACACACGACTTCAAATGCTCTGGCTGCATTTGTCGCTTTGTAGCCAGCTACTTAATTAATGGAGTATTATTAATTATTATTCAAGTATCAAATACTTCAGTAGTGCCACGTTCAAATATTTCACATTTATAAAAATAAAATTACTCTCTCAGGAGGTACTTATATCACTTAAAATTATAAAGTTACCGACTTTCTTTCTGTTCTTTCTGTTAAATAATAATGAAATAATTGTAAGACATTATGTCGTCAAAATAATTATTGTTATACTTGTATAAACATGTGCACTCTGTCTTCGACATTTCGAAGTCGGTAGTTTACTGTGGTGAATGTGTTTGATGCCAAAATAATATCTTTAAATTATTGGGTATTATTTAATATAATTTAACATCCCAAAATTGATAGATGAATTGATTTGTTTTTATATTTTTATGTGATATAAGTACTTTAAATTAAGTAAATTTATTTTTAAAAATTATGAAATATTTGAAAGTTGAACCAATATCACATGCTTATGATGCTGCATCCGTGTCCAAAAATTACGTAGCACATTTACGGCGAAAACTGTTGCCAGCGGTATTTGTAGTCATGTAGTTGGTAGCCTGTTGCCGTGAATGTATTTAATTCATAATGCTATTTCATGCTAATGTCGACTCACAGGCCGCACAAAGGGATGATTCTATTGGACCCAGCAATCTGCTAACCTGACTTATCTAATGCCAAGATTGATGTGTAAAAACTTATGACGGTCAACATGAGGTTGAGGTTTTAGGTTTTTCAAAATAAATGCGCTCCAAAACTATTAAATTCCCACTAAAGTTCTTTAACTTTTATTTCGCTGCACAGAAAAAAATATTTAAGAAACTGTTAAGGAATCCGTAAACTTAAATTGCTCACACTTCTTCTGGTCTTCTGGTATTTCACCCTTAATTTCCGCAATTTTGCTTTCTTTAGTTTCGTATTCCTCTTAATAGTGCATTAGAGAGTTCAAAAGACTTTTTAATCTTTTGAAACTTAAATAAATTGAACTTTCACTTAAGTTTTTTATTTACAGCAACTCCGAAGGGAGATTTGTTTTCTTTTTTTTTATTTCAACTTCATTTCCTCGTATCAAGTGTCATATGTACAAGTGCCATATACCTATAGTTTTAACTCAAGTGAGTCGGTAGGGAGCTGGATACAACATGACATCATACTCTTTCTTAAAATAAAATATTAAAAAAAATCAAAGAAAATGCGCATGTTTTGACCAGGAATCCTCAACATAAAAGAGGATGTTTGGTGAAGAGAGTTGTTGCTGGTTAATGCTTCATAGGTGTTATTCATTTGAAGAAAAAAATGAAAGCGTCATCACGATGACTATGTAGCGTATGTAAAATGAGATACATACATAAGAATTTATTAATCATAACTGCATTTACATTACAATGATATTTTTTTGCGCCACAATTAGATAAAAAGGATGCGTTAGTTTTTTCTATAACAATAGACTACATATGTATTTATTTATATACATACATACATATGTATGTATGTATTGATAAAATGGCAACAATATCCTTTGTACTACTTGTAGATATCATTAAGATTCAATTGTATTATGATGCTAGCAAAATAATAGACCACAATTTTTTTTGTAACTGTACACAAGTTCCTCTTTAGTTCATAACTTGAAAAATTATGATTTAGGTCAGGTATCCAGATATACATATGTATGTACATTGTACATACATACATGTTATGTTAGTACATACTTATGTCTGTCTGTTTTTTTTCACGAAAAATTTCTGAAATGCCCACAAATTACATACGCACTATTTTCTGCTTATTCGCCAAAAAACTCACTTTATTTTCCGTGCAATTTATCGACAATTTTAGTTAATTTTTTTATTAATTTTTATTAATATTAATTTATATTAATTTTTTTTTTTAATTTTTTAAATCAAATAATTCAAAGTGAACGTTTTAATTTTATTTTTTGAAAAATTTCTAACTTGACGGAAATATTGTTGATACACAACTAAATTGTTGAAAGACGTCAAAAGCTTTCTAAAGTTCCTGGAGCAAAACAAAAACATTAGAATGAGTGCTTTTTCTCTATGAAATGAATGAGTGTTTTTGCGGTTGCTTGGTGAGATGTTAACAAATATTTCATTTTTTTCTAATAAGAATAACTTTTGAGCGTTTGTTTTAATAAAAAAATTGAAGCCCTTTCCCGCATTAGTGATGAAAAGTCAAAGTTTAAATTTTTTGTATTCAATTTAATTAAAAAATCAAACTCAAAGATCACAAAAAATTTGAATATAATAAAAACAATTGTTTTGGAATATATAAAGGGTGTGTTTTTTATAGGGCACTGCTACACGTTCAATATATATTGAACGCGATCCAGTATCGCGAATTTATTAAACGTGTAGCATGCAGTATTGATGGATTGCGATCCATATCGCCGAAAGGCCTAAACTATGGAATCCAGATCGCGGATCACGGATCGCGTGATAAATATTGAACGTGTAGCATTTTCATGATATTAGATCGCGATAAGTTAATAAAAAGTGAAATAAAACAAATAAAATAAAAGACGCAGTGACAAATTTAACAAATAATAATTAAAAAAGTTTATTAAATTTGTGTAAAGTTTGTTTTAATAAAGGGTAATGCCAGAATGCCGGTGGAATCGGAATTAACGACCGAAAAAATTATTTTGAAAGACTTTATTTTTAATTTGGTGGCATTGCCGGAGTTGTGGGAATCGTCGGCTAAACCTTTTTTTTTGGTTTTCTCGCCACATTGTTTTAATAAACGATCCGCACAGCACAAAAATAACGTAAATACTGACGTGATAAATATTGAACGTATAGCATACGCTCGTGAATCATCAATCCATTAAAATGGATCGCGATACAAATATCACAATATATATTGAACGTGTAGCAGTGCCCATAGAATGATACAAGTTTAAATCATTATAACAAAAATTAAAAATTTTAAAAACCCCCTGACATACAGACAAAACGGCTGTACCGGTTTTTATTTAAGAAAGGGCGACATATTATTAGATCAAGTCACCTTTCAAACGTAAAAAACCAAATTAAAATCGGTCTAGCTTTTGTGTGCTACGGCGCCAAAAACAGACAGATTCATCAGAATATATCTAGAAAAGATGTGATATCTTTTAAATGGCTGGACCGATTTTCTTCAAACATAGCTAAGAATCCTCTCGATCAAGTCACCTTTCAAACAAAAAAAAAACTAAATCAAAATCGGTCCATTCTTTTAGTCTGTAAATGGACTCGGACAGACACACACTACAAACTTATAACACCCCTTTTTTTGGCCGGGGTTAATAAATCAAAGAAATATATTTTTAATGTCAATGAAACGAAAGAAAATTTTATGAAATTAATGTTTAAATATGATTTCTACCATGTGGCCGCCACGGCTGGGGCGTAGAAAGCTCAATCTAGAACACCAATTTTCAACAACTTTTCGCAGCATTTGCGGCCGTATTTCGCCGATAACTCTTCGAATGTTGATTGTTTGTTGTTTATCGACGTAAATAAGTGACTTGACATAACCCCAAAGAAAATAATCCAATGGGGTTAAACCACACGATCTTGGTGGCCAGTTAATTGGGCCATTACGTGAAATTATTTTTTCATCTGGCACCTGCTGTGTGCCATGTGTCGAATCTTGTTCCTGTACCGTTCACCATTGACAGTAACATTCTGACCAAGACGAATTCAGTATCAGGTGAACTCATCGCTACAACAATTTTACAACACAAAAAACAACACGTATTTTGCTGTGGTACAAGACCAAACTGTCAGAAGATTTCCAAGCAAATTTTCACATTTTGGTTCAAATTGATCAATTTGGCATCAACAGCTGATAATCAGCCGGTCTGATGAGGTCATCAGATACTGAATTCGCCTTGTTTGTGACAATCAGCGTTTTTGAAGACATATGACTCCGGATGTAATGGTGTTTCGACAAAAGCCTGTGCATTCTCCTTACTCCAAATGCGACAATTCATTTAACAAGAAATAGTCTTAATCTTGAAATAAAATTGTTAACAATTATTTTGATTAAAAATTTCTACAATTTGCAATTGCAAATTTGCAATTTGGTGTAAATTCATTCATAATGAAATTTCAAAGCAAACTAAACAAAAAGCAACTATCAGATCAAGGTGCATCTAACCAGGTGGCAGCTCTACTTCAGATGATAATTTTTTGCTCTATGTGCCTTGTAGCTAACGAATGTCAAAAACTTCGTTTTGTTTTTGGTACAAATATTGTCATATTATTGTATAACAATTAAACCATGTATCAGCTGTTAAATGAGTTTTCAAATAAAGCAGTGATGCCACCTCGAAGTTGTGACACTCTAAAAAAATACGCATGCATGCACATAGTATGTATGTATGCATGTATGATGATTTGAACATATACTCCTGAACCGGTAAAGTGAACTATACATATATCTGGTGTTTCTTATTCGACTACGGAGAAGCCAAAAAGGAACTTAAATACATTTCTATGTATACGATTTTAATAAACCAAGTAACGATCCAGCATAAATATTCGTCTACTTGGAAGCAGTTTGGTAAGGGAGAGACGGCAACCTGCTTCGGTATCACATGATTTTTGTTCGTGATGTTCCACTGGGTAGGTCTCCAGGTATCAGCTTCTGAATGTATATAGAATGTGCAGAAAGAAGGACATACTTCATGCCTTTTTTCATTTGTAAAAAATTAAAAAAATTGTTTTTTAGATCAGAACTTTATAGCTACTCTTAGATTAACTTCCAATACTTTATTTTGTTTTTATATTTATTATATATATTCAGCGTTTGAAAGTGTTTCCATTTTCTTATTTCATTTGCCTTAACTGTGCTGTGACTGCCAAAAGTTTCAAAGCCGACAGCAAAGCGAGAGCACAAAACAAAAAAAGAACAAACGACTGCCGACTGTGCTGTTAAACCAAAAAAAATCTTTGCTGTTGCTGTGCTGATCTTCGCATCTAAATGAAAAGTAACAGCAACAGCACGTAAAACAGGACTGTTAGTTTTGCTAAACTTCTGTTAGTTAGGCTAAACTTCTTAACACTTTCGCTGCGGCCGTATATTTAAAAAAATTGCCTATGTGTAATAATTGTTTTTTGTTGAAAAGTGTATTTTAAGTATTAGTGAACCAGGTTCGTGTTGTTTTTTGTATTTTTAGAATGTGACCACGAACTTTTGAAGCTGTGCTTTTGAAATTTCGAAGTTACAGCAACAGAACAGTCATCAGCAATGTGCAATGTGGCTGTGCTGTAACTTAACTGCAAACAGGTGCGCAGCAAAGCACAGCAAAGTGCAAAAAAATATATAAAATTTTCACAGCATAGCAAAACTGATTTTTTAGTGCTGTTTCTGTTTTGCTTGCAGTTTTTCAAACGCTATATATATTAAATATAATATCAAATCAACTACTTTTTGCTCGCGCGTTGAATCAGGAGTCTTTCCCAGGATTTCCGTATGTTCGGCTAGAACACTAACCACTGAACTGCCGAAACACATATTTATTTTCTTGCACGATTCAATTGAGAAACAAAAAATCAAAACTCGAAGAAAAAATTTCATTCTAATCCAAATTTGTATCCAGGTCAGTGTTGCCAAAGTGGCGGTTTTCCCGCTATATATGACTGTATTTTGTTGTCATTAGCGGCAAATCTATTTAAAAAACCACCAGCGGGAATTTTAGCGGAAGAATTTCTTAGTTGACGGATTTTCAGCGTTTTTCGGAAACTTATAAAGAAAGGTATTGAATCAAAATAAAGTAAATTTAACGCAGCTATGCAACACGTACCCTGGTATTTATGTTGAGTTTTTTTTTGATATAAGCACGTATAGCGAAAAGAAACTAACGTCACTTTTTTGCAAATAAAAAATTTACATAAAAATTGACAATTGTGTAATATAATGTGAAAATTTAAGAGGTTAAAAATAATAGCATACATATGTATATACATACGAGTATAAAAGTGAATAAATCGCATAATTAGTGAATAAAATTTAATTCGATTAAAATTATAGTAAAAACCAATTTAATCATTATTTTCGTATTAAAAAAAATAGTAAACAAATCATTAAACAAACGGAAAACAAACCGAAAACTGTGTGATTGGACCACTGAGTATGATGAGAACATAATATCAATCAAAATCTCTCAAAACAATAACTTTTTCTAAATAATTTGTTGTTGATTAAAGACTTTTTTTTATTGAAATTCTCCTTCGAAATTAAACTTCAAGGCAATGTGAATTGAGCCATGGAGTTTATTTTATCAACACTATTTTTTTAATTTCAGATAGAAAGTCAGGAAATGTTAACAATATTTTACAAATACTTCAAGGAAAACGGCAAGATATTATTCCACACGTCTAGAATAATTAGGGTCTATCGCAGAAAATATTGAAAATATACTGAATCAGCTTAAACATTAATATTATAAGATGGAATAGTCCCTTGGATTCTACTTTTTCCTGGCTTGATATTTGTGTATGGAAACTCTGCATGAAATAAAATACCTACTAAAGAGTAGGCTGAGTTTTGCTTACAAATATTGGGGAATTACATACATACATCTATGCATATGTATATATATTTTATAAAATTTATCTTATTTTTTACCAATAAACCATAAAAAAGACATATGTTGGTTATAAAAAATTCAGCGGTTATATTAGCGTTTAATTTTATTCAGCTAGCGGTTTTTAGCGGGTTTTCAGGGGTTATATGGTGGGAAATGCTTGTAACATTTTGGCAACACTGATCCAGGTAAGCAAGAGAGGATGCACTATAAAATTTTTGAGAATTTGAATATATGTAAACAGCTGACCAATTTCGTAGTGTGTGTATTAAATTTCGTCATTTGCTTACGTTATTGCATCCTAGTAAGACAGAGGGAATGCATATACAAACACTCTAATTTTGTCACTACTCAATTTTACCTTAGGTCGACTTAAGCACTTTTTCTTTTAGCCGCTAATACTCGTAATAAAAGGGTCCAGTTAACTCATTTCACATATTGTATATTCTTTATTTTATTAGTCGTTTTTCTCTGCTTGAACTTCAACTTCACGTTAGTAGTAGACTTTTGCATATCGTCAGCTTAGAGTGTAAACCTGCTCACTCACTTCAACAAAATTTTACGCACATCGACATAGATATAACCGCCAAAAAAGCTTAACCGACACATTTTTGCACTTCGTTTTTTTACGAAAATCGGCCATTTGCAATAGCAAATGATCGATTTTAGTAAAAAAAATTATGTTCGAAATATTGTCCCTTAAGCTTTTTTTTGGCGGTTACGGCACATGTTGAACTTCTATAGCAAAAGGAATTGTCTGGGATATAAATTGTCAGTAGTACGTGTGACACAGTCAATAGTAAATCAGTACTGTTTTACTATAGACATTTCCAACAGAAAAATTTCTTTCAGAAATATGTTGGTAAACAAATCAAATACTACACTGTATGTGCCCATAATTATGACAGGGGTCTAAGTCATATATTTGTTGTGTTGTAGATTTCATTTGAACAAATCAAAGAATATTTTCATATTATGTAACATTTTAATTTAGATTTATACAAGTTTCGATTGATACATATTTATTTAATATTTATTGAAGTTCTTTTAGGATTTATTTAATATTTTGAAGCAAAAATGCACATGACTTATACCACTTTCATAATTAAGGGCACACACATACATATGTATGTATGGATGTATGTACATACATATATGTGCGTGTGTATTTACGTATGCATGTATGTAGTATGTTTTTAACATATTATTTAAAAAGTCAAAGTGTTACCACAACAACTATCGAATACAATAAATTAAAACTTAAACAAGTGTTTTTTTTTCAAATAATTGTATATTTTGGTAACGATGACTTCATTCCTTCATTCAAACAACTGGAAACAAAGAATTTTAAAACAAAACAGTCTTGATTGTATAGAAATAGAAGTAAAAATAAAAATCCACAATAGCATTAAAACCGGGAGAAGTGAATACACAAAATGTAGAAAAAACACTCAAAATTAAGCTTTTCTGTATTGTTGTGTTATCACAAAAGTTTCTATCATACATACATTAGTTGAGTTACATACCTATTTCATTTACATTTTACTCATAATGCAAAATGTTCAAATGTTTGAACTTAAACTTGAATTTTACAAAAAAATACAGACATATGTACATATTTACATACTAACTTGTATTTTTATTTAAGAAATCACGGTGCTCACAAGAGCGCTGTTTTCACAAAACTGGCGGTCAAATTATCTTTTTACAAGTTGTACATATGCATATAAAAAGCTTTTTGTTTTCTATGCGAATTGTCGGGATTGTGTGAAGACCACTAAAAATGTATTGTCAAATGTTTGGAATGGGCAAATATATGCATATATGTATGTATGTATGTACATATACATATGTATACGGTTCAGGGAAGGCATTGAAAATTTTAAAATTGTACCAATAACTTTAAAAAATTGTACTTTTGTGACCTTAATTGATTGTACTAAAAAATTGTTTTAGTTCAAACTACATATTTTTATTTGTTTTTATTAAAATAATCGTTCTGGCTACCGAATCGTTTTCACAAATTTGCTTGAAATTTAAAATATACAAACTAATAGCATGTGCTCCATCCAGCATGCGATGATTTGGAAATGGACTAGTTAACATTTGTTTGATTTTCTTGCTGCGTTTTGCTTTCAAGGAGAAGAATATGAGTTTCAATTGTTCAAAAGTGAAAATTGACATATGGAACCGTTTGAAAATAAATACGGAGTGAAATTGCCGAGATTCCTTAAATGTACTAAATCAGTCATTGGTGTACTATTGCACTTTCCGAGTTTAATTAGTACCAAAAAAGGTACAATTGTACCAACTTTGCTATCCCTGATACGTTTGTATGTATGTACATATATACCCACCAAACCAAATGCTCCGAATTCCTAAAGAATCCGTTACGACTAGTCGACAAAATCTTCCGATTTCGAAACCGAAATATTACCGAAATCGTAACGATTTCTGTTGACACGATTTCGCAACGATATGTTGTTACGAAATCGTAACGAAATGTCGGTAAGAAATCGAAAAGATATATCGGTACGATTTCTATACTATACTTATGTACATCAGAGTACCGCTTCCGCTTTATGTTGCTGCTTTTGTCAAAATAATTTGCATAAAGATACATATTTATTACACACTTACCTTTTAAAATATTTTTTAAAATTCTTTTATATTTATTAGATTTACATACAATGTATTTAGGTATTTATAACAAAACTTCGACGATTGTATCGTCTTGTCTATGGACGAAAAAAAGCCGAAGTTTTGATTCTTTAGTCGCTATTCACACTATAATCACTATATCACTTTTTAGCCTGCCATGTATTGACAATTTTCTTTTGCACCCCCTACGAAAAGCTACACACATTTACATTAAGCCTTTTTTATTCATGCCTTTTTGGCATTTATATACACGTTTAATGCTGAGAGTACGAAAAAGGCATAGATAAATGTCATGAATCCCCTCCAATTTTAATTTCGTGCCTTTTGTTCTATCCCGCAAGCTTCTCACCCCCTCTCACAGATAAACTAAAACAGCCTGCCTGCACAAGCAAGCAGAAAAGGCATAGTGTAAATTGCGTCTTAAAACAATTATTATTTATTGTCTATGCTAGAAGGTTCGTGTATTTGCTTTATGATTTTGCTCCAAACATTATATCCAACACATATTTTTTCATATATTTTTCATGCATTGTATGATACTTTAATTTAATTTTTATGTTTTAAAACCATGGCAATAATATTGTTATTTTTCATTATCAAAGACAACAACCATTTTTTAAGAAAATAATTTAGAGAATTCAAACAAATGAACTCAGAGTCTGAACACAATATAACGATTATTTATTGCGGTGCGGTTTTCCATACGATTTTGAAGTAAAATCTGCAGTACGGTACGGAAAAAAATTCAAATCTATTTTATTTTCATTGCGGACTTTCTTATTCTCTCAATTTTCTCTTGCTGACGTTGCCGTAGCTTTTGAACTACGCTGTAGGCTGTGTTCACAACATTATTGTAAAAAAAACATGATTTTGAAGTTCAAACATTTTTGTCATAGATTATAAAAGTTTAAAAAACATATCAAATATATCTGCGAATGTATAAAAGTTAAACATTTTTTGTTTTTAGTTATAAAAATGTATGCACAAAAAAATTAATAAAAATTTAAACAAACAATGACAAGTATTGCCGGCGCCGTCTTCCGTTGTATTGTGTTTATTTTTCTCTCTCGCAACGAGAAATCGCACCGCATCGCAAACATTGTGTTTAGACTCTCAGAAGTATTTTCAAACAAAACCGTCCTACTTCTTCTTACTGAATTAGGGCGTTAAGAAATAAATTTGTTGAGTAATTTAATTGAGTAGGAACATTTTAATTTATTATAAAATTTGGTTAGTTCAGTTTGTTGAAAAAAATTTCTGTGTTTGTCATATCAACAAGCTAATTTGTTATATTAACTAAATATATGTATATTTCAATTTAAATTAAATATTAACAATTTGCTTTGCTGGCTGCGTTTTGATGACATTTTTTCCTGCATTCCATATATCATACCATAACCGCAAAAAAAAACAACGTGCGACATAATTCTCGAACTTATTTTTTTACCAAAATGGATTATTTGCGATTCAAAATTCTCACTGCAATCGTTCCCAAGATATTTTTTTAGTAAAAATTTTCTTTATTTGAGAGTAGACACGTTTTGATGCATTAGATTCAAAGATATTTCAAAATAAAAAGAAAATTTATATGGGAGATTCCACATTAAAAAATAAAAATAAAAAATATCGAAATAAGTGCAGCCACTCTTAATTGGTGCGATTATAAATAAAGGATTTCTTTTGGAACAATGCCAACTAATAGCAAGTAATAGGGAAAACAAAAAATTCTAATTGGAAAAGGAAGAAATATATTATATGATATATTTTTAAATCCCGCTTTTTTTGTGATATTTTCTTCAAAATCCCGCTTTTTATCGATCATGTCCCGCTTTTTGCAAAAGCCATCTGGTCACGTTAAGTATGCTGCTGTTTGATGATACATAGTTGCCTCAACCATATTTTTTCGTTGCGTGTATAATTATTGTATATTATTTCTTTGTACCGTAAATACTCCACTAAATGACGAAGCACTTTTATGAAAGTACATATTTCCAGTTGAGAGGGGCTCAATACATACGACCACTTCATTTATTGTAGGTCGGGAACCTATTATGTTTATTGTAGTCCATAGTTCCAAATAATTTTTTTTATTTGTTTGCATTATGCAGATTTTTGCCAAGTACGCTCGCTTTACATCAGGTGGTTGTTGCCTGTCATGAAGTTGTTTGTTAATTTGTTGCCTTTATTTCTAAATAAAGATGTCAGTTGGATTTAAGACTACAGAATAATTGCAACCACAGAAATCCATTAGATGGCAAAAAATTACAAAAAAGTAATTGAAACAATTTCTTTGTTTGTTTTTCACTCAGTCAAAGAAGAAATAAAAATCTTTAGCCTACATTTTCTCTCATAGAAGGGCATTTTTTTTTTTGATTTTATCAAACGTGTTAATGTTATATATTACAACGCCCTTCTTTATTTGATGTGCCTTTGACTTTTCTTCATGTATTGCGTTTATTGTTTTTTGCTTTTTCTTGAGTAAATTTTATTCACCTCCTTCGAAAGGAGTCACAAATATTCGGAAACATTTTGTGGAGGTTTTAAACATACATATTTCTCTTAAAATTTATTATGGAACAACATGGCAAATACTTAAGATAAACAACAACAAAAGCAACAACAACCAAAATATCAAATACAATCTGCAGAATCCATGGATCGATCCAAGACGATGTCTTCGACCAAGGTATGACTGCAATTTTACTTAGTGTATACATGTATGTATATGGAGTTGGTTGTGCACGAGTATTTTGTTGCATTCTGTATGAAGGGAAAAAGATTAAATGCTTTGCAATGTTGAAGAAAGAAACAACAAAATAAAAATAATAACAAGAATGCTACCACATAATAAGAAGGATCATAAGTAATGCATTGAAAAAAAAGTAACGAGATCATTACGTCAAGGCAAATTAAACAGCTCTATACGCACACACATACATACATATATACATATGTACATGTGTACATACACACATAAATGCATTTAAGGTTGGGCACAGTAATTCGCCTGAAGATATATTTTTTTTTAAATCTATATTAATTTTCTTAATACGAGTATGCACTTCTTTTATGGATATCAAGTAGAGTTTCTACGCGGGAAAAAAATTCCGGGAATACCCGGGAATAGTTTTTTTAAACCCGGAAAATTTTCAACTTAAAAATACAACTCTGTAAAGATTGTGGGAAACGAAATGACCGATACACTGGCCAAAAGGGGAAACCAATTACCGGTGAAAGAAACTGTATATGTCAGGAAACCAATTCAACAATTGAAATGGATCATATACTCTAAGATGAAGAAAGAAGCGGAGGAAAGTTGGTGTGCGACGAAAACTTGCAAAACTTTTAAAATCATGTGGACCTCCTATGATCCTAAAACGACTAAATTCCTTTTAACACTAACCAGAAGCAACTGTAGGCTTCTAGTGGGGATATTAACTGGACACTGCTGGACGGCTTCGTATGCCGTCAAAATAGGACAACTACTTGACAGTACCTGCAGGAAATGTAAGGAATCCGAGGTAATTGAGACAGTAGAGTATCTACTGTGCCACTGTCCGGCTCTAAGCCGTACTAGATATGACTGTCTTAGTTATCACACTTTGCGGAGTCTTGAAATTGTATCGGGAATGGAAATGTGTAGATTGCTAAGGTTTGTTAAATCTGTTTGGCAGGCATTCGATACAGGCACCACGAACTAGGCTGCCATACTTTCAGGTTTCTTGTCATCTGCTCTTATCGCTAATGATCAACCCTAGTCTATGTGAGGTTCTTGAACACCCAGACTAACCTAACCTTTTGTTTTTAATTTAAATGTTGTATGTTTTTTCATAAAATTATATTTTTTATTGAGGTTATTTAATTAAATTCATATGTTTTTGAACTTCCCGTAAATAAAACATTTTACTTCTCGATTCTTGGAAAGTCCAGGAAATTACAAATCCTAATATCAAGCCAAAATGTTTACCAGAAAAAAGATTAAATTGAAAGGTTAAAAATTTTTGCAATAAAATGCAACTTTAGGATTACTACAGGGTGGCCCAGAAAGACCGAAGTGGTGTAAATTCCTTATAACTTTTTATTTAAGACATATTTTTTTAATTTTTTGTTTTTTAAATACAGTAAATTTATAGGGAATATTTTTAGATTAGTTGTTAAAAATGATATACCGCAAGTGGAGGCCATTTTCTGCTTCGCACAAATGATCTCTTTTCAACACATTTTCCATGACCTTTCGCAAAACTTCCGGTGTTATGTTGTTAATTTCGTCTGGAATATTGGTTTTTAATTCCTCAATAGTCCTAGGCTTATTAACATAAACTTTCCCTTTTAAATAACTCCAAAGGAAACAGTCTGGAGCGGTTAAATCCGGGGAACGCGGAGGCCAATTAAAATTGCTTCTACGCGAATTTATTCTTTCCCCAAAGATGTCGCGTAAAATAGCCATTGTGGCCCTCGGAGTGTGCGCTGTGGCTCCATCCTGTTGGAACCATATTTGCGGATGGTATTCCACGGCTGGCCTTACAAAATTTTCCAATATGGCCCGATATCGATCACCATTGATGGAAATGGCGACATCTCTTTCATTTTCCAAAAAATATGGACCAATGATCCTTTCTGAAGAAACACCGCACCAAACAGTACACTTAACTGGGTGTAATTGTCGTTGATGAAGTACTCTCGGGTTTTCCTTAGCCCATATCCTAAAGTTTTGCTTGTTAACAAACCCATTTAATTGGAAATGGGCTTCGTCACTCATAAATAAGTTATGAATAATGGAAATGGAAAGAGCACATTTGTGCGAAGCAGAAAATGGCCACCACTTGCGGGATACAATTTTTAATAACTAATCTAAAAATATTCCCTATAAATTTACTGTATTTAAAAAACAAAAAATTAAAAAAATATGTCTTAAATAAAAAGTTATAAGGAATTCACACCACTTCGGTCTTTCTGGGCCACCCTGTATTAGGGGTTTTTCCCGGAATTTCCCGTCCCAGTTTTAAAATTTCCCAGGATTTTTTCTGCGGGATACCAGTAAATAATAAAATAAATAGTTGACAACTTTATATATAGAAAACAACTGCTTTCACTTTGGAATTTGTGAAAACTTATTGCGAGCAGCGTTTTTTCTAACAAATTTTATATTTAACGATATATCTTTTCACATGGATTGATGTTTTAAGCAGGAACATAACAGTTATAAGAGACATTGCGAACGTTTTTATAACAAGTTATTGAATTTAAATAATATTTATAATCGTAACTAATATAAGTGAGAAATGTTTTGTGTTATAAATAACTTTACAGCAGCCAAAATAGTTTTTGTTACCAATGACCATTGTCGAAAGTAATTTTATTTTTCGGTTATCGCTACAAGAATACACATCGTATTTTAGACGTAATATATGCATTTCTAGGACAAGATATTGAAATGTCTTTGGAAAAGTTAACAAAACGGTATAATAATATATGGATATCTTACGATAATGGTTAATAATAACCTAAAGTAGATAATGGTTATTGTCTAGTGATCTTTTCTTCAGAAAGAAAAAAATTACAATTATTTTCGGTCCCTGGTTTTAAAGTAATTTATTGAAATCATTATTCTTTTTATTGGTTTTTAATAAAATTGTTTTACATTACTTATATTTGAAAGTTTACTTTTTTGATCTCATACAACAAAGTTTTTCGTGTTGGAAAAAACCTTTAAGGAATTTAAAAAATAAAAGTAAAAAAAAATAAAGTTCTTGTTCTAAAACCCAATTTGAATTAATATTCGAGTATTTATGTATATAAGAAGTGTTTTAAGCTTTCTAATCAAATTTGTGTTAATGCCTGAAAAAATTAATGTTTATTATTTCTATGGAGCGGGGTCCTGGGATGTATAAAAAAATTTCCCGCTTTCCCGGGATATGAAAAAGTTCGGGAAAAAAACTCTAATTGCTATACATATGACATTGTCGTCTTGCTTTTTCAATAGCAAAGTTTTAAAGTTTTCACATCGCATGTTCTATTGTAATGGGAAATTCGACATGTCAGATGTAAAAAACATTTTGTGTGAAACCAGCTTTAATAAAAATTTTGATATTTCTCAGTATCAAAAAATTTCAGTTTGAACACTGTGCTTTAATAAATTTCCATGGAATGTCTGCAGTTAATTTATACAAAACACCTAAGAATTTTAACAAGACCGTTGTTAAAGGAAAAATGTATGTATGTTTAATAAAATACCTTAACTCTAAACTACAGATTCATAGATACATATGTGTACAGTATGTGTGAACTAGTGTCCTGCACAAGACCATTTATAAGACCTTTCATGACATGAGAGATTTTTCAAATGCTTTACTACAGCGAAATATTACAGCACTGTTGGCAACACAAACAACCCAGCAAGAACACTCCCAGTCAAATGACCAGTCATTTAACTGGGAGTGGTGATGCCTTTATCTATCTAAGTTTCTATCTGTTTGTTAAGGGAAATGTGGATGTAAACTCTTGTGTACGTGTGATTTTGCATCTTCGTCTAACTAATTAAAAATGTCTACTATGGAACATATATAGCTGACCTGCTTACTCTGCCGTATTTTGACTTGCCATTGGTGATGCATGTGGTGGTCGCGACTGCCTGATCACACTTGATGTACATATATAAGCATCACAGCAAACTAGTCAAACCTAAATAATTATATTAATAAACACAATTTTTATATTAGTTTAATTGTTTTTTATTACAAAAAATAAAAATATACATAAGTTAAATATTAAAAAAGATTAAAAACAATCAAAAACATTAAATAACCTGGGGGTCATCTATCATTTTCACGCTTTTGTCAATCACCAATACGCATTAGTTTTTATAAATATCTAAAATATGGAAAAGAAATATACATATATATGTATGTATGTATTAATTAAACTTTTGAAATTTCTTTTATACACTATTGATTTTTACTTAACTTTTTTTAAACTTATATTAATTTTAGTTTCACAGACCGAACATACAATTCGTTCGGTCGGTTTACAATAAAATGAGATTTTTTTTAATTTTTGGCATATGTACATTAGATGTTCCACTCTTACATACATGTTAGAGTAGAGCAACTAGAGCAATTGACTGTCATTGTTGATTTCAATATAAAATTTTTGTAATTGTGTTAGTGAAAAAATTACATTTGTGTTAGTTTCGGTCATTCATTTCTTGTAGGAAACTGAAACAAATGTGTTGCCAACAGTGTTGTTTAGCGTTTGTTTTAGAATATTTCGCTGTAGTAAAGCATTTGAAAAATCTCTCATGTCTCGAAATATCTTATAAATGGTCTTGTGCAGGACTTTAGTGTGAACATGTGTATCTGAGAATCAAACTAGGTTTCTATTTAATTGATTTTAGTTTTCAAAACTTTTTTAATCACCTGAATAACTTTGCATATGCATGTAGGTATAAAAGTTTACTTAACATTATTTCAATATCTCCTTAAAGAATCCAATATTCACTCAGTATTTACGGTAAATTTAACTTTATTATTTTTTTATATTGCTGAAGTGTGTTGTTAAAATAACACCTTCAATATGTCCAAATAATGTTGCCTGCAATTGCAAATTGCTCATGACACGATCACAACTCTCAAACGAAATATTTGCAGCTTCATTTAACTGCACAATCCTTGTACAATGACGAGTATTTTGTTTAACAACTAACTCCAGTTGAGATCAGATCAGACCTTGGCCTTCATTTACCTTGAATTGTTTTGTCATGCTTCATGTACATACATACATGGTTCATGGGCTCTTTTGGTGGCACATCGCTTGATCGTATGAATCGCCACAAACAATGCCATAACGTTTGATCGTTTAACCGTTAAACGCAAATTCTGGCCTGCTCCTTTTGAGTTTTCAATAACTTTTATTAGTGACACACAAACAAACAGAGGAAAAAATAATATAATTTCAATCGATACGATTATAAATGATCATCTCAATTCCCAATGCGCAGAGTACGTGCAACATCAAAAAGGGAAAAAGAGTAAACAAAATAGTTTCTGTGCAATTTATTTTATTGTTTTGTATTTTGTGATTTCCCCCTCCTTATTTTTGTAACTAAACTGATCTGACCTGCAATAATTTTTCGAGTACTTAAGCGAAGTACAAAGCGAAAGGCATTTAGGCATTCCTATAGTCATGTTGTGTTCTTATGTTTTTTGTTTGTTCGTTTGTTTGATGTTGTTTTTAACAATTTCTGTATCAAAAGATCTTAACGATATTAAAGACTATTTTATTTATTGTTAAATGGTTATTCAATTGAGAGATAAAAGCAGGAGATTTCAAGTAAAATTTGTCTGTAAATGGTTGGTTGATATTGGCTTGTGCATAAATTGTTCACTATCTCTTGTTATTCTCAAGGGAGGTATGCAGCATGTTCACTTGATGAATGCCGACATGTTGGTGTCAATGCATCCTGCAGGCTGCAAGGACTAAATATTTTGGGGTTATCTTACACGCTTGGAACCAAAGAAATATTTTTGAAATCAGTACAATTTTAATAAATTGGGTTAGGCTCGATTCCCTCCAAAGGTGCGGGGGTTTTCTGCCGTCTATGTTCATACAAATCATGCAACAAAGTAAAGCAATTTGTAAAATGTTTCTTTAATGAAGGGAAAAAACTTAACTGAAAAGAAAATAATTTAAACTTCTGTTGCAATATTCTTTTTTTAAAATAATTTTTGTAATTAAATCTGTTGGACTTAAAAAGATTTCGTTAGAAATGATTGTGAATAGATTCTGCCGATACATTCATCAAAAATACAATACGCAACAATACTTATTACAATTTCTCAAATTTATCATCAAATCATAAAGAACAATAAAAAAGGGCAATATCATCAAACAACTCCTATTGGACAATAAATATAAACCCACCGTCTTAACTACTGACAGCAGGCATTGTGTTAACCCTTTTTATACCGTTCAAAAAATATGTTGCCATTTATTTGAAAAGTGTTTTTTTTTAATGAAAATGTTTTTTTTCATACAACTGACGAAAGAAAATAAAATAAAAAATCAAAACATTTAAATTAAAAAGTTAGAATTTCAAAACAAAAGAGAATCGTCGAACACATGAAACTGTGTACCCCTCCCCAATCTTTTCACCTATCTCACCTATAAAATCAAGAATTGCTGCAACAAAAATAGCAAGTCTGGACAAGGACTTACATACATATATTCAAGAATTGCTGCAACAAAAATTGCAAGCCTGGACCGGAACTTATGCTATGTAGAGACGTTTGTCAGATCTTACAATATCGTTAATAAAATGTGCTCAAAATTTCTTACAACCGTGTGAACTGGCAATTTTTGTCAGACGTCGTTGCAAAGAAAAGCATTGTCAGTCCATTGCAAGACAACAAATTGTCAGACTTCTTACAATCGTGTGAACACTTTGTAAAATTATTGTCAGATATTTGTCAGACATTTTAATATAGTCAGATGTGCGAAGTTTATTCATCTGACGATGTCGTCATTGTAAGATAATTCTTTCTATGGTCAACACTGCACAAGCTTGATTTTAAAGAAAAAATTTATAATAAAATGTATGCAGACATAATCATTGCAATAGCTTTTTTATGGTATATAATAATTTATATATTCACTTTTTACATTTAACAAAAACGCAAACGACTAATATTTAACAATTTCAAACAAATGCTTTGAGTCTGGCAACACATAACAACAGATCTGACAATTTTTGCATATGGCTACCGTGTGAACTGACAATTTTTTGGCTGACGGTTTTGTCAGATGAATTTATTGTCATACAACCGTCTGGCAATAAATTGTAAAATTTTCTGACAACCGTGTGAACTGACAAGGAATATTCTGCTTGCAATTTTCTATTGCCAGTACATTGTCAGCACACTGCCAGATCTAACAATATTGTAAGATCTGTCAATCGTCTGTACATAGCTTAAGTGATATAATTTTCGAGCTTCATGTTTTTACAAAAATCGATAATTTACGATCGTATGAAGAAGTGTTTAAAAACTGTCAAGCGTGAGAATGCACGAGCGTGACTAAAAAATTTTTTTTTGCTTTAATATAAAAAAAACGAAAAAATTTTACAATAATTGTAATTTATTTGCTGGTGGTTTAGCAAATAAATAAATTTCATTGAAAAAAATTTTATTAAAATTTTTTCGACAATTATGATTTATTGTCACTATCAAGTGTTTGTCTATGATTTCAAATAGCAATTGAGTGCAGTAATAATAATATGTAGGTTTTCATTGTAAAAAATTAAAGTTTTTGAAAATTATAAAAATTTTTAGGATTGTCGAAGGTATCACGCGTGAGAGGACGTGAGCGTGAGCGTGAGTGATGGAAATTTTTTTCCAGATATTAAGTGATAGAAACTTTAGAAATTGAAATTTGATTCCACAGAATCATTTCAGTCGGTCCTGTTTGGCTGTAAAAAAAATCCTATATTGAAAAGATTGACTTATAAAGGGTTAAAATAAAGTATGACTGACTTCAAATCAACCAAGAACAATATTTTAAAATAATAAAAAAAAAATTTAATACAACATGAATAATGATTTAAAAAAAAATCAATTAAGTTACAGGCGACGAACTCTTACGCAAAAAAAAAGTGCAAATAATAAGATACATACTCGTACATACAAAAAAAAAGTGATCAACTGCAGCATGTAAGCCATCCATAAGCCAGGCAACATAACAATTATTCGTACTGAATATAACAAGAATATGCAATCAACTTCATTTTTATGCGACAGCAAATGTCGTGGAGAATATTGATGCTAGATCAAGAGAAGTCCATATATTTCAAGAATTGTGCTCAGGAACAATGCAAACAATAAGAGCACTATAAAAAAAAGGTGTTGAAAAGCTGGCAGAGATTTAGTAAGAAACAAGAACAAGTATAAAAGGATTAAGAATTCTTTGCAATTGTATCATACCTTCTTAGGGCGAGTACTAGTTAACTACAATTTAATCTAGCAGCGCTTGCAGTGAACAAATAAAATATATATATAAATATTAAATATAAACTTGTGTGACGAAATGAAAATTTGTTTTGCATTTTTGGCTTTAGTGGGGGCTGTTCAAGCGGCCAGTTTATCCTATTTGGTGTCACCAACATTGCGTTCTTATCCCTTCGTTTATGGCAGTCGAACTTCATCCATTATAACACCCGTCCAACAACAATATCACACTCAGGATGAACTAGGACAATATGCCTACGGTTACAGCGATCCTTTGTCGACTAAGCAGGAGGTGCGTTCACTAGATGGTGTAACCCGCGGCTCTTATTCCTATCGAGATGCCAATGATATTCTGCAAACTGTTGACTATACAGCAGATGACAGCGGCTTTCATGTTGCTGCCACTAACTTGCCCAAAGGAGTGAAACAGGATACATTTCGTATCTCAGCAGAGCCGTCAGTTCCCCATACAATTTCCCCAGTTGCCGATACTACAAATTCCATCGTTCCCTCAGATACCGATACTGAATCGAATACCTCAACTCGTACGTTTGGTGAGACAATTTATACGCCAAGCGGGTTGCGTTTGGCAGAGCCTGCAACCGCTCACACAAAACCTACTACAGATCCAGCCAATGTTCGCCCTGTGGAATTGTCTCAGCCCTTGGCGAATTCCTTTAAGGTTGCCCTCAATCCCGCCAACTCTTTTTACATAAATGAGAAGCCACATAAAGTTGTCATTACTAGTTCACCGCTTGCTGTTGCCAGTGTACCAGTTACAAAATCCTTAGTACCCAAAATTTACACTTACGGTTATCCGATAGCTAAGCATTATTACTCTAATGGTTTTTATTATTAACAAAATTGATTGGTGTTTTTTACATATATGAGAAAAATAAAATTTGAAATTGTATTTGGTGAATTTAACAACTTTAATTAAATTAATGTTATTTAACCCTTTGACAGACGAGTTCAAACCGATAAAAATTAATACTCGTATCAAAATGTTAAATACTATTCCATTGTTTTAGATTGTTAATGGCTTCTACAAGATCCTTTCGGAACCTACTACTTTCCTTTGTGATTTTACTTTATTGATATATCGTCTAATATATACGGTTGCCTAGAATTTCTTATAGAAAATATTTATCATAGCGTAGCTAGAGAATTATAGAACCAGGGAGGTCTACTCTGTAATTTGAAACTAAAGCAAATACTTTCGAATTGTAATATTAAAAACATACAAGTTCGAAAGCAGTTTCTTTCGTTTCGAAACACAGAGTAGACCCCTTGGAATGTTCAATTTTACTGAAATGTTAAATGTGATATTTTTTTAAGCATATTGTATTAACTTGCTCTAATTAAAAGGTCTTAAATTTGTATGTTTAACCTGATCATGGTTCGAATTCGTGATAGAAATAGAAGGAATTGTTATGATGAGTACCTCTGATTCACTACGATGTGAAGACCGGAGATTGTGGGTATCAAATCATGAAAGCATCTAGGTTAGGTTAGGTTAGCAGGCTGCTGGTAAGGAAGGGTGAAATTTATAGTCCAGCTGACTTGTGTTTCCTTTGTGATACCTGCGAGTTGAAGAGAAGTTAGTAGTGAGAGGGGGTGATAGGGAAGAGATAGTGATAGAGAAGAGATAGAGGAAAGCTTCATTATTTTAAAACTCTGCTTTTTGTGCGTTTTTAATAATGCAGTGATTGCAGCTCCTCTGGTGTCAAATTAGGCATATCAAATTTATTAGCCATTTTATTGGTTATTTTACAATGATTCTGCTACACAAGAACTTTTCCAACAACAACTGATACAAAGGGACACTAATGCACACGACGTTAATTTTTCCTTGGCCGAACTATAAGTAAAACAGTGGTGATCCACAATTAACACTTTTAGTAAAGTAAAACATCATCGTGGAACACTATGCGATGGAGATGCCTGAAGAGTTGCATCGACAACGAAAAATAGTCGACGCAAAACCTTCTCTATAAATGGCTGGCCCTCGAGAAGTCGTATATTCTATCATCTTCGTAATCGCTTCTCTGAGCATCTAGTATTTTATCGTGTAATTTGAATTGAAACGAAACTTTTTCAAGTTTGTAAGTTATTAATAACATTCGCATTCAAAAGCTTTTCCTTTCGCTTCGAATTATGTATGTATATAATAACCCCACTGTACTGTTTCGAGAGAAATATTGGTATCTTAAATGTTGGGCTTAGAAACTAGAATCTCAAAGGAAGGTGCGCGGCAAGTGTTCAAAAATGTTGTTCAAAAATAACAAGGTTCAAAACAAAGTTTACTTGTTGCGGCGCGTGTGGCTGCGTGCCATGTTATTGAAAGGGACTTTAAAGTTATGCCCTCGTTTGCAGGTAATTTCACGTGTGCGAAATTTATTCGTTTTCTATTACAAAGTCTATACGGAACGATGGAAAAAAACGAAGGAAGCGAACGCATAACAAAGCAACTCTGCGAGTACGACAAAGTCTGTACCCGCCTACATTATTATTTTTAAGTGTTGCTTAAGCTAGCTTCAGGCTGTAATACAAGTATTAATAATTTTTTGGAAAATGCAGCTCTGACATGTTGAGTTGTTATTTTTTTTTTTTTTTTGAAACAAATATAAGACAAGGGATGCACTTGCGTCAAAAGTATTAATACTTGTATTATAGTCTGAAACAGCATTTAGCAGCAACGAAATGCATCTAGACGTGCCAAACCAACAACAAATAAATATTAAAAATTTTTTTTAATATTTGCATTCGTGTGTAAGTGTGTCAAAATAAAAAATTATTGTTTAAAGCAGTTTAAACTTTTTAATTTGTTTCATTGAATTGCTGTAAGTCAAATATTTTCATGCACTTTCTACTTTTTTTAATACATATACATATATATTCAATGTTCTTCAAATAACGTGATAAGTAATCCCATACCTGAATTTTAAAAAAACTATTGTCACTTGCTTAATTAAGGAACAGAAATATGTCCAATGTAATTGTAGCGATTTTTTGACGAAGGACTGAGAACGAAATGTTTGAGGTGGGTTGAAGTCGTATCATTTTTCTCTTTTATTCTTTTGTCAACTCGGGGATAAGAACCATGTATCTCACCTTGTATCGGCATCAATCACTCAACCCTACTCAAAAAATCGCCATCTTGGAAACCCAAATTTAATAAGTATAATCACTGAATAAAATTTGTAATTAATGTAAGTACAAAACGAATTAAAATAAGTGATTTTATTTCATAAAGAATGACTAAAGGCAGGTATCCCATCCTGTACTCATTTTAGGCAGGTATCCCATCCTGTATCCATTTTCCCTGAAATCCAAGTCACTTATGTTCACATCTCTTGAAAGTGAACTAACTCTCAACTCGCAGTTTCTCAAATTTTTCACAATTTGTATTCAGTCACTCACTTTTTAAACCATACGTACTTAATTTCAATGCAAAATTAAACAATTATATTAAGATAGTAAAGCGAATGTTGTAGCGATTTTCGTCTTGTCTCTGTAATAGAGTCATAAGTAGCAAACCTAACTGGCCTTACTCCTCAAATAATTCCGAAATAGGTATATATAGCCTTAATACAACTACAGTGTAGTGCGATCACATCTTTATTTTTGTTGCAAAATCGGTGCATTGCGCCGATAGTGAGATCTCGTCTTAAGATTTTCTGCAAGATATTTTGATCGACTAAACATATAATTACCATTTAAAAAATTTCTTATTCGACATATTGTCAGAATTTTATTTTAATTTGAAATTTATTTTCTGGTGGTTCAGCGCCGTCTATATGCATTTCATTGTTGCTGTAACAAATCATCAGTAGATAAGTTTAAGTTTCTAAGCCAACTAAGCTTATTTTTCTTTTGTGATTTTCAAAAATATTGTGAATTCTCAAATAGTTTTTGAAAGTCTGTGCATAAGATAAGAAATTTGTGACTGTTCAAAATGTGTGGTTGAGGTCTACTGATGATTTTTTCCAGCAATAATGAAATGCATATAGACGGCGCTGAACCACCAGCAAACGAATTTCATATAATTACCGTGTTTTTATGATTCTAAGTAAATTTCTTTTAAATAAAAAACGTTCACTTTTATAAAGTGTGCAAAATCCTCTTGTTTAGACAGAGAAATCTTATACGTATATATATATATATATTATTAATAGCTCGCCAATCTTCTTTCCTCTCTCTCTCTCTCTCTCTCTTATATGACCTCTTTACTTTGTATAGTAAACATTCCCTGTCTAAAAGGTGTCATATATGTGTAAGTATGGATGTAGAAGAAGGTTGTGATTAGGTTAGGTTAGTTTGAAAAGAGGGGCAATCTTACACTTATGCTTTTATAGCATGTTGTGCACTCTTAACAAGAAATATTTGAGAGACACCCAATAAAAAGCATACAAATCTATCACTACACTAATATACTTTTTTTGGGTTTTCCAGTCTGAATCCCTTCCAGTTGGAAGTTTGCCATTAAAACAACAAACAAACAAAATTTCAAGTGTTATAACATTTATTTTTATATGCAAAATATACAAATAGTCAACTCAGTAAAGAAATATGTATGTATGTACATCTGGTTAAAAACTAATCAACGTGCAAATAATAACGAGTAGGCTTAACAGCGTTATTAAAACGATAGCCATATGTATAACCACCAATACTGGCAGGTAAGGAAGATTTGGAAGCTTTTGAAGCAGAGGATACAAATATATTTTGATTTCTTAGCAGAGCAGTTTCCTTTAGTAGCTTGTGCTTTTCCTGTTCAGCAGCAAAACGGGCAAAGAATTCCTTTTTTGCCTCGGCTACTTCGGTGGTATCTTGTACAGGTTTTGGCAGTATCGCAGAAGCCGAGCGATTACCTTCCAAAATTGCTTTGTGAGCAGCAAGATGCTGTTCTCGAGCAGCAGCAACTTCAGCTGTTTCCTTCACGGGCTGGGGTGCGGCATGATTGTGTTTTGGCAAGTTGGTGGCCGCCACGTGAAAGCCATCCTCATCAGCTATATAATCGACAGTTTGTAATAAACCATTGGCATCGATATAGGAATAAGAACCTGAAGTTTTACCATCCAAAGTGCGGATTTCTTGTTTAGTCGACAATGGCTCTAGATAACCATAGGAATATTGACCCAAAGCATCTTGAGTAAAATAATGTTCAATTTGTTGGTGTTGTTGTTGTTGTTCGTGGTAAGTGTTGGTCTGCAATCCCGGCTGCTGTTGTGTTTTTACTACAATCAAAGGAGTTTGCAATTGCTGCAACGGCACTGGATACAAATAGGCTTCGGCCAAGGTGCAGAAAACTAAAGTGCTAACAAAAATTAAGTAATTCATTTTATTTAATTTTATACGTTAGAATGTTTTAAGTCAATTTCGTTAGCGCTGCTAGATCTTTAAACAATTGTTATGTTAAGACTAGTACTCGCTCTTGAGAACTGTTGAATTGGTTTGTGTTTTCTTTACACAATTGTTCTTCCTTTTATAGGAAAATCACAACAAGCAGGACTTAAAGAACGTCTGGATGTACATATGTATGTATGTTATTTTTTTGCAATTGAACTTTTATGTCACATAAAAAGATGAGGCAAAAAAAGTTTCAAAAATTCATATAGAATGGTCATAAGAGAACTGCCACCTCGTGTTACGTTGCATGTTTATGTGTATTATGAAGTTCAAAATATATTTCCAGGAAGGTCATCCAGTTTACTTTTACTCCATATTATTGTACCATACACGTATCTGAGTGTTTATCTGTTTGGTCCAAAACAAAAAAGAAACAAAAATTGCTCTTATGCTCACAAATGCTCTGATGATATTTCCTTATTGGAAATACGCCAAATGTATATTGACATGACTTTGCATATGGGTGATTCCACATGATATGAGTTTAAGGTTTCGCCTCCTAAGGACTATCCCCTTATGCAAAAACGATTGGTAAATTTAAAGTTGGTTTAACAAATGAATTTTGTATGACAAAACCGGTTTTAACGCATGCTTTAATTTTAACAATCGCTTTTGCATAAGAGCATATATTTTCTCTCATTTGACTTCTTCCTGTCTTCCTTAAAATAATAATACATAATTCTTTCTGCCAAAAAACGACTTCAAGGCAAAGATCTGATAGAAGACGATAAGAAGTACGTGAAATATAAAAATTAATTTTAATGGGCGTACCTCCGCACATTTTTAAATGCGCTCAGGGTGCGTGTTAAGTCTTTTAAAAATCGGTAAATTAGAACCACTTAAAAAAAAATATTAAATTTTAGCAGGCGTGACTCCGCCCTTTTTTTAAATGAAGGATTGTATCTATTTTAGAGCTCAAGGCGTGTGGTAAGTTTAGTAAAAATTGTTTAAGTAGAACCGCGTGAAATAATGCAATAAATTTTAATGGGCGTAATCCCGCCCATTTCTTCAACTTTCAAATTGTGTAGTTACAAGAACCAAAGGTGTAGGTTTCGCAGCAATCAAATAAGTAGAATATCATAAAATTAAATATAAAAAAATTTGATTGTATTTTATGGGAATTGTGACAACTTAATTTTAAAATTTTTTAATCGCACTAATAATCCCAAATTATTATTTTACTTATTAAGTCGTAGTCCATACAGTGAAACATTTGCTGCAAAACATATTTGTTTTCTCTTTTGAAACTGCCTTCGTGTCCACATTGTGAAGTTTTTGTTTTGAAGGTTAATACATTTTCTCATATATTTTTCATGAGAATGAGGCGAGAATGACGTTCTCAACAAGAACTTCGTGTACATGAAACAAAGTACCCTTTGCCATTCCTCTTTCCCCTCTCGTCAACAAACTCAAATGTGTTGCAGCAAATGTTTCACTGCATGGACGACGACTAAGTAAAATATTTTTTATTAAAAATACAGGGTGGCCCAGAAAGACCGAAGTGGTGTGAAATCCTTATAACTTTTTATTTAAGACATATTTTTTTAGTTTTTTGTTTTTTAAATACATTAAATTTATAGGGAATATTTTAAGATTAGTTATTAAAAATTATATCCCGCAAGTGGTGGCCATTTTCTGCTTCGCACAAATGTGCTCTTTCCAACACATTTTCAATGACCTTTCGCAAAACTTCCGGTGTTATGTTGTTAATTTCGTCTCGAATATTGGTTTTTAATTCCTCAATAGTCCTAGGCTTATTAACATAAACTTTCCCTTTTAAATAACTCCAAAGGAAACAGTCTGGAGCGGTTAAATCCGGGGAACGCGGAGGCCAATTAAAATTGCTTCTACGCGAAATTATTTTTTCACCAAAGATGTCGCGTAAAAGAGCCATTGTTGCCCTGGAAGTGTGCGCTGTGGGTCCATCCTGTTGGAACCATATTTGCGGATGGTTTTCCACGGTTGGCTTTACCAAATTTTCCAACATGGCCTGATATCGATCACCATTGATGGAAATGGCGACACCTCGTTCATTTTCAAAAAAATATGGGCCAATGATCCTTTCTGAAGAAACACCGCATCAAACAGTATACTTAACTGGGTGTAATTGTCGTTGATGAAGTACTCTCGGGTTTTCAATATCCCATATCCTAAAGTTTTGTTTGTTAACGAGGCTTCGTCACTCATAACTAAGTTATGAATAATGGAAATGGAAAGAACACATTTGTGCGAAGCAGAAAATGTCCACCACTTGCGGGATATCATTTTTAATAACTAATTTAAAAATATTCCCTATAAATGTACTGCATTTAAAAAACAAAAAATTAAAAAAATATGTCTTAAATAAAAAGTTATAAGGAATTCACACCACTTCGGTCTTTCTGGGCCACCCTGTACATTGAAATTGATTATTGAGGGGTTTAGCTGGATCCTATGCGCGTTTCACTGTTGCTAATGCATCTCATCAGGGAACGTTTACCCAAAGTTTCTTAGAACAACTAGAGTTATTATGTTATAAAATTACATTTAAACAAATGAGAAGCTCAACAACAAATAACAAAATTGAAACAAGAACTCAATAATCAACATGTTTTGTATTTTCTTACTTTACCATTACTACTTTGGAGAAATTATTTCTGTTATACTCAAACTTGCATAATTAGGGTGGGTTTCTTTTATTTTATTTTAGTATGTATTTAATAAGTTTATATTAAAACATTTAATCTGCGGCTGCGTATGTCGCAGTGGAATTTTTCTTACGGCATCTTCTTGTTTTAGGGTTCCGTACACCAAAGGTGAAAAAAGCAACCCTATTGTTTTCGCTACGCTGTCCGTCTGTCCGTCACACGGTATTTCCTCAGGAACCGTAAGAGCTACGGAAATTGAAATTTGGACAGAGTATGTAGAACCTTGGCCGCTACAACAACAAATACATGAGAATTAAAAATTAAAGGGTGTTCCAAAACAAGCAACGACAAATACTAAAAGTGTATTTTTATATAGACTACAACAATTAACACAAAAATTTAAATTAAAGGGTGGTCTATCAGTTAATGCAATTTTGACTATGTAATTTTGACAACTTGCTATATCTTGGAAACTGTAAAAGGTAAACTCTTGAAATTTTCAAAAACCGTAAAACTAAAAAATCTGAAAAAAATTTAAAAAAATCGCCAAAACGAAAAAATTGCCCAAATTAAAAAAAAATCTAACACTAAAATAAGTCGCAAAATTCGAAAAAAAATAGTTCAAATGAAAAAAATCGCCAAAATTAAAAAATCGCCAAAATTAAAAAATCGCCAAAATGAGAAAAAAAGTGTCAAAACTAAAAAAGCGCCTAAATGAAAGAAGTCGCCAAAATGAAGAAACGCAAAAAACCGAAAATCGCCAAAATTAAAAAAAAAATCGCCAAAACGAAAAAATCGGCAAAAAAATAAACAAACGCCAAAAACCGAAAAAAATAAATAAACCAGAAAAAAGATTTCAAAACTAAAAAAATTGCCAAAATGGAAAAATGCTCCAAAAACCGAAAAAATCGCCAAAACCAAAAAAATCGCCAAAATTAAGAAAATCGCCAAAATAAAAAAAAATTGCCACAATTAAAAAAACGTCAAAAACGAAAAAAATGCCAAAATTATATTTTATATATGCTAAAGTTCGTATTGATGGAGTCGCACTTTACTGAATTTATTTATTATTCATTTCTTACATAGCGTCTATACCTGATATTAACTCTGCTATAATATGAAATAGAACGTCGGCAGAATGAGAAGAAAAATATATTTATATTAATATTAATATATATGTAGGGGAAAACGTACTCTTGTAAATATCATAATATTTCATAATTATCAAGCAGCCGCGCAGTGAACATCTTCGTTTATTTTAATATTACTGTGTGTTTTATAAAAAATTTTGGCATTTCCTTAATACATCGTGTGCAAACATTTCAGCATTTGTTTACCAAAAAATATTCATTTTCATTTCAATACACAAAATTCTCTTCTCGTATCTTTTTATGTTAGCGTTTTTTGACACTTGATATCATAATATTGTTTTCTAAATATATATTATGAAAACAATATTATAATATCTGATATAATCTTAATATAATACTAATATTGCAGTCCACACGTAATATGACTCTCTCTGCTATGAAATTTGATGTTTCCTTATAGAAATATATTTGATATTATATCAAGTATAGACGATATATTATAGAAATGAAGCAAATAAATATTTAACTTTACTTCGTATATTTTTGTATGAAGAATTTGACACAAACGCCAAACTGTGGCATGTACAGCAAGACAATGCTTATTAAATCTTAAAACAGTTGAAATAGAGCAAATTACGGCATTCGATACGACTCGTAATTTAAAATATTTCAATAGAGTTTAAATGAAAATATTTTTAAATTACGATTCGAATAGGATGCCGTGATTTGCCCCCTGATTTTTATTTTTTTTCTTTATTCATAATGCCCGTTTTTCTCAGACTTTTTTACCAGCCTCGAGTGATAAAAGAAAAAAATTTACAAAGTGAGAAAATGCAATAAAACTTTTTGCTTATGAATAAGCTTATATATAATCTTTTGAAAACTTTCAATCGATTTCAGAAGTCATTATTTGACTGTATAGGATAGTGAATACAAGCAGTTAACGATAATGAATTCAAAACGGCATAGAAAATTACCCATCATTACGTTGCGTAGTAAATTCTATATATACCTGCTCAAATCCAACTTAATGTACTGTTTTGCAAAATATTTGTATGGAGTGACCCATACATAAAGTAAATGCAGTTTTATGTGGCTACTTAGTGGGTACATGCCACCAGCTACATATACTTATGTATGTATGTACATGTATTATGTTGCACTAACAATTTACAGTTTTTTTTTTAATTTAATTCCTTGTGCGCGAGTTTATTCAACAACAACAAAAAACTAAACTCCCCAAAACAAAACTTATTTTTAAACATTGCGGTACTTCCTTAGGTATGTATTAGTGTTTTGTTTTGTCTAGTTCCTCGTACAATTCCTCTGGCCTGGTTGGATCATCATCAACAACATTACACGCACGGCAACATCATGTGGTTCAGCACGTGAGTTCTTTTATTTATTATCAAGTTATCCACACGTTTTGTTTATTGTATCGTTAAACTGTCGTTGCTGCCGTTTCATCGGTACAACATTGTAATTTGTTATCATGTCTTATTGAACGTCCATTCGTTTGACCATCCATCCGCTGCAGAAAGGCTCTGTGAAGATGTAAATGTTTTGTCATTTACCTTTACAATCTCAATTGCCGTTCAGGCTTCTTCGTTCGAATCTCCTCTTGGCGTCATAATAAAATTCTAAATTGAAATGACTGGGGATGTGATTGAATAATCGTATTGTCATGATCACAAGCTAAAGGGTGTGGCAAATTGTAGTTGGAATTTTTACAGTGTCTGTATTGTATCGTATGGAACTCAAATTCGTTGTATTTTTGTTTTAGTTGGTGAAAAATTCTGAAACCTTGAAACGTAGATTTGCGTTTGAACAACATGAGATTTTAAGCAATTGATTTCCCAATTTCGACAACAAAGTGTAAGTATCAGTGTTCGGCAATGAATCGTGTTTTTCCTATTCATACTGACTCATTATGTAAATGCGTAGACATAGTTTAAACTCAACTACTCTGATGTACGGACACTCATAATAAGATTGATTTATAACTATAAGTTGAAATAAATATGAATGCGACGTTAACAATCATATTTATACCTCACTCACACTTACAAAGCACCTCAGTTTGATTTCTAATTTCAGGAAAATACTTATACTACTCACATTGATTTAGCTCACTTAACTCATGTACGTATGTTTATTTAAAAGTTTAGTCATTAAACAGTTTGCAAATAGTATACAATAGTAATAAATAGGGTTGTTTTTCAATTCTTGCAAAAAAAAACAAAACAAACGCACAACCTCATAATGTGAACTTTAATGTTCGTATGCGAAGTTCGCATTGTGAATCATACTTATTTATTTTGCATCATCCATAGGCACTGAGTTAAGGAGAGTCGCAATCAACAACGTCATAAATGTTGCTATGTTCTAGTTCGATGCGCACTTAACATTTTCGATTGAATCTGACTCATAGACAACATTGCATAAGTAAGAGTGCGCATAAATACAAGAAATTATAAGTCATGATTAAATCTACTCACTTTTTCACTACTCATTGCTCTTCTCTAGTAGGTATATTATTTTGTATGGGAAATCTACTAGATTTTGCCTGGAATCTCGTAAATACTAGATTTTGCTCAAATGTAAACGCACTTTTAGGCCATTAAATTTTGTATTATTATGTAGTTTTTAGCATAAAAATTAACAAATATTGTTTTCGTTGGGTGTAGTGCTAACTAGTGGAACAGCTGGTACTCGATTATGCACTGGTTGTCGTATGCCGTAATATCAAATTTCGATAGTACTTGATCGAAAAGGAATGCGGTAATACCAAAAAAAAAATAACTTTAAAGAAATTTACTCGCGTTAATTCGGCCTCTGAATTTATGCGAAAAAAATAGGTGGACTATTGTTTTCGCTACGCTGGCCGTCTGTCGGTCACAGGCTATTTTCTCAGGAACCGTAAGAGCTGTGGACCTGAAATTTGTATCTAGAGTATTGGCGCTACAACAACAAACACATAAGAGTTAAAAATTAAAGGGTGTTCCAAAACGAGCAACGAAAAATGTTAAAATCCTATTACATGGGATTGTATGTATTTATATAGACACTTGAAATTTGTAAGGTTAGAGTATTTTTATGCAGACTACAGCAATTAACATTGAAGGGTGTTCCATCAGTTAATGTAATATTGGATATGTAATTTTGACAACTTCCTGTATCTTGGAAACCGTAAGAGAAAAACTCTTGAAATTTTCAAAAAAGGTAAAACCAAACAATCCCAAAATTTTAAAATCGCCAAACCAAAAAAAATCACCAAAAACCAAAAAATTGTCAAAAACCGACAAAATCGTCAAAACGAAAAAAATCACCAAATTAAAAAAAAATTTTAAAACTAAAATAAAGTGCCCAACCAAAATAAAAAAATCGCCAAAATAAAAAAACTCCAAAAAAAATCGCCAATTAAAAAAGCACTTAAACTTGAAAAAATCGCTAAAACCGAAAAAACACAAAAAGAACGGCAAAACTAAAAAACGCTCTAAACCGAAAAAATCCTAAAAACGAAGAAGTTCAAAACTACATATGAGCATTTCCACAGAAAAGTCGACTTTTTGTCACGTTACGTTACCAAGCAATTAAGCAGGTATTTTAGAGCTATGCTGTTCGATTGCTTTCTAGTTTTTACCGAATGTAGACCTAATTACGCTCTATACCAACATGCAAAAAATTACATAAAACATTAGTTTTTCTTTGCAAAACAAGATACATCATCAAGTAACGTAACGTGACAAAAGGTGGACTTTTCTGTGGAAATGCCCATATGTATATATTATATAGGCTTAAGCTCATATAGTATTACATATCTAGTGCCCGTATGGATGGATGCCTTCGTGCGCGAGTCAAAGTCGCACTTTACTGAATTTATTTCTTATTGCGACAGATATAATTCAATTCAAAATTTTGTTGAAAGAAATTAAAACGATTTTTTGTATAAATTGTTGCATAAAGAACAAAATTTAAGGTTAACAACAAAATAAGAAATACTTTTAGAGCCATTATTACAACTTAAAGTTAGTTAAAAGTAGGATTTTATCGGACATATAAAAGGTTTTCCATCAGTACAATTTTAGCTTAAACTATAGTGAGCGCTAAATTAAAGGCAAATTTATCCTTCCTGGTAGGTTAAATTAAATTTATAATAATGAATAGCGTTTATACGTCCTACAAAATCCTACTTTTAACTATCTTCAAGTTGTAATAATGGCCCTTAATAATGTAATGTCATTGCATTTTTTTTTATTAAAATTCTAAAGTGTGTCTACGTTTGGTTTACAACATAAGTACATATTTATTTATTTATTCAGGTATATTTTTTCCATATTTTGTCCTTTAAATACATACAATACCAATTTTAAACAACTATTCTTAATGACTTGATGATGATTTGGCGCTCAAGCGTTGGGACGAAAAGGCTGTGCTTAAGGAAATGGGCAAGTGATGATTATTCAAATTGATAGATACAAGTCGTGGTAAAGTGGTCAAAACAGTGGGTGTTTCAACAGTGTAATGAGTATCGGGATTATTGACTGTATAGTAGGAATTGGAGGGTACGCGTATGGATTCAAAAGAAGCAACAGCGTCTTCGGCTGATAATTGTGGGATATGAATATTTTCTTGTTGTAGTAATTGCAATGGTCTTTGTTGGCTTTTTTCCAAATCTAAACTGCCCAGTTTCAATTCAACTTTCGAATCAGAACTATCTAAACGATAAATGGTTTTCAGTTCTGAGAGAGCTGATGGTTCAAGACGGGTTTCAGCATTTAGAATGTACGTGGTCATAAGTTGAGGATGTTGGCTGATTTGGGGATGTTGTTGCTGAAGCTGCTGCTGTTGTTGTTGTTGTTGGGCGATTAGTTCATTACTTTGGCTTTCTTGGGAGGCCAACTGTTCTTGTTGTCTCAAAATTTGCAATAACTGATCGCGTGAACTTTGGCGGTTCAGAAGGAATTCGCGAGTATTTGCTTGTAATTCACTTTCTGCCTGCTCTGCTTGCTCACCACTCACACTATTTTCATCGGAAGAACCAGAAGAAGAAGAAGCAGCTGCAGAGATACTGGAACCATGAGAACCATTTTCGGCACTTTGTGCCACCTCATGTCCTTCCTCATCATTTTCACTACCATCATCTCCGGTATCTGGTTGCATGGCTGCGCTAATAGCAGCCTCACGGTAGGCCTCAAAGTGGGCCTGCTTAGCCATTTCAACTTCGGGCGTATCTTGCACTGGTTCAGGTGCACGACTATTGTCCATAGGTGGTGTTGGTAGGTTGGTAGCGGAAGCAGTGAAACCCTGTCTGCGTCCTGCTTCATACTTAACAGTCTGCAATTTTCCTTCGGAATCTATGTAGGAGTAAAATCCTTTGGAGGAACCATCTCTAGTTTTATACTCAGCTTTGGCAGAATCATCACTGCTATAACCGTATGAATAGAATCCTTTCGAGTCCTCTTGTCTGTATTCAGTAGTAGGAGTCTCGCTTTTCAAAACAATAATCTGATGGTTGCGGGAGGCGGCAGCCAGTGTAAAAAATGCACACATGAATATAAATCTCATTTTTGTAGGTATAAATTAATTTAATTTTTTTTTATTGTTCTTCTAATTATTCTTATTGCTATTATTAATAACACACACACACACGTTAGCAGTATGAGCAGTTGCAAGTAACTTGTTGAAGCTTTCAAATGCTTCTAATGCGTTTTTAACGTTGCACTCACAATTTATAGTCATGAAATATTGTCAACAACGCTTTATGATTTTCTTTATTAAAATCTTTGAATTGTGGCCAGTGGACAACGTATTTTAATTTAACCTGCTGAAGATCTTTTTAATTTAAAAGTCTTCTTCTTTGACCTCGAAACTTGGCGCCCTAATGCACATAACTAAAAGTAATCCATACTTATTTTAATGCCTTTGCATGTGTGGCAAGCATGTGTTGTATTAGTTGTCATCTTGCAACTTTTGTTTTTGTCATCTTGTTCCAAATTAAATATAATTTTGTAATATTATTTTTTTTTTTTTGAATTTACTATTATTTATGTACTTAATTGTATCAAATTTCAGTTTTAAGTTGAATTTATTTTAAAAATAATTAAAATCTTATTATGGTGTTATTAGACGTAGTTACATGTATGTATACACACATATGTACATAGATACATTCATATGTATGCATGTATTTCTTAGAATTTGCTTAAGCCTTGCGAATACAAATTTCAAAATTGTTCATAATATATCCTGCCATAACCGCCAAAAAGCATAAGCATAAACAACCCAGCAAAAAAGGAAACTCCAAAAAAGTCATGAAAATGTAGAGTTTGCGATCCGATCTAATGATTTTTACATAGAGTTGTCATTGCAAGAAGTTCTCTTTTTCGATGCCTGGTGGCTGAATTGGAAGCGATATTAAGAAAAATTTAATTTTTTGTGTTCTATGATAATATTTTCATCTAGGAAAAATGATAAATAGTTACCTATTTTAACATTATGTTTCTTTTTATAAGAATTTAAGCCCGAAACAGTGTTTTCATGAAAATTTAAGCAAATAACTTTTAAATTTTAGACTAAAATTAGTTCATAAATTTCTTTAAAAAAATAAATTTTTTTTAATTCTGGTGAGTATTTTCTAACACTATGGAGGAGTTACAAGTTTTGCATGACTAAAATAAGCTTCTGCATGGGTTTTTGCTCACTCTCGGCAAATTAAAAATATCGATATTTTGGAAGCAATGAAAATGTAATTCCACTAGAATGACTTAAATTTTTTTCACTGGGAATCGATTATTAAATAGTCGATTTTCACAAAAAAAAAAAACGAAGTCCAAAAAATGTGTCGCTTAAGCTATTTTAGCGGTTACGGCATTATATGTACATATAATGTGACTTTACAAACAAATATGTACATACCCTGTCGGAAATTACGTTAACTTTAAACTAACTTTAAGCTAACTATTTCGCAACTACCACTGACTGACACTTGGATTATTTTTCAATGTAATCAACTGATTATTTTAACATTGCGATGTCCTAGGCGGTAATCAATTGTCTCACTCTGCATTACTTTTAAGCTAACTTAAAGTTGGTTTCTTTAAATCACCTGGTAGTCAGTAAATTTAAAAATTTTTTTCTGAGGTTCGAACATGTATCATCACACGTTGTGTACTCAACGCGCTACCACTCAGCTAAGGTACCATTTAAAATAACAACAGTAAAATGTTAATATAAAACTGAAATGAGTTTCAAATTACCCTCTCGATTCTAAGCGAATGCATTGTCTTGCCTTGGAAAATAATAGATTATTTATGTAGTTAATGCACGAATATTCGTATTCGTATTCGAATTGTCGAATATTCGGCTATTTTCAGCCGAATACGAATGTATTCGTATTCGCTAAATTCAAGCGGATGCGAATACGAATGTATTCGTTTTCGTCAAATTCAAGCGAATACGAATACGAATATTTTTCCAATGAAATTAAACAAATAAACGCATAAATCCTGAACGAAATTTAAATAAATGACTAAAAGTTTTAGTTTGTACAAATACATTAATTATTTTATAGAAATTTGTGCTTTGTATCATTTTCAAGTATTATTCAATGACGATCATTAAAATTTTGGGTACTTTTTATTAACTTTAAAGTACGCCAACAAGAGTGTGAAGTGCTTTTTCATAAAAATTTTTTTATATTTCATATTGCATATAATATTCGTATTGGTATTCGCGAATATCGTTTCAAATATTCGTATTCGTATTCGCGAATATCGTTTGAAATATTCGTATTCGTATTCGCGAATATCAAAAATTGACATTCGTTACATCACTAGTATGTACACGCAAAGAAAAAATATGGTTGAGGTAACCATAATCAAACAGCAACATACTATGATTGAATTATATGGTTGGAGTTAAATCATATTATTGTCAATAGAAAAGCAAACTTTTAATAATATTATTATCTGAGTTAATAATAATATTATCAACAAAAAGAATGAACTTTGTTACACCTAATCTTACTATTGTAAATATGACAACACTATTGTTAGATGTGACTAAAATATAATTGAGACTCACCATACCATGTTCTTATATAATAATAATATTTTTAAATACGACAACAGTATTATTAATTATAATAATAATATTTTGTTTTTCAATCATATATTTATTGGTAAATGTCTTGTTTAAAACAGCTGTGCGTTAAATCCGAAATAATAATAAATTAATATTGTTGAAATAAAATGTATATACATATATAGAAATGTATACTTACATATGTGTGTATACTGGAAATACAGACACGTCTGTATAAAGAGATAAACATATGTAAGTATGTATATGTTTTTATTTATCTAACCTTTTTTTTTTGTTTGTACTTTATTTATTTATTTAACACGCCGCGTGCAATACGGATAGCTTACAAACGAAACACTGAACTGACAGAAGATGTTTCTGAAAAAGATTTTTTTAAAAACTTAACATAATATGGTTTTGGATAACATTATATTGTTATTTACATTATATTATTTTTAAATAATAACAAAAATTATATTACAGTCATACATTTTTAACAAAACTATATTGTTAAACTCTAACCATATCACACTTTTTTATGAATATAATAATGTAATTATTAAATTCAAACATTACTTTGCTTACCGTAACAAAATTAATGTTTAAAATAACAATAACTTGTTTTCAAAGACCACACATTTGTTTCTAAGAACATAATATTGTTTTCTCAACCATTCTCCAACCATATTTTTTTTTTTTTTTTTGCGTGTACATATGTATTTTGAAATGGTAAAATTTGGCTTGCCAGATGTAAAATACAGCTGCTATATTCTAGTTATTCGATTCTGAATCAAGTTTTTAAATAATAAAAGTTTTTATAAACGCCCCTTTATATTGTTAGATTAAAAATAAAAGCAATTCGTTAAGTTTTTAAATTTGTATTTTCTTAAGTGAATTGTTTATGGTTTAAATAGTAAAGATACATATCGTTAATTTAATACGAAAAGGTCCCAACTCATAATTTTTCGAAATCGATATTTTTACATATTACGATAGACCATTACTAGGTACACCTCCTCCAAAAAATCAGATGAGTTCGGCAAAAAAAAATACCGAAGTTATAGCCAAATAAAAATTTGCGTTTAAAAAAATTTTGTATCAATATTGCCTTTTTTTATTTAGTTTTTTCCTTCTCCTATAAACTATGAAAAACATGAGTTATTAAGTTAACGATATGTATGTATGTATATAAATCTGCATAGCAATAAAATAAAATTAATAAATATACTATTACATGGATAATTTTGTTTCCGATTTACTTGGAACAATTCTAAATGATATTGATTTATTTGTCCGTAACGGTGTGCATAAAAATTACTACTGGAAACCACATAATCTCTAGCAAAAGAATTGTGGACTGCTAGATCCTATATACAGTCAAGGACAAAGGAGGTACATACATACATAAATATGTATGTCGAGTCATAACCCCCAAAGCTTTGCCGAAAATCGATTATATACGATAGCAAATAATAGATTTTGGCAAAAAAAAAATCAAGTTTAAAAATTACATCGCTTAACCTTTTTTGGCGGTTATGACACAATGTAATTAGAAAATCCGTTTTTTATCTCAGAACTACATTCATGATACACACATACTAATTATTTACGGCCCTATGCATAATCAAAAACTAGCATGAAGTTAGCATAAGTGGCAAAATTGAACATGGTCTTATCGAGTTTCGCTGTACAATTTGTCATTAAAAACGCATAATGTAGTTTTAACCCACTGTCAAAACCTGGCTTATTTTTTAATGTAAAATTGTATGGCAAAACTCGTTAAGACCATGTTCAATTTTGTCACTTATGCTAAGTTCATGCTAGTTTTTCATTATGCATAGGGCCGTTAAAATCTGACTTATAGAATACATATACTTTACATTTCCTCATTCATTCATGGCTGGTTTCCAAAATATGGAAAACTCTACTTCTTGCACTTGATCCAAATCTAACATCCAAACTGAACCATTTTTAGCTTTAGACAAAATATTCACTAAGTTTTCAGCACATATTTCAGCACTCTGCTTTTTGACATTGCTGAAGCGTTGTGCCATTGCTGCCGCATAATCAGTTAAAGTTTCTTTACCTCGTATGGAATATAATAATGGTGTATCGGTAAAACCGGGACAAATGGTAACCAAACTGACGCCTGTGTAGGAGAAATACAAAGGATTCTGCAAATATAATCAAAAGTTAAAAAAAAATAAGGCTTTCAAAAGGTGTTCTTAAAATCGCGCGTTGTGAAATCGTCTAATTTCCAGGAAAGAGCTAAATTAAAAAGGTGACTTATTGCAGCTTTTTAATTGGTTTTAATGTTTTACATGTTGAAAGATAACTTCGAATTAGAGTTTCTACGCGGGAAAAAAATCCCGGGAAATCCCGGAAACTTTCAGCGGGAATTTTCGGGAATTCAATATTAACGTTTTTGGTATTTGTTTTTTTTTTTGTATTGCTGTTCGTTGTTTTATTTACTTAAAATACAACTCTTTAACAATGATAGAGTTTTCCGAGGTGAATCCAACAACTTCAAGCGTTACGAAATAGTTTCAACCTAAAATGTGTTTATAGGAAATAGTATCTACACCTTTTCCAATTGTAATTCAGAAAGCGTCAACAATAATTTAGAAAGCGTCAATTGTAATTTAGATTTAGCAATTTATATAAAAAGCGTCACTAGTAATTTAGATCTATCAATTGTAATTCAGAAAGAGTCAGTTGTAAAAAAACTATGTTTTCATAATATTTTTTATCCTCTCAATTGCTTCTTTTCCAATAATTGCTGTTCTGAAGATATATATATATATAATATCACATAATTTTTCGCCATGACATTTTTATGTATAATTTTTCTTTAGAATATTTACTATTTTCTGAATTACAATTGACGGTTTCTGAATTACAATTTACACTTTCTGAATTACAATTAACGCTTCCTGAATTTAAATTGATAAATCTAAATCAGAAGTGACGCTTTCTGAATTCAAATTGATAAATCTAAATTACAATTGACGCTTTCTAAGTTACAACTGGAAAAGGTGTAATTTGGCAGATGTAGATGGAATTTCCATCCACTCAAAGCATATGAATTTATTTTTTTTTTTGAACTATTATTGTTCATGAAATTAACAAATAAAGTTGTTTTGTTTTTATTTTAAACATTGTATGTTTTTTCGTATCTTTTATTGAGGTGATTTAAATTAAATTCATATGTTTTTGAAATGCCCGTGAATTCCCGGAAATAAGACATTTTACTTTTCGATTCCCGGAAATTGGAAAAGTCCGGGTAATTAGAAACCCTACTTCGAATGCACTAAATCGTCAGATAAACAAAACATTATTTTTAAAATTTAATAAATCGCACGATTTCAAAATGCGTGGTTTACAGAACACCCCTGTCTTTTTAATTTTCTGATCTGCTCAACATACTGCTAAAGCTCTGGTGAAAGAAATCAAACCACTTTTAGCTGCTGAATATACGGCAAACATGCCACTTGGTTCTAAGCCAACCACCGATGATACGTTAACAATTAAACCACCTTTCCCGCCCCTAGACTTATCCATGTAATCTAATGCAATAAGACTGCTATGAATGACACCAGTCTGCAAATAAACCAGCATGAAACAGTTTCAAACAAAATGAAAAACCAACAAACATGTAAATACATACATACATATGTACATATGTACATACATATGTAAATATGACACAGAAATTGTGCGATATTAAATAACAAGAACTAACCAAATTAATATCAATGGTAAGATCGATATAACGATCATCCATTAAACCGCAACCGTTGACGACAACATCAATAGCAGAATCTAATTTTGTGGCGGCCAATTTAAAAGCCTCAATAATACTTTGACGTTTTGTTATATCGATGCTTATATACGTTAGATACGAATCAGTGTATTTGCTTTTGAGGGTTTTTAAAGTATCGGTATTTTCATGAAGATCACAGATCACCAAATTCTACAGCAGCGTACGCACGCACAAGAACGCAATTAATAAAAAATTTTAATAAATTGCAATTAAATAAACATTTTAATACTTGAAGGCTGCCAATAAATGCACTACCTTGACTCGCTTTTTCAAAAATGCTTCCAAACATTTGTTCCCTATACCACCAAAGCCACCGATGTAAATAATATTTTTACCCACTAAATTCATTTTTTATTATTTATTTTAGTTATTTAACTTAGTTTACTGGTAAAAAGTACTTAACAGTTGAATGATTTAAAACTTAATGCACTTTGAATAAATTTTTTTTTAATTTGATTTTTATTAATAAATATTTATTGTTCTAATGTTTTGGTTAATTGTTTTTATTTTTGTTTCTACATTTGTTTTTTAATATTTTAGTTAAATGCTTTTATATTGAATTTTAAAACGCTGTATTTTAAGCTTTTTAGAAACTTGATAATATTCTTGTGGTTTAAAGCTTAGTTAGTTTGATTTCTATTTCCAAAAAAGGGTTTCCTATAAAAGATATTTAAATTTATTTTTGTGATGGCTCGATTATGAATGGCAACCTAACTTTAGTTGCATTGCCAATTGTCAAAATGCGTGTGTCAACTGGCAACTAAAGCTGTGAACAGATCTTACAATATTGTCAGTAAAATGTGCTCAAAATTTCTTACGACCGTGTGAACTGACAAATTTTGTCAGACGTCGTTGCCAGAAAAAGCGTTGTCAGTTCATTGAAAGACTAGCAGCTGACAACAAATTGTCAGACATCTTACAATCGTGTGAACACATTGTAAAATTATTGCCAGATATTTGTAAGACATTTTAATATTGTCAGATGTGCAAAGTTTATGCATCTGACAATGTCGTCATTGTAAGAGAATTATTTGTATGGGCAACACTGCCCACGCTTTTTTTAAAGAAAAAATTTATAGTAAAATATATGCACACAAAATCATTGCAATTGCTTCTTTATGGTCCATAAGAATTTATACTTTCACTTTTTACATTTAACACAAACAGAAAATATTGATATTTAAAAATTTCTAACAAATGCTTTGAGTCTGGCAACGCATAACAACAGATCTGACAATTTGTTCATATTACAACCGGGTGAACTGACAATTTTTCGACTGACGATTTTGTCAGATGAATCTATTGCCATACAACCGTCTGGCAATAAATTGTAAGATTTTCTTTCAACCGTGTGAACTGACAAGGAATATTGTACTGGCAATTTTCGATTGCCAGCACATTGACAGATCTGACAATATTGTAAGATCTGGCAATCGTCTGTACATAGCTTAACAGCTGTTAATTTCAGTTGCCATATTGCAATAATATTGACAACCACAAATAATTAGTTACGTGGCGTAAAACTAAACAAATTTAGGGAAGTTGAAAATATATTTGAAAGCTAAAAAATAAATTGTTAGTTAACAATTATTTTAAGCAATAACACTTACTCACAGTGGAAGCGGTAGTTCTGAAGGATTTGGAGGGCGCATTTTGTACTTCCTTCTCATTATCGAAAAATTATTCCACTGATCCGTGCCCCGTACACCAGCGAATATAAAGGATTGTTCTAAGGATATTTTAAAAATAAAATTTTTTTTGCCGAACGTAGGGGTGCTTTTTTAGTTGTTTTGTTTTATCTTCCATATTTGCAGACCGATCTTAAAGTTTGATATAGCGAATTTTTTGTCTGAGGAAAGCCAATAGTTTTGCTATTAGGTCCGTTGACCTCAAGTGTACCGTTCTAGTACGTACCCTAAAATCTCATGGCCTTCCACCCTAATGTTAGAAATTTATAGCTCGCGAAAAACCATAAAACTTTTGCTAAGAAAGTATTTCGGTAATTACAGCACAACTATTAAAAAAATACTTTTATAAATTCTTTGTTGCAGACCGTAAAGATCACCTACGTTCGGCAAAAAAAAAATGTCCTTGGAACAATACTTTATATTCGCTGGTGTACATATATATGTATATATTTGGAACATAGGGCCATTTTGTTAACGCAATGGTTTCGGTAATCGGTTCATTTTAAGATGACCAGCTGATTAGGCTGACGAATCCGATCCTTGTGCTTGGGCTGGCAGTAAAGCTCCAGGCAGGCGTAAGTCACTGTTGGTTATTTAATGGCGAAAACGACTCACCATGTCGTGCTAGTTGTCATTGGCACTCAGAATTCAGATGGGTATACGGTGCGACTCGTAACCCTTCTGAGACCCTCCTTTCAGGACCACTAAGCTGTCCTGATTCGCAGTTTGCCCACAATATCGATGGAGCCCCTATCACTATCCGCAATCCCTTGACGCTCCCGGTAGCACTAAAGTACGCTTCCCATAGTGGACGTTTTTTTAGGCACTTTTATTTTTCATATATATTTAAGCTTTACTTAGATTATTTCCAGTTGCCAATATGTCATAATAGTGTTTTCGATGACTTTAAGGTCTCTGAAGAAAGTGACCATGCATAATACATATTTTAATTTCGATTGCGTTGCCAGTTGACAAGGCAACTGAAGCTCGGTTGCCGTCGATAATCTAGCCATTATTTTTTTAAGCACAATAAAATAAAATAACAATGAATTCTGGTTAAAAGAACTTTCTTTCGAAAATTATTGAAGTTATCTTAATGAAAGGTAAAGTCAAGATCTATTTATCATATCAATGCAATCCTCCTGATGGTTTGTGGTATTTTTTTTTAAGTGAAGTAACTCTCAGGCAATTAATGTATACTACTAACTATTACTGGGTGTAAACTTCTTTTTAGTAAAAGCATAGTGATAGAGAAGACAAGTGATGAAGGAAGAGATAGACGAAAGTTCATTCTTTTAAAACTCTACTTTTTGCACGTTTTTAATAATGCAGTGTTGCAGCGCCTCTGGTGTCAGTGAGGCGTATTAAATTTAAGCTTTGTTTTTAGTAGCCATTTTACTGGTTATTTTACTTCGCCGATCAGCGTTACCGTTGTGTGACTAGAGTCGCATTTTGCCCCTTTTTCGACTGCCTTGCCACTTTGTTGTGTAAGATTTTTTAAATATTAAATTACATACACTTATACATGCATTCATAGATAATTTTAACTGTATTTTCCGCAGCAATTATGAAAGCCAAATTTGATAAAAGTACATAATTTTAAAAGGTGAAAAACTTTGTGATAAATGAAATAATATTGTATGAAACTAACACACTGAATTTCTATCATCAAGTAATGCTTTTGATTTAAGTTTCGATGAAATTAGTTTATCTCGGAAAAACCAGTTAAACGAAAAAAGCAATACGAAAGTCTATGGATGCAGATACCAAAAAACCAATTTGCGTTTTCTGCAATTAGTTGCTCATCTGTCAAATTAATCATTTGCAATAAGTAAAAAGCGCTCAAATCATATTTTTATGTTTATGTTTATGTTATGGAGATCACTTTTAAGCGTTCAAGTCGATTTTCAGAAATTTATTTCTTTTAAAGTTAAATTGGTAAATTCTCTGTTAACCTTTATTTTTTAAGCAAAAATCTTTCTACACACTATAAGTATTACAGTGCAAAAAGATAAGTCGCAAGTCATTGCGACTTATCTTTGTAATTTGTAAAAAGAGGCTCTAAACTTTATATCTGATTACGATCTGCTTTATATCTGATCTGTATCTGGCTACAACCTGATTTATATCTGGCATGTATCATATATGTAAGTATCTGATCTGTGTCTGTGCCTATGTTCTGTAAATTTGGTGAGAACTTTTCCAAACGAAAAGTTTGTTGTCATTCTGTGAAACACAGGATGACTAACAAAAAACTTAGTTTCCTGCTCATGTTTCTTGTAAGCTTATTTCAGGTTGTATGTGAATCAGCCTGTGAAAAACAGGACAACCAATATAATTGTTTGATTTTTCTCGACGCGAATACTTCTCGCAAGTTACGGAACACAGGTACTGGTCTGTATCTGGTCTGTATCTGATCTGTATCTGGTCTGTATCTGGTCTGTATCTGTATAGTATAGTATAGTATAGTATAGTATAGTATAGTATAGTATAGTATAGTATAGTATAGTATAGTATAGTATAGTATAGTATAGTATAGTATAGTATAGTATAGTATAGTATAGTATAGTATAGTATAGTATAGTATAGTATAGTATAGTATAGTATAGTATAGTATAGTATAGTATAGTATAGTATAGTATAGTATAGTATAGTATATATACTATACTGCGGCAGAATTAATATGGTTTTATGCTTTGTTTTTTAATCGCATTGCTTTAATATATTCTCTTAGCAGTAAAAAGAAACAATTATATATTTTCTATCTTGTAAAAATTTTAATTATATTTATGTATTCAACTAAATATTTTAATTACATTTATTTGTCGAGCGTGTTGTTGTTAATCAGAATAAAAAAATGTTGCTAGCTCTTCAAAAAAAATGTGTTCTTATCAGTTAACATGTACATTCCCATCCAGGGCTGGAAAACTCATATTATAAATAAATGCTCAAGCAAGAAACATAATTTAATTGTATGACATTCCCATCCAGGCATGAGCAGACTTTTGTACTGAAAACGATATCCAGAACCAGCACAAACACACTACTAATTTAATATTTATAAAATGTGTAAATAGTATGTGTGTATGTACTAATAACTATCTGAAGTTGACGAAATATATGCACACATATGTATATTTAAACGTAAACTTAGTATTAATTACTACCAGGAGTTGGTTCCCACAATATCGGCATTTCCACTTCACACATTTTGCCCACATCCAATATCCAAACAGAGCCGAGTTTGTTCATCTCTACAGCTTTCACTAAATTTTGCGCGCAAACTTCAGCACTTTGACGTTTAACATTGGCGAATCGTTGCGCCATGGGGCCAGCATATTCAATTAATGTCGCCTTGTCATGAGCTTTATCTAAGAGTGATGTTTCAGTGAGACCAGGGCATATGGTTATAAAATTTACTTGGGTATGATGAAAGTAAAGAGGATTCTGTAAAATATTAATAAAAGGAAGCATGATTAGGGTTAGAAAAAGATTTTTGCAAAGTATCTTACAGCCATGGATCTGCTAAACGCAGTAACACCGTGCTTAGCGGCCGAGTAAATGGCAAACATGCCAGTAGGTTCTATGCCCGCCACAGAGGAAATGTTAACAATTACGCCACCATGACCACCTTTGGATTTATCCATATAATTTAAAGCGGTCATTGAACTTTGTATTACGCCACGCTAAAATAAGAGTAACATTTTTATATAAAAAATTTTTTAAATACACACATACATACATACATAAATATATACACATACACATATATTTTAAGTCGGCGGCGGCTCTTGAGCCGGCTACGAGCCTATCGGCTTGTTTCTCTGGCGCATAGTCACAATTGTAGCGCAAACAATTCTAACGCTCAAATATTTTCTCTCAAGCCACTAGGACTATATCCGATTCCAACAAGAGCTTCTCTAATTAAATTAAAATAGTCTACAACTAAAAATAAAAAGGCATATTCGTATCGAGCGCATTGATTCTCTGTCTCTCTCTCTCATACTTACAGTCTGAGTATGTTCATAATCAGGTTATGGAGATTTAATCGGACAATAAAAATATACGCATGATACTCGTTAAATATACATATATCACCGTATACATAAATTGGTGTTTGGTGTATATAAAATGAAATGGAAAATGTGTGGGTGTGTGTTTGCGGCTGTTTGAAAGCATGCTTTATATCTGTTTATAAATATAATAGCCCCTGTATATACGCATTTTTAGCCGATTAATAGTCAGAGCATTTTTATACTCATGCGTGAAATTGTAGATCACACAGTCTATAAATTTTAGTAGTAACTGATTGTGCTGTGTTATTTAAGAAATGTGTATAAACATAATGGTAACACTGAATTTTCTCATTGCAGCCACAGAAATAGAAATTAGTTTAATTGGACTATCCCGACAAAATCAGCGTGGACAACAACCTGCTGAGATGTTGCCTTGCCGTCTTCAGAAGAATCATTCTCATATAAACATGTGTATTCTATCCTTGACACTTGGTAGTGGGTTTGCTTGCTGTGGTGAATGTGTTTAATGCATCACACGACAAATTTACGCAACGTCTCTTATCGACGAATTCGTCGACAAGGACGAAATTCGTATGTCGTTGCAGTTGTGTTTCTAGCATAAAGTAAATATTGCTTATTTTCTTCAACTATGTCATAACTCAAAAAACTAGTTTTACAGAAAATGAGTTTAAAACTTTCAACTTACACTGAAAGAATTTTCGGCAGAAATTCTAAGAATTTCGACATTAATCTAATAAAAATTCATTAAAATTCAACCAACGTCACGCTTCGTTGGATTAATGAAACCAGTTAAAATTTTTTTATTGAAAACTAATTTCTCACATGTTTGATTGAACCTCTAAAAATTTTAAAACTTTGAATTTGCCTTAATAAATTGATTTTAGTCGGTTTGCGATTATTTCAAAACTTTTTTGAGCAAAATTTTTTACCCAAAAACCTAATACATATGTATGTATATCTTCATTGTTTAATTAATTTATTATTTCCTATTTCGTTCATTTTATTTTTATATATTTCTATACGTAAAAATTATTTTTAAAATAAATTTTGACTGTATCTAATTTTTGGATCATGTTTTAAAATTTTAATGATCTTATTTCTAATTTCCCTGCTAATTAATTTTATAATTCATACATATACATACTATGTATGTATGTACATATATGTATGTACATACATATATGTTTATGTACATACATATTTTTCCTTCTGTTCCCTCTATTTATTAATTTTGATTTTTTTTTTGCTTTTTACACTTACCAAATTAATATCTATGGTCAAATTTAAGTGTCTATCGTTCATTAGACCACAGCCGTTAACCACTATGTCAATACTATCTAAAATTTTATGAGCTTCTTTGTAGGCATTTTCAATACTTTCCGATTTCGTTACGTCTACTGGTATGTAAGAGATTTCACTAGTCTTATACAAACTTTTTAAGTTATTCAGAAATTCAGTATTCTCTTTTAAATCGAATATAATTAAATTCTTTATGTTTCTTTTTAAAAATTCTTCTACACACTTTTGACCAATGCCACCGAAACCGCCAATATAAATCAGATTTTTGCTTTCCAGCTCCATATTTCTTTTTTAAGCGATGTGATCGCTTCGCTGAAAAGTGTTTTATAAAATTGCTTAAAACATAATCACTACTTTTTAAATAGATGATGTGCACAGTGGTTCGATACTGATAAACTAGATATTTCCAAGAAACAAAGTGTGCTTGCGTGCGTGTAGAATAGTGTTATCATTCGCACAATAATTCTTCGAATATTCCAACAATTTGATCATAAAAAAAATATTTTAGCAATCATAAATTTGTTATCTTCTAATTGGGAAAAATAGGCCGCTGAAAAAACCCAGACTTTTCCATATAAAAGTATGACAAAAACAATTTGTTTCCAACAACAACATAAAACCATAATAATAAATATCAAATCTAAATTTCAAATTGTTATTGTTTGCAAATAGTTTGACTTTGATAACGACGATAAATACACAACACCTGAAGATTAACGTTTAAACAAAATTTTTACAGTAGAAAAACTGCACAATACAGTTTATTTCATTTAATTGATAAAACAATAAATAAACTCTAACAACCTTATGCACAACGAAAATCTAACATAAAATTAGCATAATTGACGAAATTTACCTAAATGTATACGGGTTAAAGCTCAATTAGCCGACTGTAATGGAAGATAAATGCTACGGTAGGAAACAGCTGATCGTTATTATTATGTTAAAAGTAATGAAAATGGTCATAGAGATGTAACTGAATGTGAGAATCTCTACATTACTTTTCACATAACAATATCGATCAGCTGTTTCATACCGTTGCAGTTACATTCCATTACAGTCGGCTAACTAAGCCTTTAAACATAATATTGTTTATGTGATGTTTGATGTAAAATTGTATGGTAAAACTCGTGACATGTTCAATTTTGCCTCTTATGCTAACTTCATGCCAGGTTTTCGTTATGCCCAAGACTGTAAGAATATAAAAGCGAAATTTTTGGCTCTTCAAAAAAAAACTATTAACAAAAGAGACAACTAATGGCTGGTAAAAAAAGTAGGCCTCTTCCGGACGCCAATTTTTTTTAGAGGATAGATGACAAAAAAAAACTGGACAGTGTGCGGAAAAAAGAGAACGAATAACAACCACAATTAATATTACTAAATAACGGGATCGACGTCACAAAAGAGTAGCCAAGTATTTTGTTTTCATGATTATTTTGTGATAAAAATATTGCAAAGAATGACATCTAAAATTAATATTGCGCTAGGACTTAACATTAAAATAATGAATTATGCTATTGCATGATTCATATCAATGAGACTATTGTTAATAAATGCATGCCGCTGCTTGTAAACTCTATTCATTCATATGATTCAGTAAAGCAATGAATCAGTATGATTGTTTTGAATACTTCATAAAACTCCTTCTGACAAATATAGTTTTATGTAATATTATAAAATAGCTAGCCCCATTTTATTTTATAAATTGTTTTATTACGAGAAAATTAATTAATACGCCATGCTTTATTAACTTATGACTTCATCTAGTCAACATGCTTTTGTGAGTTATTTGATTGCAATACAAAACAATCAAACAATAGTACGAATTTTTATTGATTTTTACTAATTAACAACACCAAAAAAAATAGAGTGAGTTAATGATATTGAGTTGTTAGAGAGGTAACTCTGCAAGCAATATCATTTACATATTGACGTTAAAAAACAAAACAAAAGCATTGTAAAAGTGTGTTGACAGCGAAAGCAAATCAACTCATACATTTCTCTGATCTACACCGATAAAGAATTAGATGACGTTTATGAGGTGGATGATAATGTTTTATTAACTGATCTAAAATGTCCATCAATAAATTTAGAAATTGTACTAACGTAAAAATCGTTAATAATATTGAGGTTGAGATTATTTGTATATATATATGTTTAAAGCTGTGATCACATTATATCGCTCATTTACTCAAAGGACGTCATAACTCCAAAAAAGTAAAGAAGATACTTGGATGAAATTTTTACACAACATGATGAACGATATGAGAATTAATTCTGTATCACTAACTCAATAATTCCATTTTTTGAGTTGTTACGTTCTTTCAGTAAATCAGCTATATGTATTTGCCATATGGAATGTCACTTTTTTATACACATGATATTTTCTGTCTATATCAAAATCTACGTTTTACATACGGTTTATAATTTTTGTGTTCACACGTTAGAGCATAACGCACTAGAGATGGGCGCGTGTCACGAAGTGTTCGTGACAAAAAATTTGATTTCGTGCGTGTTCGGGTCATTTCGTGTTGAGCAGAATTGACACGAAAAACATGAAACAAATTTCGATGTACAATATGTATGAAAGAATTTCCAGCAGAGAACAAATTTAATATTTTGTACTCGTATCGTCAAACACACATCACCAGCATATTTGTTGATATTGTATGGGCTTCTGAAGCTTAAAGTTCTGTACTTAAACTAGAGTTGAGCGATATTTTGAAACCTGTTCTTTTTTCACAGCGAATGAAAAATGACTAATCACAACTGTGACTGAATTTATCAAGTAACAGGTTTTGGAAATATAGTTATTTTATACAAACTGTGATTGTTCTTATATGCTGCTTTAACATTAGATAAGGCTACCACATGCATTTTTTTATACCTTCAGCTTTTGTCGATAAAAAAAATCGTCAAATCGTGTCAAATCGTCTTTTCTGGCAACTATGTACATCTCACATGTTCATATTTGCAAATTTTTGTCTCTCTGCCTCTTATACGAAAATCTCAACATTTGGACGGGGTTGATTTGTTCTTGTCACTCTTCTTATTAGCATTTATCAAAATACCAATACTAATAAAGACTTTTAAAGCAGAAGAGCTGAAATGAGTTAAAACGTGATCACAGTCACTTCTTATTAGATTTTCTCCAAATAAAAGAACTGCTACAAACAAAATACTGCTAAACTGTGATCACAGTCACAGTTTAAAACAACAGCGATTTAGAAATCACATTCACAAGGAGCAACATTATTAAAAAATCGCCTTATCGCTCATCACTAACGTAAACCGATAGTATCAGCCAGCTGTTGTGGCCTGATATTCAATATCATTGGTATGGTATCGTGTGTAGTATCGTAGTGACAAAATTTTGCGTGTTTCTTACGTGTTGAGGGTCCTGGTTTTTACTTAATTTTTAGCACCACAAGCACTTGCTTTGTTTAAAAACAGTTGATGTCAGATGCTTTGTCACTAGCAAATAGAACACGCTCTAAAATTTAGAGTGTAAATCAAAATTGTAGTTTGTACTGCACACTGCAGAGAAAGAACACATGAAATAACACTACGTTTTTAATAATTTTTCTATGTTTGTTATTAAAATAACTGTTTATCTTCTGTAATGAATTATTTCTTATATACATACATATGTCCCCTCCCCATATTAACGCTTTTTTACAAAATTTTCAGTGTAAATTTTCTAAACCGTAACATTAGGCGTATAACTTTTTTTTTTACTAAAAATTTAACAAGCTGAGCTGATTATAAAAAACGATATGTTACGCCAATTTTAAAACAAAAACCTTCCGCACTGAATGAATTTATAAAACCTTCATTTTAATTTATTTGAGAAATAATGCATTACAATAAAAATTAAACTTGTATCGAACTCTTTCAGTATCTCGATTTTCACACAAACCAATCATCAAACCCATGTAATTTAAATGGATTTTATCATAGGTTTGTGTCAAAAACGAGCTACTGAAAGAGTTCGATACAAGTCCAATAAAAATCAATAAACCACGAGCGAAAAATTTCAAATGGTATTAAAATTATATACATACCTTTCAATGCCTCCCTAGACATTAAATTCTAAATTTCATTCACGTTAGGAATTCTATTTGCGGATTTTGAAACAAAGAGTAACTAAAATCAGAAAAATTGTTGTAAATACTGCCATCAAAAAAAAATTCTAACTCCAAACTTCATCGCATTTGGTGCGGAACCTTTGTTAACGATTGCATAAAAGTAAAAACCATGGACTATTCAGCCCTACACATAAACATGTGTAATTTTGATATTTGCAAAAAATGCCAAAAGTTATAACCCTACCGTAACATCCTCTTCTGACAAATTTTGGAAACTATTTTTAAACACATTTTCAAACTAGATTACTTTTCTCAATATTTCCCAATATTTGTTCATGAAACGAATCACTGTGCGACGCACAGAAAAAAACAATAAAAATAAATGAAAAAAAAGCCCAACGAGCTGACAAGATAAGAAAAGTAAATAACAGGATGCCAGATAAGTGCTGAAAATAGTTTCCCAAGAAACGAGAAAAATTTATCTTATAAATGCAGTAATTTTGATTTAGCTGCACAATAAACTTTGCAGATAAGTCAGAAATGGTTTTATCTTAAATGTACGAGTACTTATCTGTCTTAATATGCAGGCAGGTACATATGTATGTATACAATTGTGGTTTCCTGCCTAAAAGTGCAGTTAAAGCAAAATCTTAATTATAACAAAAAAGTTTTTTTTACATTTGTATGTGTTTGGTACGTATTTCGTTAAAATTTTTATATCAAATATATATATATACATTTATGTATATACATATGTATGTATAGAGACTTATTTTTTTTATTTCTTCTACTCTCACCCCCCAAATCAGTCCAGTTTTATGTAAAAAAAAAATACAAAAAAAATTGCATACCGATAAGTTGCGTTTTAGGGGGTGCATCCGGCTCTCAAAGTTGGCCTTTAAGCCAATTTTTCAATGTAATTTTTTGCATATGACTATCTTTTTAAAAAATCATTTTACAAGAATATGACATATGACAATATTTTAGCTCTTCAAGTCAACAACATTAGTCTCAAAGAAAGTTTATTGCTAAAATTAATATTTTAGAAAATAATGAGGAAAATAACCAACAAAATACCACCAATTTTATGTAACAAAATTATATTTATATAAAAATTTTAAGTATGTACAATAAGAGCTTATTATTTCATACATATACATACGTATAGTGAAAAGAAAACTAAATAAAAAAAATTGACATTGAATATATTGGCTTGAGGGCCGGACGTAACCCCTAAAACACAACTTATCGGTATGAAATTTTTTTGTATTTTTTTACATAAAACTGAACTAATTTGAGGGGTGAGAGTAGAAGAAATCAAAAAAAAAATTACGCCCCCTAATGTAAATATGTATCAGTGATCGGCAATGAACCGTGTTTTTGCTATTCATGCTGACTCATGAAATTTTAAATATAAAAGCGTAGACATCCATTAAACTCAACTACTCTGATGTACGCACACTCGCAATGAGATTGATTTATAAATAAGTTGAAATAAATATGAATGCGACGTTGACATTCATATTCATACCACACTCACACTTACAAAGCACATCAATTTGCTTTCTAACTTCAGAAAAGTACTTATACTACTCGCATTTAATTAGCTCATTTAGCTCATGTACATATACATTTAAAAGTTTTGGCATTAAACAGTGTTTAAGTTAGACTTGGGTCGAACTCGTTCACTAGTTCATTTTTGCCACAAACCAATTATCAAACCCATGTAATTTAAAGGGGTTTGAATATTGGTTTTTGGCAAAAATGAACTAGTGAACGTGTTTCGGCACATAAACGCGGAGGGATTAATATACAAATAAAACAAACAAGAATTAATATTTTGTAATTAATGTTGCGATGCAAATCTCTCTTTATTATTATTTTAAACTTTACCTCGTAAAAGTATTTATAATTGTACGTAGTGCATACTTTGACTTCTAATTATTTATTGTTAAAACATTAGTATAACTAGTGAAATTTTACAAAACCATCCTTAAATACCGTGAGCGGTTTACTCGTTGAAATGATTCTAACAAAGGTTGAAACAAAAGTGCTTTAAAATTGCATTAAACACTTAGTAAAAAGTGTTAACCGAAATAAAGAATTTGTACTTAAACAGAACGAGTTTGACCCAAGTCTATTGCAAGTAGTATACAATAGTAGTAAATAGGGTCGGTTTTCAATTCCAGCAAAAAAAAAATACAAAAATAAGCAGCAAAGAAACAAACACACAACCTAATAATGTGAACTTTAGTATTCCTATGCGATGTTCGCATTGTGAATCATACTTACATATTTATTTTGCATCGTCCATAGGCACTGAGTTAAGGAGAGTCAAAATCAACAACATCATAAGTGTTGCTGTGTATGAGTTCGATGCTCACTTCAAACTTTCGAGTGCATCTGAGTCATAGACAACATTACATTAGTAGGAGTGCGCATAAGTACAAGAAATTATAAGACACGATTTAACTCTATACACCTTTTCACTACTCATTGCTCTTCTCTGATATGTATGTATCTTGAATTTTTTTTCATTTCGATCTTTCATTATTTTCCATAAAACAAAATATTTCTTACTGTTGTTTCATATCAAAATTAATGGCTTTATTTCACGAATCTTTTAAAACATATTCCTAACAATCGAATGACTGATTCAATATCTTAATGTGTATAAACAGTTGGTGTAATTTCTTTCATACCGCCAACGCTGCATATGTAGATGCCACCATTTTTGCCCATTTCCATGACATTCATCATATTGATAGCACATTCTTCTGGTGTTTGCGTTTTGGCCTCCATGACATTCTTAAATATTCCCTCGTTATGTGGCACCCATTTCATCCAATTAATGTCGCGCTTGTTAGTCATCAATTCGGTAGAGGTCATGCCAGGACAAATACATATGAATGCTACGCCAGTCTTTTGATAATAGTATTCATCCTAAAATATTTGAGAAGATAAAAATGTGTTTTAATTTTTAGAATATTTTTGTTATACATATGCTTATGTATAGAAAAGTTGATTTATTCAATATCTTACCGCCATAGAACGGGTAAATCCTACAACTCCGTGCTTAGCGGCTGCATAAACGCTGAAGGCTGGACCAGCTTCCAAGCCGTAGACAGAAGCGATATTTACTACAATGCCACCATGACCAGATTGAGTTTTGTCCATATGAGGCATAAACATTAGGGTGGTATTGATTACACCAGTCTAAAGAAATGAAATATAATAATAATTAGTATTTAAAGTTTAACCCCCTTATGCAAAAACGAATGGTAAATTTAAAGTTGGTTTAACAAACGATTTTTGTATGGCAAAACCGGTTTTAAAGCATGCTTTAACTTTAACAATCGTTTTTGCATAAGAGCATAAGATCAGTAGTGCGATTCAGTAACCCAGCAAAAATTACTGCTTACCAGAAGCGTTTTTGTAAGGGAGACAATCTTACAAAATCACTTGCTGTTGCGCATGAATAAGGCATTTTTTTTGTTCGATATGAGCTGGCTATAAGCAACACATTTTTCTTCCATAAAGCCATAAAATTCTTTTAAACTAAAGTGCTTCACAGAAGTAATAGTATATAATTTTTGTGAGAGCCTGCCTTAAGTTAGTGCTTTTCAGAAGAATTTTTTGAATTTTTAGTTATCAAATAAGCAATAAATTGCTTCCCTCAGTTAGTTGTTAGTTCCAAATCAAATTTTTTTTCTGGAAACTTTTAACGATCCGACAATCGTAATTTTTGTCTATACATTTTGTCGCTTGCAATAACCGATTCTGTACCTTCTTTTTAACGATAGTACGCAGCTTATTTCTGTTGATTTTTGTCGATAAAATGAACAGCACATAAGTAAATTATTGTCGCTTAACATAGTGTCCACACCTGCGGAATTTATATCATGATGAATGTCAAATTGATATTATTATGAAAATTCATCACGTTATGATATAATCATCAGAGCTCACGGCCTAATGAATTCATCTTGATATCAAATGCTAATGTGCATGCAACGTTTATTTATTAAACAATTTTCGTTTAAAAAAGTCTGCACAACAATTATTTGTGACCAAAAAGTTAAACAACACGCAAATTAATTATTTTTGGCAAGTATTTTTCAAATATTTGTTTGATTCATCATAATATAAATCCATCAACGTCTGCCCCTTTGTGTTGATATTAATAAAAAAAAAATGGCAGTTGCTACGCCGACGTCATATTACGAAGTATGATATAAAACTATCAGTAGTGCGATTCAGTAACTTTTTATCTATACATTTTGTCGCTTAAGATAGCGAATGTGTAATTCTGAAACTTATATTTAACGATAGAACGCAGCTGATATTTTCTGTTGATTTTTGTCGATAAAATTAACAACCACCTAACTTATTGTCGCTTAAATAACGATTACAGCTGAATATCGTTAAAAATGTTACTGAATAGCTAATTCGATAAATGTTCGTTATATTTATTTTAACGATGCGATTATCGCTAAAAAAAATTAGTGAATCGCAATACAGGTGTGGACACTGTGTGAATAACGAAACATCTGACATTAACCTGCAGCGAAAAGCTTTAAAAATAGCGAATACGATAAATTTTCATTATAATTATTTTAACGATGCGATTATCGTTAAAAAAAGTTAGTGAATCGCATTACAGGATATCGCATTCATATACATTTCACTTACTCAAAGAACGTTATAACTTATAAAATCAAATTTTTGACTCAATGATGCAGAATAGTGATGTAACGAACGTCAATTTTCGATATTCGCGAATACGAATACGAATATTTGAAACGATATTCGCGAATACGAATACGAATATTATATGCAATATGAAATATTAAAAAATTGTTATGAAAAATGACTTCACACTCTTGTTGGCGTACTTTAAAGTTAATAAAAAGTACCCACAATTTTAATGATCGTCATTGAATAATATTTTAGAATGATACAAAGCACAAATTTCTATAAAAACATTAATGTATTTATACAAACTAAAATTTTTAGTCATTTACTTAAGTTTCGTTTAGGATTTATACATTTATTTATTTAATTTCTTTGGAAAAATATTCGTATTCGTATTCGCCTGAATGTGGTGAATACAAATACATTCTTATTCGCATCCGCCTGAATTTAGCGAATACGAATACATTCGTGTTCGACTGAAAATGACCGAATATTCGACAATTCGAATACGAATACGAATATTCGTGCATCACTAATGCAGAATTAATCCTCCATTTCGTTCTTCATATTGTTTCATACAATTTCATACAAATATCTTGTTTACTCAACTCTTGAATATAAAATGAAATTTTCTTTTTCCCATACTTTTCTGTGCAGCCACGCACTTCATCAGCACCCTAGTCTATCTACTTGGGTAGAGATTCTTATTAACATCAGCTATTTAACTTAAATTTACAATAAAACGGAATATGAGAATATGTATACACAACAATCGTTTCTCATATTCCGTTTCATTGTAAATTTAAGTTAAATAGCTGATGTTAATAAGAATCTCTACCCAAGTAGATAGACTAGGGTGCTGATGAAGTGCGTGGCTGCACAGAAAAGTATCGGTATTTCCCCCAGCTTAAAGTCTAAGTTTAATTTTTCTTCTCTTCTTTAGAAACTCACATCAATTAATAAAAAAATATTTCATTCAATAAGAATTGAAATTTCTGAACTTGAGCTTAACTATGAATTATTTCTGATTAAAATTCACTACAGTTCAATTAAAGAATCTAAAAATTTCTCACATTTTCTTTTTCCATTAAAAAAAATTAATAAATAAAAATAGGTTGATTCTGCATCATTAACTCAAAAATTCCATTTTTCGAGATATGACGTTCTTTGAGTAAATGGACGATATATAAAAATGAGAAGGTAGCAAATATGCAAAATTTTGAGAATCACGGAACTAAAATTAAAAAACTTCATGTACTCCTCAAGCAATCCGTTTCTTATTTATAAGCTGGTGCCAGACACATCAATATTCAGCTTCAATATACCCTGTCGGAGAATGGTTGACTACAAAAATAGTTAACTTTTCTTAGACTGACTAAATGACTAAAAGCTAACTGCAATGTCATCTAGAATAAACCCAAAATTAATTCTTGAGTTGAGTTCTTAATCTAATTTGATGAGATCCGACAAATTTATTCTCAGCTACTTTGAAACTCATTTTAGTTTTATATTAACATTTTGCTGTTGTTATTTTAGATGGTAGCTTAGCGGAGTGGTAGCGCATTGAGTACACAACGTGTGATAATACATGTTCAAACCCTAGAAATTTTTTTTTAACTTACTGACTACCAGGTGATTGAAAAAAGTTAATTTTAAGTTAGCTGAAAGTAATGCAGAGTGAGACAATTGACTACCGCCTAGGACATCGCAATGTCAGTTGATTACATTGAAAAGTAATCCAAGTGTCAGCCAGTAATAGGTGTGAAATAGTTAGTTTAAAGTTAACGTAATTTCCGACAGGGTACTTAAATACGTGGTTGTGTGCGTTTGTTTACCAAAAATAGTCACACATAAACTATTGGTGTGAATATTTTTTATAAAAAACAAACGCACACAACCACATATATTGAAGTTAAATATTGATGTGTCTGGCACCCGCTTTACAGGGTCTTTTTTTTCGTTGAAATTGAAATTAATGTTCCATTTACAAAAATAAACAAAATATGCCATATTTTTAACTTTCATTGCGTCTAGAAGTTCGCAATTGATCTCAAAATATCAGTATACAATTTAATTATTTATGAAAAAATAACAAAATCACACTGATGTTAAAAAAAGAATTGACGCAAAATAAAATTAAATATTTACCAAATTAACAGCCACCGTTGTTTCAACATCCTTGTCAGCTAAAACACCAGCACCATTGATCAAAGCATCAACATGACCAACGTGTCCAACAACCTGTTTCACAGCCTTAACAATACTGGCATACTCTGCAATATTCACTTGCACAAACATTACTTCTATGGCGGTATTAATAGCTTGAAGTTTTTTGAGCATTTCAACATTTTCCATGCGACTACAAACGACCAAACACTGCAATTAAGGACAAAATTAAAAAAATATTATTATTAATATTCATTTCTTCACATATTAGTTATTTTTTTTCTTTCTTAAACTTACTTTAATAGGTTTCTTCATTATCATTTGGCATACTTGGTAGCCAATGCCACTGAATCCTCCAACATAGACAACATTTTTACTAGTCCAATCGAACATTTTGCGCAGAGTATATTTTATTATTCACGGTCTTGTTAAAGCAGTTTAAGTGAAACTGTTGTTCAAACATCTTAAAATGTTTGCTTTTATACTTGCAGATTTTGAATATCGAAATTGCATTTTTGTTTTTCATTTCTTTAGGTGATAAGCTCTGAAACTGTCATATAATATTTTATGTTTTGGTTGAATGAATAAACAACCTGACCCGAAGACACATTTTAAAATGATTAGAAAGAAAACAAAGGTAATTTTCTAATGCACAATCAATATTATATTATTCTTTGAGAAACAACAATGAGATCTCGTTAAAAGAAATACTTTAAGAAACATTGTTTATTAAGGTCGTGATTAATTTTTTGCATGCTACAAGCAAAAAAAAACACATTAAAATATGTATCAAGAGTGGCTTTTATTTTATATACGGTCAGGAGGTTCTGAAAGCCATTTCGTTTTTAAACCAACAAATTACAGGAAAAAAAATAAACAAGAAAGCTCACTTATTACAGCTTTTTATTTGGTTTTAAGATTTCATATGCTTGAGATATTTTATCCGAACTTAATACTGCTTTTTGTTTCCCATTTACTTTATTTGTATTTGTTCTGAAAGCGATATTTTTCTTATTTATATTTTTTTGTACTGTCTATTGGGTAACCTTTGTATAGATAATCACTTTCCCTAAAAAAAATAAAAATTATATTAATAATATTTATTATATTTTCTAAACTAATTGTGCGAAAATATGGAAAATACTTATACTCAGGGATGATAAAGAGGGAAACTAATTTCGTACCAATTACCTTTTGAAATTATACTTTTTCGACCGCAATAGTAGTACTAAAGTCGGTTTTTTTGTTTTAACTTTTTTTAACCCTCAACCAAAAAAGGGATGTTATAAGTTTGTAGTGTGTGGCTGTGTATCTCTGTGTCGGTACGAGTCCACTTACAGATCAAACCGTTGAATCGACTTTGATTTATTTATTTCTGCTTGAAAGTTGATTTGATCGAGAGTGTTCTTAGCATGCTTGAAAAAAATCGGTCTAACCGCTTAGAAGATATCACATCTTTTCTGGATATATCGGGGGTTTTTAAAATTTTTAATATTTGTTATTTATTATATTTTTAGAACTAAAAAAACTAGTGTGCCAGAACATAAGTTTAAATTTTTAAATTTTCACACATCTTAATGAAAAACAAAAATTTTGTGTTTGCTTAAAAAAAAAGAACGATATGAGGATTAATCTGTATTATCAACTCAATTTTATCCAAGGTTGGCAACCGAAATAAAAAACGGTATCGGTATTGATACCGGTACAACTATTTTTTAATTTCGGTATCGGTATTTTTTTTATTTCGGTATCGGTATTACCGGTACATACCGTTATCGAGTTTATAATACCGGTATACCGATATTACTGCTAAATTATTAGTTCATATTTAATTAAATGTCCACTGTCATAGCAAAAAAAAATTTTTTTTATTTAATTACTTCGAAAATTAAACAAAATAATAGAAATAGAAATACATGTAGAATTGTATGCACTTAGTGATGTGCGAATATTTGTATTCGAATTCCCGAATATTCGGCTTATTTTTAAGATATTAGTATTCGTACTCGCCAAATTCAGACGTAACGAATGTTTGAATATTTCAAATCAAGCAATAAACAATATTTTCGTTAAAGTAAGTACTTTGCTTCACCTCAAGAGACCAATCTTTAAGTTCATGTATAAAAGTTTCGAAAATTTTTCTCCACCATCTCTGTTTGAATTAGACCTATTTGTTGTTATAAATATCAAATTCCAAATGTTTTAAAAAATGTATTACGCCACTTTAAAACAAGATATGTTTTTAAATATGTACACATTTCCAAAAATCTAATCTGCGCCCGGGGAAAAATAAAATAATACTGCAAAAATACTGAAAAGTCCCTTTTTAATTTAATTTTATTGGAAATCGCCGGGAACTCAAAAGCAAATTATATTCGTTACTAGTTTCTGTGTATTGATTGCATCATTTTCTGCCTAAGAGAGACTTTTCAGCCGAAAATATTGAATGGCGAAATTCTTTTATAAATGCGAAATAATTAACCCACCTTTTTCTTCAAAATTGGCGAAAACATACTTTTTAAAATTTTTTTTAATTAATTAATTAATTTTTTTTAAATGTTACAAATTTTGTCCCTTATTTATAATGAGCTTAATTTTATAAATCTAACAAGATTTGACTTCTCCATTAGCAGAATAGTGGGCCAAGGTTGGTGAAAAAGCCAAAATCTTAATCTTTTTTCTCTAATATTTTCTAAACTGTAAGCGAAAACACATAAATATAGAAGACTTTGTTTAGCTCCTTGGATAGAAAACAATCCACTTGCAAAAAATCTTTTTTATATGATCGAAAACATGAGCATCGATTTAAATTTTTCATTAATCCAAGGCTGCCCACTTTAGTGCTTTGTGGCTCCGTCGTCTAAATTCCCGACTTGAGCTCTCTGACACCTCCTCCTCCTGTGTAAAATTTCATAACAGCTACTTTAGAAACTGCATAATTGTTTCCAATTTTGTTTCCACTGCTTATCGCGTACTCTAGGCCTCGCTAGGGTTTAATGGCAGCAAACGTCATATTTTAGACAGAGCACATATGTATGTAGTATATCAATTAAAGAAAAATATCTTTGCGACCAGTTTAATGTGCATATATTAAAAAAGAACTCTTCAAAACTTAAAATCTTCGCATCGGCTTGTGTATCTGGTACAGCCAATATACTAATTTTCGCGATTTCATATACAACAAATGTGGCTTAAAATGGCTTTGCTAGAGATACGTTTTTCGTTCCTAAAGGCATTAAGCAGTTCACGCAGTTTGTTAGTATTTCGCGCTAGTGATGATTATGATATGTTTGCACTTTTCGGTTAATTAAAAACAAGAGCGCTTCATAAGAATGTATGAAGGAGAACAAAAACGTGTTCATAAAAGAAAGTTAAATAAAATATATTTTTGAAATTTTCTTTTTGGTGGGAATCGGTATACCGGTACATACCGGCATAGACGTAAGCGGTATTCTGGATACCGGTATTTTCTAACCGAAATGGATTTCGGTATCGGTATCGATACCGGTATCTAGTTTTAGCGGTATTTGAATCGGTATTTTTACGATACCGTTTTATTAGAATTTGAGACAGTGGAAGAGGCAGTAAATACATATCGTTGGTCTCAAGTAAAAAGTCCCTAACTGAAATAATTGTTATTTTACGGGAGAAGGCAAAAACACAATAGAAACTGTAATATTCTTTCTGTAATATTTTTGTACAACTAATTACAAAAATTTTTGTGGAGAGATGTATTTGTGTGAAATTATTGGAATCATTCAGGCATGTTCTGAAATCACGGTGATTTCAAATCACTAACGATTTTGAAATCACGCAAGTGATTTTTGGGTGTTATGAAAATCACGAGATTTTTAGTTTTTAATAGTGATTTTCATTGTGCTAAATAACGAGCAAAAATCTTTTATTGTGCTGCCACAGTATTTAGTACTTATTTTTGCCATTTGCACTTATTTTTAACGATCGTATATAAAATATTAATCAATCAATTAAGTTTTGTTCTGAATGATTAATTTAATTGAATAAATTAGGCATATGCTCCCACGACTTTAAAACTTTGTTGCTCTGGCAACCGCAAATGCCTTTTTGATAAACAATATCAGCTGACTACTAAATAGGAAATGTAAATCACGAAGAATGTTAAAGAGTCCACAAAAAATATAGCACTTTCATAAATTTGTAAATTTTAGTGTTCTTTTGTGTAAAATAATTAATTTTATTACAAAAACAAATAAAGAACAAATCATAATGTGTGTATAATAATTGTTTCATTACCGAATTCAAAGTAAAATGCTTAAAAAACCATCAAGTGATTTGATATCGTCAGGCAGTTGGTTGACCGGTTTCAAATCACGAGATCTCGAACATTTTTGTGTGCAGAACACCTTTTCAGTGATATCAAATCACTTTAGTATAAAGTGATTTACAGAACATGCCTAATTAAATAACTCAATTTCGTAAAATATACGAGTTAGGAGGGCCTTTCAATAAATCTTTTGTTTGTATTAGACTTCCGATTCTTCGTTTTAATTTTGAAACTATTCCAAATTTTCTTCTTTGTTTCATAAAAATCATGAATAGAAGTAACACGCTGCAACACTATTTATATCCTTTGACTAAATTTCAACAGTGGTTTCCGCCCAACAATTTATATACATATTTGTTTTTATAATATTTGCATTTCACTTAATTTATATAGATTTTAAAGAGTTCAAGATTCTTATCTTTTTCTACTTAATACAATTTAACAATGATTTAAAGATTTATATGTATGTACTAGTGGTGTAACGAATGTCAAATTTTTGATATTCGCGAATACGAATATTTGAAACGATATTCGCGAAATCGAATACTAATATTATATGCAATATGAAATATTAAAAAAAATTTATGAAAAAGGACTTCACACTCTTGTTGGCTTAGTTTAAAGTTAATAAAAAGTACCCAAAATTTTAATGATCGCCATTGAATAATATTTGAAAATGATACAAAGCACAAATTTATATAAAAAAATTAATGTTTTAGTACAAACTAAAATTTTTAGTCATATATGTATTTAAATTTCGTTTAGGATTCGTACTCGCCTGTGTACGAATTTGGCGAATACGAATACATTCGTATTCGCTCATAACCAGAGATCAAGCAGCTGGTGTTAAAATTTTCAGTAAGTCTAATTATCTTTTCCGTAACTAATTGAATACCCGAGAGTCGCTCATTAGAAAAAACCATTCTTGAATTTTAAATTAATTTCAGTCATTTATTTTGCGATATTTGCAGTTTTTGTAAATTATATAATTCGCACTTGTGGAATGCTTGCTGCTTGCACAGGCAAAATAGATATGTAAGATTCGCCATTAAACTACATCTAGTTAATAAAAAATGTCCTGAGGGCTAAACACTTTTTCAAAGCATCGCTCTGCAGTTTTGGCTAAGAAAATAATATGTTTCTAGATATAAATACATAGAAAGGAGAAGGCCACATTTAGATTTACAAATATAATTTATTTATTTATTTATTTATTAAACATATTAATGCAAAGTAAATTTGCATAATATGGTGTTGCACAAATATGGGCGGAGTAACGTAGACCATATGCCCAAGGTGGTATTAACAGTATTTTATAAGGTTTTGTGACTGACTGTACGCGACCTATGCCTTCACATAGGAAGTAGGCAACGTGGTTGTTAAAGAAATTCCGCAAAAAACCGCAAGATTATACGATTATCCGTGGCAGATCAGTCAACCAGTGCGAGCGAGACGAAAAACTCTCGAAGGCCAAACAACACACACAAGCCTGACCGCACTTAAGAAATAATTACGATGACGCGAGAGATGTTCCCCGACCCAGAGCTGCTTAACGACTGATTTACAAATATAAAATATCCAATATTCAATAGCCTACTATTACGATTATTATGCGTGTGTATTACGAATATTTCGCGTGTAATTTGTATTACGAATATTTTTTTATTTTTTTTAAGTATATAAGGAAGTCTCTGCTGGGGTATCTGTTCAGTCTGAAGGTGTCCGCCGACGAATCAACATCAATAGAATAGACTGCCAAATCACTCTACAGCCAGTCCCCCAACTATACTTAAGCCTGCAGTACACAGCATCTAAAAATCCACATGCGCAAGTGGCTCTGACGTCATCACGAAGCTACATGCCGTGCACTACTAACATGTGCACATGTAGATGAGCACATGCTTACAGATGTGCTGCCTCAGAAAATGTGTTTAATTCCGCTACATGTAACACATTTGTATTTTGAAACAAAATTTTTATAAAAATTGTACAGCATGTAGCCACTACTAGTAATTTAAATAAAATGCAACATGCTAAAAATTGCCGCAACATCATCGCAACATGCGCATGTGGCTTTTTTACATGCCGTCTAAAAAGGTATGTTTGTAGGCTTTATATATTATTATTTATTTACTTACTTACTTACATGATATTAATATTATATAAATAAAGGGTGTCCCAACAAGAACGCAAAATTTAAATTTTAAATAAAACAGATATTTAAAAAAAAGTCGTGAAACTTTATTATATCGTAAAGTAGACAGAATGAGGTTATGTGTGGAACAACATATCGGGCAGATGGCGCCGCGGCTTTGCTGGCACACACTCGATCTTTTAATGCAATTTTCAATGACCGCTTTGCATAAATGCTGCGGTATTTCATTAACGCAGCGTCCAATTTCCTCTTAAGGCTGTGATACACTATCATACACATTCGTTCGATCTGTCAAAAAATCGAGTGTGTCCAAAAAGTATGATAGTGTGGATTGAAATTTGACATGTGTCACAGATTTTTTGACAAGTCTGTTCGATTTCCAAAAGTTTATGAAAACTTTCATAAAATTATAATTTCTGTTAGAGATCAGAGATGCATTTTGTAAGACAGTTAATAAGAAAACAGCAAATTCTGATTCATTTATTTAGAGATAGAGAGATACATTTTGAAAAATAAATTTTGCGTTATTATTTCTTTAAAAGTGCAAAATAATTAAACATAAAAATTATTTTAAATGTTTTTGCATCTTTTTTGTGGAATAGTGTGGCCCCTATAAGAGATTTTGTTGCGATTTTTTTTTTTTTTTTTTTTTTTGAGTGTGACAGAATTCAATCCGATTTTCCAGTGAATGAATCGTACGACTGTGTATGATAGTGTATCACGGCCTTTAAGGCTCGAGTCGTCGTCGGCTTATTCGCGTAAACCACCGACTTCAGAAAACCCCAAAGAAAAAAGTCTAATGGTGTTAAATCGCACGATCTAGGCGGCCAACTATGGTCTCAAAAACGCGATATAACACAACCGGAAATGACTGATGCAGCAATTGAATTGTTTCTCTGGCTGTATGACATGTGGCGCCGTCTTGTTGAAACCACATGCCCTCCACATTCATTTCTTCAATTCTAGGCACGAAAAAAACTGGTTATCATTTCACGATACCGAACACCATTGACTGTTTGCGCTTGACCTGCCTCATTTTCATAAGAAAAAGGTCCAATGATTCCTCCATCCATTTTTTGTCGATCGACCTGGCGCGTTGTTGTCTTTACATCACTAACAGACCCAGTTTCGGCAAATTTATCCATTAAATCTCTTTACAGTTGACTCTTTTTGAAGCATTATTGTGACCCCCAAATTGATCGCAATTTGCAAACTGCAGCCGCAAAACTTTCACCATTTTGGCAATACAATTTCGTGTAGCGCTCAATTTTTACTAACCTCGAACCTTCTACTAGCAAACAATAAGGCCCCTTTCACATTAGGCAACTTTACTTGCGCAAGTCTTGTGTTTGTGGGTATGAGAGGAAAGGTCGGTTGAAGGGGAGAGAATTGCCGAGATTTGAGTACAGACTTGCTTGAACTTGGCAATTCTGCCACAACTTGGCAATTCTGCCACAAAACGTCAACAAATTAAGAAAACTCGAGCATAAGAAAATTAAACTTGCTCAACAAATGAACTGAATGTGAACATAGAAGCAAGTTCAAAAGAAAATAAATAAAAATGAAAATTATACTTGCGCAAGTAAAGTTGCCTAATGTGAAAGGGGCCTAACAATTGTTCAAATGTCAAACAATGACACTTCGAATCTTGCGTTCTTCTTGGGACACCCTTTATAAGTCTAATCAGCGTTGCCTTTTTGGTGCTTTTTGGGTAATTTTTGGTGCTTTTTTCTTTCGAAATACCCGATACTTTATTAAATACCCGTTTCAGAAAAAACTAGTATTTATAGTGCTTTTTCCAATTGTTTGCAGTTCTTCGTAGTGCTTTTTCAAACCCCAAAACTTTTGCAATCGAGTGTGTCCAAAAAGTATGATAGTGTGGATTGAAATTTGACATGTGTCACAGATTTTTTGACAAGTCTGTTCGATTTCCAAAAGTTTATGAAAACTTTCATAAAATTATAATTTCTGTTAGAGATCAGAGATGCATTTTGTAAGACAGTTAATAAGAAAACAGCAAATTCTGATTCATTTATTTAGAGATAGAGAGATACATTTTGAAAAATAAATTTTGCGTTATTATTTCTTTAAAAGTGCAAAATAATTAAACATAAAAATTATTTTAAATGTTTTTGCATCTTTTTTGTGGAATAGTGTGGCCCCTATAAGAGATTTTGTTGCGATTTTTTTTTTTTTTTTTTTTTTGAGTGTGACAGAATTCAATCCGATTTTCCAGTGAATGAATCGTACGACTGTGTATGATAGTGTATCACGGCCTTTAAGGCTTGAGTCGTCGTCGGCTTATTCGCGTAAACCACCGACTTTAGAAAACCCCAAAGAAAAAAGTCTAATGGTGTTAAATCGCACGATCTAGGCGGCCAACTATGGTCTCAAAAACGCGATATAACACAACCGGAAATGACTGATGCAGCAATTGAATTGTTTCTCTGGCTGTATGACATGTGGCGCCGTCTTGTTGAAACCACATGCCCTCCACATTCATTTCTTCAATTCTAGGCACGAAAAAAACTGGTTACCATTTCACGATACCGAACACCATTGACTGTTTGCGCTTGACCTGCCTCATTTTCATAAGAAAAAGGTCCAATGATTCCTCCATCCATTTTTTGTCGATCGACCTGGCGCGTTGTTGTCTTTACATCACTAACAGACCCAGTTTCGGCAAATTTATCCATTAAATCTCTTTACAGTTGACTCTTTTTGAAGCATTATTGTGACCCCCAAATTGATCGCAATTTGCAAACTGCAGCCGCAAAACTTTCACCATTTTGGCAATACAATTTCGTGTAGCGCTCCATTTTTACTAACCTCGTACCTTCTACTAGCAAACAATAACAATTGTTCAAATGTCAAACAATGACACTTCGAATCTTGCGTTCTTCTTGGGACACCCTTTATAAGTCTAATCAGCGTTGCCATTGTGGTGCTTTTTGGGTAATTTTTGGTGCTTTTTTTCTTTCGAAATACCCGAAACTTTATTAAATACCCGTTTCAGAAAAAACTAGTATTTATAGTGCTTTTTCCAATTGTTTGCAGTTCTTCGTAGTGCTTTTTCAAACCCCAAAATTTTTGCAACAGGCAAAAAAAAACGCTGCGACTTTTCTCAATAAATTTTTTTTAATTAAGCAACAATTTTACTATTTTAATTCGCATGCGTGAACACAGTTAAACAACGTGGATTTGTCACTTGTGCAAATTTAAGAAATAACAAAAAAGTGTCTTAGTTCTTATGAAACTAAACATTTTTTTAAATAAATTTTGCTTTGTTAAATCTTATTAACTTATTATGGCTTTATTTAACATGGAAAAACAAAAATATAGAAAAAGCTTAGAAAAATTAGTGTGACAAAAAAATACCTGCGAAGTTTTACTGTTTTTCTGGTTGGTATTGGCGAGTATAACAACAATCTATATTTGAAATTTTCCAAACACCCCAAAATTTGCAAGAAAGTTTCGTATATAAGGCAGAAATTTACATCAACTGACACTACACACAGTGGACCAACACAGAAGAACGCTGATGATGAAGGTTTAGTGGCCTTCGAAAACGGATGGCTGTTCCGTTCAACTATGTGTTGTCAGAATATTTACAACTAACTTTGATGTTATTTGTTCATTAATAATTATCACATGTAATTTGGCTTAAAAAGCGATACGAACTTTAGCCCGTTCAAATCATAAATATTTAATTTCATTTATTAACCATCTTAGTGTTTCTTTAAAGTTTGGTTTAGGTTAAATTCATGATTTCACTTCAGAATACGCTTGTAATTTCTTGACAAAGAAATTTTTGAGTTTTTTTGATTTGTATGTAATTTTTATGCTCTCATTCTTAATTTTGCTTATAACTTACGACTATTTGTGCACTTAAATGTATATAAAATGAAATCAACTACAAAAAAATTTCTTAATGCAAAAAGGGAGAAAAATATTTACGATAAAAGTCAAAATTTAGAACGATTTTAACTATTTAAAAACAATTACTTGACATATTGTATGTGTCTTAAGTTTTTTGATGATCGTGCTGTAGATGTATGCGAAGTGAGAAAAGACTTAAGACCCAAACTCGAAAAATATGCAAATTCCCTCGAATCATTTTTTAATTGTGATTTTCTGATTGAGCGGGTGGAATTCGTACGTATAGGGTCAAACGGCCATTTTCGGCCACGCGTTTCCGAGATAAATGTAAAAAATTCACTAATTTTGTGTTGCTGTCTTAAGTCTTTCCAACATTCCTTATAGATATTTTTGGACGCAAGTTGTTAAAGACTTAAGACATAAGCTGACATTTGAAGAATTTTAATCGAAAGTTTTGCCAACTTGAACGTCTAGGAAATCTAAAGCCTGAAAGTATGCCTTTGTATTTTCTCATGCTCAACGTCATATTCAGGTTAACAATTTGATTTTGTTATATTTAAAACCCAAACCTTTGAAATAAGATGACTTTATAATTTGATATCAAGCACAATTCTCAAATCTTTTTCAAAGGTTTATGTTTAACACTTGAATTCAAGTTGATTATAATTGAATTGTATTGAATATAAACATTGTCTTGATGTCAAGTGTCATTCTCAACTTATAAATAAGAAATATAACAAATTGGTTGCAGCAATATTTAGGGCCTGTCCCACGATGTCACTAACGTTCGACTTGTCGCACACTTACATTCAACACAAAAACAAATTGTTAAATTTTGTTGTTGTTTCCAATATAACTGTGCGACAAGTCGAACGTTGGTGACATCGTGGTACAGGCCATTAAAGCGCTAAATAAATTGTAAACGTTTTAAAAACGTGAAAAATTTATACTTATTGTTTGTGAATAAAAAGTAATTATGATTAAGAACGCGAATAAGAAAAAGAATAAAAAAAATACTATTTACTTATAACTTTATATGGACATACTAGTACATAAATATCTCAGTCGATAATGAATTCCATCAATTTAAATATTAAACGTGATTTTACAAAGCAAAAATTGTGTTTCATTTATGTTCCACATTATATTACAATCCACATTTGAAAAACAGTTGAGAATAACGTTTGAATGTAAGTTGAGAATAAATCAAATTCTTAATTTGAAAATAATTTCCCCTTTTTTGTTGAGAATGCTGTTTTTCAAGTTATTTTCAAATCATTTTCAAGTGTTCGTCGTTTGAGAAAAGGTTTGATTTCAAATCATTCTCAATTTGAAATTAAGCCTGCGTGTTTGTTGGGAACGTCCCACCCAATGTCATGAAGTTGTTAATGTATTGTTATAAATTTTATATATGTATGTTAGTTGTACCCCGCAGATCATCGTAGCATCGTCATGCTGACTGTCTTTTTTGTCAGTGTAGTTATATATATATAGTATCTACTTACATATGTTTTTTCGGTTTTCCATAAAGCAAATGTATAAATAATTCTGTTCATTATTAGAGAGGATATGTAATGTATGAAATGAATGGTTACAACACATTATGGCATAAAAAGAAGATGAACGATTTTTTTCGTAAACTTCCATAAAGGGCAGTATTTTGTAACAAATTTATTGATAATAATGAAACTAATCAAAAGTAAAATTGATTAGTAAAACTATTTTAGTAACTGAAAGTTAAGAAATAAGTGTACACATAAAATTATTTTTTAATTCTCTTTAATTTTAATAATAATGATAAAACTTTTATAAACCTTTTATATGCTACACAAATTTATTTTTTATTAATTTGTTTTATTTTTTTGACAATGATTTTTAATATTTTATTTTTGTTTTCGTTTTGATATTAGATGTTAATGTTAATTTCAAAATACATATTTCTGTGTATACATATATGCTTTTGTATTTGCATTTTAAAATTTATATATAATAAAATTTTTAATATATTTTTGTGGTTTCTTGGTATTTTCTCTAGTAGTAGTAATATAACAGAGAGTGAGCTTTATTTGGATAATACAAAATTTCATTTTAATATGATGGGTAAAAAAATTATTGTGAGGTTTTCGCTTAACTTTTAATTTTCAAAGTTTTGAGTTTAGAGAGAGAGAGAGAGAGAGAGAGGCAGTGCAGTTTTTTAATTATTAACTTAAAAATTATTTTTATAACATACAAATAAAAAATTTTAACACTGGCGCTTGTTGTTTGGCATAAATCAACGTAATTCTTAATTTTTAAAACAGACATCTATGGATATATATAGAGAGAACAATTCGTTTTGATTTGAAATCAAAGACACTGAGAATTGTTTAATTAAAATGAGGTGGGGTGTGTTTTAGGAAAAATAAAGAAATTATTTTTCAAGTCTTGACTGGTCGGGCTTAATAGGTTTCAAAAGCTCTTTTTATAAAGGAAAAATAAAACAAACAATAAAGCTTAAGTAAATTGATATATTTTCAACATAAGTTAGGCAATTTGTGTTCTATATATTTATATATGTATGTATGTATGTATGTGCATGTAGGTATGTTTACAGTTTAAAATTACTATAATAAAAATAATGTTTACTATTAAAAGTGAAATTTTAAATAAAATTCTTTGAATTTTATTTTTTTATTACAAAATCTTTAGAATATTTTTTTTTTCATCGAATTCGTTTTTAATTATTTATTTCGTTTGTTTAGTGGTGAGGTCCAATGTTTGTGTTTATTTCTTATTTGGAATAAAAATTATTAAGTCGTTGCGACATCATAAACTTATTAACTATAAAATATAATTTAAAATAATAAGCACTTCTAATTATTAAACTAGCGCCTTCAAATACGATCATTTCTAATACATGTTGATGTTTTGTGGTATGTTCTCCAAAAGCTCACTCCCCCTTCTTCTTTATTTTCGTGTAAATCAAGTAAATAAACATTGCCAATTTTTATATTAATTTATTGTTTGAACAAATATTTATAAAAGTTTTAGTTACATTTTAAATATTTTGTTTATTCAAAAAAAGAATAATGGTTATATCTACTTTCAAATAAGTTTTATTTATGATTATTCATGCATTTTTAGCATTAAAATTATTATGAATATAAATCCAATAAATGCAACGCGACAACTTCCATAACAAGAAATAATTTTGTTTTTCTATTTCAAGTCTCAAATAATTAATTCTCTCCCCTGTCTCGTTTTTCTCCCTCTCACTGTCTTTCTATCAATATCTCTCTCTCACGAATGGATTTTTTTCTTCTCTTCTTTATTAAAATAAAAAATTGTATACCCTTTTCAGTTTCTTAAAGCGCCTTTTTATTATGTATTATTTATATATCTTTTAATAGTTCTTTTAAACAATTTTTTTCATTATTTTTCTCCAGTATTTCTGGGGAGTATGTATTAATTTAATTTCATTTCTTTCAAATATAAATTGTTACTTATTATCCTTTCATTTATTTTATGCTTTTTCTAAATCTATTTTATGCTAACATCTTTTGAATTTTTCTTTTGCTTTTTTTCCTTTTTCTTTAATATAAATGATTAATGTGCTGCCTTTTTAAACCCATAATTTGTGATTATTCTTTTCTGCAAAAGAAAAAGTTAACATACTCCAGTTGCCATGTATAAAGTATTTAGTAATATAAAATGTTGATTCCGTATGTATGTATATCCTTTTTAAATTTTGTTCATCTTTTGGTTGGCGATTTCTTAATGTTTTTTCACTTGTATATTTTAATGATTTTTGTTTTTGTTTTTTTTTTGTGTGTGTTAGATGGGAGCGAAGGACGTCAGCAGTTTAAAAAAATACTTTTGATTGATATACAAAATGTATTTTTACACGTTTGTAATAAAAATTCCTTATATTTTTTTAATAAATTTTTTTGAACTTATCTCGAGTAGATACCAACACAAAGGATTATTGGCCTGAAATTAAATAATTAAAATTTTGTTTAGTTTAGTTTCATGTTTGTTTAGGTTACTCTACTAACTAAAATTGAAATATAGAACTATTTAAAAAATATGACACATAATAAGACACATAGCATAACGCAATTATGTTGTGTCTAAAACTGACGAATTTTCAAAGGTAGCGATGAATGCTGTCCAAGAAGAATTATAAGAAATAACATAAATACAATTTGATATTTGTGAAAATCAGCCACAACTTTGGGATATCTAATGATATTCTGCTAATTAGTGCAGCAGAGTAAAATATGGATAAGATCGGAATAAATAAGAAATTATATTGTATCAGTTATTTTTATATTCAGCCCAATCATGAATATTCAGGTATGTGATGGTAATCGATGGTTCGATTTGAAATGAAATCGTAAGTTCAAAACGTAGAAATTTGTTTTTGGTCTGACAGAAGACGCATCGATTTCATATTTCAATTTTGTTTCATTTTCAGTTGGTTACAAAAAATCAATTTAATTTGTTCCATTATATTTTTTTTGGTGCTAGCTGAAATTGAAGTCAATAATGCTGAAGCCGGCTGCAGGTTGCCAAAGATATTTTCGGCGACGACGAAACGAAAATCGTTAGATCGCGGTCTGCTGAAGCAATCGTTGTAAAAATGGCACATTTTTTCTTAATTTCAAACAACGAGTCTTATGGTATGTTTCCACCGACATGATTTAGACAAATCATGATGATTTGTGGCAAATCATGTTAATTTGCCTTTAAAATTACAAAATCCATCCCTGGGTCATCCATCAATAGTGATTGACAATTTCGAAAAAAAAAATTACATTACAGCTGCTGCGCTCACCTTATAAAGCATTTGCGTAAATTGAGTACGAAAACTCGAACGACAAATCACTCACAAGTTCAGTGGAAACACCTTGAAGTGATTTACTTAAACTTACTTGATTTAAAGTCGGTGGAAACATGCTATTATAATGAAAAAACTATTATTTTTAGTCTTGGAAAAAATGGCCACGTCGACGGCGGCTACGTGTTTTTAATACATGTCGGCGGCAGATTTTAGTTGATCGGCTTCAAAATACATAAAAATAAATTTAAATAAAAAATTTCTTTTCTTGTGATAACATCTGTCTTTAATTATTTTACAACATTTTACTTACATTTTTACACAAGTTATTGCAGGAAAATTTTGCTTAGATATATATAATAATTCCAAAATCAACTAATGTTTACTTCGATTTCCATCACATCCTTTTTTTTCTTATATTTTCATAGAACAAGATGGGAAATGAAATCGATTTCGATTTAAAACAAAACCAGAATGTGTGTGTGCATCACAACTTTTTACATTTTTCAATCGATTTTAAATCGAAAACGATTCTCTCGGATTTAAAAAAAAAATCCTCCAATCATGAATTCCTTGGGAAGAAAAAAGAGCAATAATTGGCATACCGCATTACGAAGCCAGTTGTTTTGCATTTTGCTTGACCTTTTTTTTCTCCCTTTTTTTGAGTGAGAGTTAATAAAACTATTGAAATTCACCAACCAGAGCTGTCAGATATGACGATTTCTCGCCCAACGTGGCGATTTTTCAACTGTCCAAACATTTGGTTTGGCGACATGGCGATAAATAAATTTGTTGGATTTGTATGGCTATTTTTTAACAAAATGTATCTTAAAAATTTTTGTAATTCAAGAAATTTGTTTGTTTGAAGGATTCGTTTCAAAAACAGATCTTAACAAAACACGTCTGCAAAAATTAAAACAATTTGATTTTAATGAATTTTCTTATATTAATTATTGTAAATAATGCGTTTTGAATTTAGATGAGAAAAATTTACACGAAATAATTTTTTATTTCTGCTTTTGGCCATTTTCAGTTAAATTTTTATAAGATTATTCTATACAAATTTATTTTTAAAAAGGTGCGATACAAAAACAAATTCATTATCAAAAATATATAAGGAAAACTTCATCTGATTTTTGCGACTTTTGGAGATTTTCAAAATCAATTTGCAGAAATATGTCGGAAAAAATCTGACTGTATTGTCACCAATTTTAAAAAATTGTTTAAAAAAGTTTATAAATGATTTATTTTGGGGATTATTTGTATTTTTCCAAATACAAGGAAGTAAAAAATACAAGTTTATGTATATACACTTTATTTTAATGGAGTATTAACTACGTTTTTTATTTAAATATTTACTGTCGTCTTAATGTGACGTCGAGGACGCTTTTCACAATAAGGGGGTTGTGATTTAGGTCAGCTGTTTGTTGAAATCTTCTGTCTTTGATTTATTTTAATCCTTACTAATATTATAAATGTGAAAGTGAGTTTGCGTTTGTTTGCTACGCTTTCACGCCCAAACCGCTAAACCGATTTTGAAAATTCTTTCACCAATGGAAGGATACATTACCAGCGTCAAATATAGAAATTTTTTTTATTTTTATGTATATTTAAGCAGAGTGGAGCAGCGGATAAAAGCTAGTAAACAATATATGAAACTATTTCTATTTTTGATTAGAATCAACAGAAAAAACATATTTAATTTCATTTATTAATCATTTTAATGTTTCCTTAAAATTTAGTTTAGACTAAATACATCAGATTTCAAATCGCATCGCAAATATTATGCGAAATGCGATTGTCAGAATATGATCGTATATTTATGTTTAATTTACACTCACCTGCGCCAACTGCAGCCATTTGTGGTTGATTGTTAGTCTCTTGTAAACCCGAAGACACCGCTTTTGATGTGGTTGCGGGAGTCGTATTAGCAATATAATTTGAAGCCGAACCTGGAGTTGAAGGTTGTTGCGTTTGATTTTTCAAATTAGTTGCAACATTATTGATCGTAGCGTTGTGAGTAACGTTACCGATTATGCCACCAACACCATTTGAAGTGCTGCCATCACGATTGTTATGCATTTTACTACGATTGGTGCTACGATTACGATAATTATTGCCGCGATAGCCGCGATTGTTATAACCACCCCCATTATAATTTCCCATATTACGATTATTATAATAGTTGCCACGACCTCGATAGCTGCAAGGGAAATAAAAACAAAAATTGTTAACAACCATTCCAATTAGTAATAGCCACACGTTGCACTTACCCTCCACGTCGTGTAGATGAAACACCAAACGTTTCACTATTCAATTTGCGTTCCTGACGCCAATCATAATTCTTGTTCTTTGTACGATCTTGTGCAGTTTCACAGGATATATTATCAAAGAACGATTTGGTTTTATCGTAGCCTACAGTAATTTCTTCTTCCTCGGGTTCATGCTCACCAGCTCCGGTTTCATTACCAGAATCATCCTTTTTGTCAGTTTCCCCATTCATCTGTGAAGAAGTAGTAGTAGGCGAAGAACACTTTAATTTTTCATTCATGTCCCATTTATGTAGTCACATTTTATTGGACATAATACATACACACACACACATTTTGGTTTGGTTTTAATTTAATGATTTAGTTTGCGAAATTTATATAACATAATGCATATTTAAAAGAAGGCGAAAGATTTCACAAATAATTTTGATATTACATGCAGGTGTGTATGTAATTAATGTTGCATTTGGGTGGAGATTTTGCAGTGGTGTATATGGTACCGGGAGTAGGTGTGGAAGAATTGGTATATAGCAAGTCAGCCATGCATTTAATAGGACATGATTTTTTTTTAGTTAAGCCAATTTATTTAGGTTAAGGTTTTAGTTTTATTTGTACAGTAGCATTTGGATGATTAAATGTTGCAAGGTTGTGGTAGGAGCACAGTAGAATTAATAGAAACGAAAATGGGAAATAAAAACATAACATTGTTAGTTACTTGAATCATAAAATTAGTTACTATTGATAAAATACATATGTATGTATATTTCAAACGTCCTTCAATAAAACTAAACTGAGTTAAATAAAGCGGAAATTTAGTTTAATTTTAACCGCTTTACACATCTAAATACATATTCATCACTTTATGTGCCAAATGGAAACAAATCTTTTCCATTGATTGTATTGCTGTGATCAGGCTTAACAAAAATTTTCTATTACGAATTTGTTTTATGTGAATTAAATATAAATTAATAAAATTTCAAAATATATAAACCTCACAATAGAATTTACAACTCGTCCCCCAGTCTTAATAGATTTGTCGAAGTAGTTCCTGAGAAAACTTCCAAGCCATATAGCATTAGTGGCATCATAAGTGTTTTTGCAAGTCAGCGTTTGATTTCAAAAAGCAGATAAATATTTCTCGAATATACACTACGCAAAAAAACCCAATCCTACGACAGAACCAATATGGGGATCAAAGTCTCATGATTTGAAACAAATGGGTATGTTCTGTATTTCATATGAAATCCAAACGTTCGAAATTTTCATAATATTGTTATGAATACAACATATTTATTTCCAACGACAATGACTTGAAAATTCACATGGAATACAAAACATCACGAAACAAAATTAAATATTTTAAATGAAACTTAATTATATGGTGTGCCGACTTCCCAAGCATATGTTGCTTTTTGTAGTAATACATTCATGTTTGAAGCTAACTTAAACCGTTTATGAAATTTCAAAATATTTTAAACTAAAAGGAGCAGATCTCAATATAAAAATGCATATAGTATATGACGACAATATACATCAGTGTTTTAAAGCAAAATGAAGTTTGCTGGTATCCTTTTTCGTTAATATAAAATTTGCATAATATAATTTCTGTTTATCAATATAAATGGCATTTCAAATGGTAAAAACAAAACACAAATAGTCAACAAATATATAGTTATCGAACCCATAAATTATACAAAAAATAATAAAAAAAAATGAAACTTAAAAAGGATACCTGTTCTGATTTGGGTTCATCGCCCACCTTAAGTTTTGATAGTTGAGAGCGAAGTTCTTCGAATTTAGTATTTGCTTGTTCAAAATCAAAATCTTGTTCAAATTTAATTGGATTGCGAGAAGGCTTCTGAATGCCACTCGGACCATTAGCAGATCTAAAAGCCTACAAACAAATTAAAATTATTAAAAAAAGTAAACAACATCAGCATGATGTAAAACTATTTTACCATTATGTTACGTATATTAGAACGCGGTCCGCCCCCACGACTGCGCATGTTGTTGCTAGACATGTTAACGCGATGTGTATTCCAATTATAGCGATTTGGATTAACGCCCTGATTATTGCGCTGATTGTAGTGATTCATGCTATTGTAACTGTCCATCGTACGACCGGAACGATAATTATCGTTATTGCGCTGTTGATTTCCACCACGTTGATTTTGATGATTTTGCCGCTTATGACCAGCATCGCGTGATTGACCATGGCTAGAATTATTTTGATGATTCGGATGAAGTTGCTGCTGCTGTTGATTTTGGTTACTGTGATGTTGTTGGTGCTGTTGTTGCTGTTGCGATTGTGGTTGTTGCTGCTGTTGATTTTGATTGACTTGCACACCAATGTCAGCAGATGGACTTTTTCGAGAGATGAGACTAATGGGTGTCGTTGACCGTGAAGCACCAGCCAGCATGTCTATGACGGAAACTTTATTAAGTTAAGATTTTATAAGAAGAGAAGAAGAAATTGTCATTGTAATTTTCGTTTCAGTTTCTCATAAGACTAATTTGCACAAAGTACTTTTAAAACATAATGAATAAAAAAAATTAACATAATACATAATAATAATTCCTTGTAGTTCTGCAAAATATGTTCTGTTATCGTTCTCATTCGAACACTAATAATTCGAATATGTATTCGAAATTTTTCATATTTAATATACATACTTCGTACAACTACAATTCGAGCTGAAAAATTCAGCCATTGAAGAAATTGTAATGTAAGAAAATAAAAAACATGTTGATTATTGAGTTTTTGTTTCAACTCTGATATTTGTTGAATTTCTTCTCATTTGGTTAAATGAAAGTTTAAAACAATAATTCTAGTTGATCTAAGAAATTTTTGGGTAAAGGTTCCCTGATGATCTGCATTAGCAACAGTGAAATTCACATAGGATCCATCTTACCCCTCAATAATCAATTTCAATGTATGTTTAATAAAAAATATTTTACTAAAGAAGTAAAATAATAATTTGGGATTATTATTGCGTTAATAAATGTTTAAAAAAAACAATTATTTTTTGACTAGCATTTTCCCGAGGCTTCGTTCGCACCCAGAAAGAAACTGAGTGGACTTCTTAATTGGCTGGTTTATCAAAAACAAAACAAAAATACCAACAGCACAAATTTTTCCCGTTTTACCCTTTCCCGCGCAACTTTCTTAATTTTTTCTTTCGTATTCTTCATCTCTATATAATAACAAACAAAACAAAAAATGTATGGTGGGTATTGGTCCAGCCATTCACGTGTGATGCCGTGACAAAAAAGATTAATTTTTGTATACATACATACATATGTGTATACATACATACATATATATAGAAGTTAAACATGAAATTATCCTAACGATTTTTGTCGAATTTTAAAGGTAACTTTTACGAAAGAATATAGTTTTTTTAATTTAAACTTAGCAATTTGAATTTGTGCAAGACATATTTCATTACTACTTATTAAAATTATTTTTAAATAAAATGAGATTTGATTTTCTACAGGTTTTATACGACTTGATTCAATTAAACATTAATGACAAAAAACAATACTTTAATAATATTATTCCTTAACTCAGAAAATGGTTCGTCCAATAGTGTGTTTTAAATATACTACAGAAAACGAAAGAATATGCAAATATTTTGTTTTTACGATTACATTTGCATAATCGAAATGACTTTAAAAATTTATGTAGAAATCAATAGAAGGAATTAAAACATTACATTGTATAAACTAAAACTCTAATTGTGAAAATTTCACTAAAAAGCTTGATGTTAACAATCTTATTGGACGTTATTAATAGCTTGCACGGCTTCACCCAACAACAATTGCTATTCTGGCATACAAATTTAAGTTTTAAAGTTTTTTTTGGCCGATACGATACCGTACTCAATCAATATCGTTTACATTCATATTTCGTCTAAAATTACACAAGAAACCGCCACTCAATGACAATCATGAAGAATACAATGACATCGTCGGACAAGTGGTTCAAAGTTGTATTTTCCGATAAAAAAATAGTTGGGTATCGTTTGACACAAAGGTAATATAACTTTTATTCGCACGACTTAAGAAGGAAATCACCCCTATTCTCCGTTTTGATTAGAATCAAAATTTTCTCCTTTTGGCAACTTTTGTATTCTGCCTTCCGTTCCGTTCCGTACAGAGAAATATGATAAAACGCTAAACAACACTGTTGGCAAGACAAACAACTGAAACAAATGTCTTGCCAACAGTGTTGTTTAGCGTTTGTTTTGGAATATTTCGCTGTGGTAAAGCATTTGAAAAATCTCTTTGAAATTATAACAAAGAAAATAAATTTTTGTGATTAATTACGTAGAAAAAAATTTAAATATCACCTGTTTCGCGACAATATTCGGCACTTTTTTTGCCGTTTCCATACTTAATGATGTGTTTATTTAATTAAAGTTCCCACAATAATTAATTGTTATTTATTTACATACATATTAGCAATTTTTATACTTCGGTATTCTTATTTATTTTATTTATCAGTTTTTTGCTCTAATTTAACTTTTTACTAAAATGTTTAAAAAGTTTCTTATTTTTTCTGTTCCTATTTCACACGTTTCATAGCAAAGCAGATGGGGTTTAGGCATATTTTTCTCTTCTTCTTTTCCTTTCGATTCAGTTTCTTTTTTTTTAGAATACCTTTTTTCAATAACAACGCAGAATTGGTGTGAATATTTTTGTAATGAAGACACAGAGACACAGGCAGAGTTATAGTATGGGATGCCATTTCCTCCCTTTATAACATTATCAAATTTGTATTTAAAATGGAAAATATGACTGGAGCATCATACAAAAGGATATGTAAGTATGTATACATACAATTGTAACTTTTTTGCAAATAAATAATATTCAGTTATTACAAATTAAATAAACGTGGAAAAATAAAAAAAATTAACTTCAGAAATATTTCGTTATTGTTCAAAACAAATATTTGCTTTCTGAAGTTTTTTATTATACGCACAAACATACATACATACATACATACATGTGTACATATTTACGAGGTTTGTTTGGTTTACGAAGTGTTTGTTACCAATTAAAAATGCTGTAGTTTTTTTTATTATATTTAAAAATTTGTTATTGATCGATTTGGACGCCTTTAGCGCGGATGATAGCATTGAGTCTGTGCAATTTATAAAGCATGGAAAAGTGAATTGGGTTTAAGTCCGGAGAATATGCTGAACTTTTTTGTGAGAAAATAAAGCTAGAAAACATTTTCTGGTAAAAACGATGGTTTATGGGATGGTATCTTTTTGAAAAATGTTTACGCGCAGAAGGCAATAAAGAACAGTTTAATATATTTTCGCTATAGATTTGTTGATATACATACCTAAACCTCAAACCATCATTGATGTAGGTCCAAATCATCACTGATTTGTACCACAACCATACACGATTTTTTTTTTTTTTATTTATTTTTTTTTTTTTTTTCACATTTCTGAACAATAAAATTTTTTTTTAACTAGAAAAAACCAAATTTTCTAAATTGTTGACGCTTTGGAGTTCTTTTTTTCAAGTATCATTGACAATATTGTCAGAATTTTTTAAAATTATTTTATTCTCAAATGTGCGAAGTTTATGCATCAGAAAATCGTCTGACAATAAATTGCAAGATTTCCTGACAAATTTGATACAATCGTGTAAACTGACAAAAAAGGTAATCGGGTTTGGAATTAATCATTTTTGGTGGAAGCGATTCCCTAATGGATTACCAACTTAATAATTTTAACATGGCGTGAGAATAAAATAATCGATTCTTGAGAAGAACTTACTTTTTTTATTTGGCAACTTGTTCACGTAATCTATTTAATCTAAAAAAATCATTCTCGTCATTTAGCAACTTGTACGTAATTTTTTTAAATTTTAGGTAATGTGATTTGTAAGCGAGTAATGAAATTTGGTAATTTGAAAAGTAAGTCATTATATGGCAAGTAGTTCTGTTGGTAATGTGTAATTTTTTGCTGGGAAGGTAGTATGGTTTGTAAAAAAACATGCATCGGAATGATATCAATTAAAATCGGCGATCTTTCTAAAGCGTAATATCAAATTAAGAAAAAACTCGGGATAAATGAGAAATATATTTTAAAAACTATATATATATAATACGCAAGTTTTTCTCCTTCAAGTGAACGATTTTAGTTCAATACGTGAGAAAACTCTAAAGAATAAATTAAAAATTTGCAAAATAAACTAATCTGGGGAGAATTAACAACAGTGTGTAAATGATTAAATAAAAAATGTGTAAATTTCAAAAAGGGAAATAAAATTATTTAAAAAATTGTATGATTTTTTTATATTAGAAAAGTTTACCCTCACACCTTGGTCATTGTGATCATTTAGTGCCGTTGCGCTATTTATAGATAATTTTTTGGTTGTTGAAGATGTAGCAGAAGCTGTAGACGTGTTATTGGGAACCACACCTGCACCAATACCTAATCCTATATTACTAAGAAGACCGCCCGAACCAATACCAAGACCAATGCCAAGAAGGCCAACGTTGTTTATGGTATTGTTGCTATGATTGTTGTTGCTACAGTTATTATTGTTAGTATTTGAGTTTGAATTATTACTATTATGAACATTATTACTGCTGTTAAGATTTGACCCAATGCTATCGACGGTGGTTAGTAAGGAGGAGGTAACCAAATTATTAGTATCCGTAGTATTACAGCCTGTACGAAAGAAATAAAACATCGATAAGTAGCAGAATATTATAAATTGTTATTTTTCATATAATGAATAGAAGAAGCGCATACGAAAGTATGTATGTATATTTAAAAATAATTCCATCCATTTCTTATTATTAGGAATTTGAAGTTGATATTCAATTAATAATTCATATATCAATGACTTGGGTTGTTTTATTTTTTTTTATCATATTCAGCAATTTATTCATTGGTGTACTTACTTGGTTGTTTTTGTTGTGTTTGTGGTTGTTGTGCTTGTAGAGGTTTTTGTTGTTGTTGCACAGGTTGTTGATTGCCACCCATCATAAATGGTCCTGGAGCGCCAGCACCAGGTGCTAAAGAGCTTACAGATCCAGTGCCAGCTGTACCTCCAATTGCGCCCAATCCACTCATAGTACCGAATGGATTACCATAAGTACTTGACGTTCCCATCGGTGGTACTTGCTGTGGATTCATGCTTGGCATTGAGAAATGTGGCATCACGTGTTGTCCATTAGGTAATTGTACTTGCATAATAGCTGGATCATTGGGATGTGGTAGACTATTATTAATCACACGTATATCCTTAATATCAGAACCGCGGAACAGAATATAGTCATAGATTTGGCTTTGAGGTGCAATTTGAAATTGTGTTTCTCGATCTTCTGTACCAAATGATCGTACTGAAAGAAAGAAAATGATTTTATGCTTAGATTTACAAAAATAAAATTAAAATGTAAACTCCTTGAAATAATTTACAAAAAATTATATCTCGCGAGTATCTACTAAAAAGGTCCATGTTGAGATGTAAAATACTGGTACGTACATATTTATTTAACAAATACTTTCATTGAAATTTAATGTACCTATAAATTAGTTTTGGTTTATTAAATATATGAATGTATTAAAATATTTTTATTTCTTCTATCATAAGTATTCAAGTGAATTTTTTAATTCAATACTAACTCATGTTTTAGACTCGACAAACGAGCAGTTTTAAGAGAATTGAATAGAACTGCTCCAAGAAAAAAATGCCAAGTCTAAAACAAGCCTTAGGCCGGGTTTACATCTGTGTGCCTAATGCCACACAAGCGTAAAAAAAGCGTAACCAATTAATCACTAATGAAAAACTTTGATTCAGACATGTATTTATTAAGTTAAACAGTTTCATACATAATTAATAGACAAATTTTATAGAATCCAAAATGATTGCAAATGACACACAAGAAATGCCAGATGCAAACTCAGCCTTAGCGTAAAAAGTTGTTGCCAAACTTCTTGCAGTTTTTGTAAAATAAATTACAAAATAATTGGACTCTTCCTTCTCACTCATATACAACAAGGAATCAAAAGTCTACAAGGAATTATTATTTGTTCCAGCCTTGAAGTGTGTTAAATGTAAATTTTCCTATAATTATGTATTTGTTCATCAGAATTAAAACTAAGTAGTTTGTTTTTCATTACATATAAAATTTGCATTTTCTTTTAGAAGAATATTGCTGGTAGAGAAATATTATTATTAAGCTATGTCAGACCGAAAACTATAACCGGGAAATTGGCTGTTGAAGTTCAAGACCACATTGCTAGGCATATACAGTAATAAAAAATCTGAGAACTACCGAAATAATCAAATCAAAGCCTCGTTCTGTTCGCACAACTTTAAGTGCGTTTTTCTCGAATTATAAATTGCCTAATTTTAATATATACTATAGTATATACATATACAGTGCCAGTCAATATAATAGCACCAGTTGCAATATTCTGATTCGATACATGTAAAAATTTCACCTATTTATTATATAATTTTTTTGAGTGTAAAAAACAGTTACATTTTTTATGCCATCTCAGAGTGTGTGCATTTGTTGTCAAGTCTCGTAACTGTTACGTCCCTTTTCACAATGTATGGTTAAGAGTTAATGTGAACTTTAACAGTTCTTCATACAAAACTTTCCGTTAAAGTCCCTGTTATCTTTTAACCATACATTGTGAAAAGGTACGTTAATCAGTTATAAAAGATCTTTTTTCAAAACTTATCATTTTGTGAAAAAAGTGAAAACGGAAGGTACTAAAATTTTTTTAATATACTTTCTATAAAATCGTGTAATAATTTTATAAAAATTGCATAGTTATGGGTCGCGGAAAGCATTGTTCGCCTGAAAAACGTGAAGTAATAAAAAAATTTGTGTCCGAGGGTAAATCGTATTCCCAAAAAAGGGAATTGCTGGGCTGTTCCAATAAAATGATAATAAATGCCCTAAGATATGAGCAAAAAGTTGAATCCCGTGGTAGGAAGCGAGTTTTGTCACCCGTAATAGTAAAACGGTTAGTACGGACGACTAAAGCAAACCTCTTTAGGACAGCTACGGAGCTCAAAAAACATTGGATGTGCCGGCAAGCTTGGAAACTATTCGCCGCAGACTTCGAAACAACAGCCTCAATGCCTGTAGTCCTCGAAAAGTGCCGCTCCTTTTCTCTAAGCATGTTGCTAAACGGATATCTTTTGCTAAAGCACATCTAAATTGGCCAAAGGAAAAGTGGAGAAATGTGCTATGGACTGACGAGTCCAAAATTGTTCTTTTTGGTGGATGTTTTGTCCGTAGGCCACCTAACAGCGAATACAAGCCACAATTCACATCAAAAACGATCAAACATGAAGGTCATAGTATTATGGTATGGGGTTGCTTCTCGTAATAATTTGTGGGTCCTATATATTGGATCAAAACCGTTATGGATTCATCGGTTTATGTAAAAATCCTTGCTGAAATTATGCTACCGTATGCTTCCTACGAAATGCCGCTGGTGTGGGTCTTCCAGCATGACAATGACCCCAAACACACCAGGAAAATGGCAAAAAAAAATGTTTCAACAATAATTCTATCAATGTAATGGAGTGGCCTGCCCAGTCCCCAGATTTGAACCCTATCGAAAATCTCTCGTCTTGAAATGTCTTATAAATGGTCTTATGCAGGTCACTAATATGTACTTAAATATAGATTTATACAATTGTCATCCTAATTTACAAGGGAATATAGAAATATATGTACAGCCTTATAAGAAAAAACTGGCAGGAAGTTAGCAAAAGTGACGAAATTGAACCAGAATTCCTCCATAAAATTTATATTACATAAATATATATATTTGATATTTGAAATCAGCGAATAATGTAGTTTAACCCACTATGAAATCCTAACGTAATTTTTATTGTGAAATTTTATGGACAAAATTGTTACGATTATTTTCAATTTTGCCACTTATTCTAACTTCATGCCAGTTTTTAATACAAGGCTGGTAGTTTAGAATTCTCAGCACCAATGAAATGATAAAGGTCAAGAAAAAAAAAACTACAAAAACAAATAATTAACGATAAGTGAACTGGATAAATTAAAAAAAATTATACATATGTATACATACGAAATTTGAGGATAACGGTAGTTCTTTGTTTTTGCATTATAACCTTTAATTTATTACTGCATGTATACTTACCACTTGATAAAGCAATTGTGCATTCTTGGGGATCTACTGTGTATAGGCGACCCTCGTAACGAATATCAGCCTTAGATATTAGGCTGATTTTCGAGCCCAGCTCTGGCATACCGCCACTCATTTTTTAAGTGGCTTCTTCAATATGCGCAATTAAAACTTCAAGGGGTAAAATTTTTAACAATGGAAACTTAGGAAAAAACCAAAAAAAAATATGTACAACAAAGAAGTAATTTTGCGGTGTTTTGTTTTCTGCTTTACAGATACACGTTTACACTTTCTTAACAAGTTCCGCAGTCTTACAAATTCAAGCACTGACTTTTTGTATATATGTATATTTTTTTAAGTTGTAGATGAACTACATTCAACCAAAAATATTGGTATTTTTGTCTTTATTTGCTCAGTCACTTATCGCCTTTCGCAAAAAAACGATTCGAACCCAAAATGGCTATTAGTCTAAAAATCACTTATTTTTGAGCAGCCAAACAGTTTAATTCCTATTAACAAGGTTTATGTAGGGTTTAATTACTCTTTTTAAGCACAATGTATTTTCTGAAAGCTGAACTTCAGTTAATTTTTCAAAAGAAAAAATACTTTTCACTTTTCTGCTGCTTTTTTCAACGACAGTTGTTCGCCTTGCATGCCTTCTTGCCTCGTCAAAAGTGGAAAAAACAGTGTTACAATTTAATACGCAATATGGCGACATTTGTTTTATGTGAAGGTAAGAAAGAAACAGCTCTAGTTTATTATACATTAAAGTAGCATAGTTGAACACAACCAGCTCTATACACATGTTAGTTTTTTCAATCATGCTTCTATGTTGTCAGCACTGAAATAAAAATATTTTTGTTGGTTTTTCCTTACACTCTTGTTCGTTGGTAAGCAAACACAGTAAATAGAGTGAAACAACTGTAGATTTGGTGAAAGTGCTAAATAGAAAAAAGTGCAGTTAGATTTTACAATAATAAAAACAATGTCGATAAAAAAAGATGGCTGAGATTTTCTAATGGCGCGAAATTCAAATTATTTTTTCAGACATGTGAAATTTCCTTAATTCTCCTTTTCATTCATAAGGTCAAGATGTCATGCTGAGTTGTAGATATATGTATGTATGTATGTATCTCAAATTTTTTGTGCAAAAGTGTGCTCATATCTATCTATACAAGTTAGTCTACACTCCAGTAACATGTAAGACTAAAGCCTACAGTACACGGCATGTAAAAATCTACATGCACATGTGGCTCTGACTTAATTTTGGCGTCACCATGAAGCTAGATTGGCTACATGTCGTGTACTAGGGACACATGTAAATGCAAAAATTCACATCATTACACAATGTGCTGTCCTTGAAAATGTGTTCCACTCGGCTTAGTCATATTTAGATTTTGGAACAAAAGTACCTACTATCAATATTTTACGGCATGTAGTAACTACTAATTTAAAAAAATTCAACCAAAATGCTGAAAATTCTCGTGACGTCATAGCGACATGCAGATGTGCATTTTTACATGCCGTGTACCGTAGGCTTAAGGCCAGGCTTACATCTGTGTACTATGTGCCACACGTGCGTAAAAAAAGCGTAACCACTAATTACTAATGAAAAACTGATTCAGACACGTCTTTACTAAGTTAAACAGTTTCATACATAACTAATAGACAATTTTATAGAATCCAATATGATTGGAAACAGTTTAAATTAATAAATACATGTCTGAATCGAACAGTTTTTTATAAGTTATTAGTGGTTACGCTTTTTTGGGCACATGGCACACAAGAAATGCCAGATGTAACCTCAGCCAAAGTTAAATTATCGCTAATTTAGTATGATTCATGATTGGAAACATTGTCCAATAATTTTGGATGACACAATATTACGCTGGAAACCAACAAATTAATTTGTTCACCGACAAGCGTTTATATACTTACGTACATACATAAATACATACATATGTATGTATTATGTACATCTGACCTGCCCAAAGTAGCACCTGAATACCTAACATCAATCGGCTTTTTATATAAATGAATATGTACATACATATGCACATATACGCGAATACATTACTCTCGTGTTTATTTCGATGGGCAGCTCTGATGTACATCCAGGCTGTTCAAACAGGCACCGGGTGCCGAACATCATTCGGCTTCTTATGGTAGGTACAGACTTAGTCGTAATCTACACTATGCAAATCTTATTGCTAAGCTGATTAGTTTGTGGGAAAGAGACGAGGGGAACAGAACCGTTTCTTTTCCCCTCGTCTCTCTCCTAACAAACTAATCAGCTGAGCAATAAGACTTGCATAGTATAAATTAGGACTTAGCAACGTGTTTATGCAACCAGGCAGCTTGCATTGTCGGTCGCATAGTCTGTAGTTTTGTTTATGGATGCGTTCGAAAAAATCAAAATGTTTTGATGTTTATGGGTTGCATTGACGGTTGCAGTGTCTGTGTAAAAATATTCGAAAACGTGTTGCGTAAGCAAGTTGCAAAGTCTGTACCCACAATTATATTTTATATTCTAGTGTGCTTTTTTTAAGTCTGTAGTTTAAAATTAGCTCAAAAATGATACTGAAAATCGATCGGAATTCATCATACATTTCCAAAACGATTGTTTTAGAATCGTTTTGATAACGATCGTTTTCAAATTCGATATTATGATTTTAGAGGCCCCAATGCACATATGTATGTATGAATCAGTCTATAAAGTTGCATAAAAATAAAGGTGCAGCCATACTTGGCAAATATTTGAACAAAAAAGCGTAACCACGAAATATAAATTGAAATCTTCAAACTCGTTTTCTGTCCAACTAGTTTTTTGAGCTATGACGTTGTTGTAGCAAAAGAGCGATATGCTGTACATTGTCTTTTATTTTTAATTAAAAGTTTAACCAAGTGTTCTAATTTTAATGTTTCATTCGTATAATAGTTCTTATACATTTTATGAGGGTCAAAGTACTTACGGTTGGTCGAGTTCTAATGACGGGACATGTGCATGTACAGGTTTTTTTAATACTTTATTGTAAAAAAGGTAGTGAAAACCCATCTTACGTCCATTATTATTACAGATTTTTTTACATAAAAACATACATGGTACATAGAACGAATAAAATATTATTAAAAATTCATCATATAAAATAAAACATATTTATTAGGAAAACACACCAAATTTCCTGATTTAATAATGAAGACAAGCAACTAAGGAAACCAAAATCAAAACGTTTTCACTTCTTACTCTTAACCATATCTAAGTCTGCCACAGAATCTAAAGTCACTGAAGTTCCAATAGATGAAATGGTATCTACGGATTCATTATGTTGTTGCTTAAATATTTGCTGCGCATCGAGGTGATAAATCTCCTGAAGACCCGTATTTTTTTGTATGGCTAGCATGAACGCATTAAACTTGCTGCTTTCAGTTAAAAGAGTTGGCATATAAAAACTGATATATGAACGTTTTAATTGTGAACCACTGCTCGTATCAACATCACTATCTAAATCTTTTTGAGCTGGTAAGTCTGCATCAGTCATTAATTCATTGCTATATGATCGATGTAAACGTATAACTTGCATACACTGGAAATGGGAAACATACAAAAACGGCGCACGATACATAAAACCGCATGGTGCATATTCCCAATTTATATCGTAGGGTCGGGAACGGCATCCATATTCATCAACGAAAACACCACATTCCATAAAACACAACAGCAATTCGTGTTTTGATATACGAAGCGCCACAACAGGTTGGCAGTTGTGTGTATGAGACAGTGACTGATCTGCAACGTCTACAAACTCTTCAGCTCCATAAGTACCTAGATCTATTTCGAAAAATTTATCTGAGCTAACAATGGCTGTATGTCGTGTATAGAATATAGATGAAACGGGTGTTGCAGTATCTAAAGCTCGTACTGGTTTAAATTTCTGCTGTTTGACGTCGTACTTGAGAATAACGATGCGTGTCGAAGTGGCACCAATAGCAACCGTATCCAAAGGTTGTTCACCTTCGTGAGATATTTGTACCAGTTTCCATTTTTCAGAAGGAGTTCGATTGGCAAACGGAAGATCCAAAACCGATGCTTCCAAAGCGGGGTTTAAACAAGCACTTGCTTGACAACGAGATTGTAAATGTCTGAGATCACACTGGTACAACGATTCGCCATTAGAACCTACCATTACAACCCTGGCCAGTGGTCGTGATATGGCTATGCAACTAACAGCATCTACACCGGCAATATGAACTAATTTTTGCTGCTCAATATGCAAGGCGTATAGCCCCGTACTACAACCAAGCAGAAGTATTTTATTTTCTTCAATCTCGTAAGCGCATGCTACATCTAAAGAATTATTTGAGTAATTTTGTGGCACTGAAAACACTAACGTGCCTCTATACTGTTTTTTTGTGATCGATATCGATTCACCACAACCCGAACTTTCGTCATCTAATTTTCCTTCATAAGAAAATTTACTTAAAGATTCGGTATCTACATCGGTTTCTAAGGGAGCTTCATTATGTATACCTTTTGAACTTTCTACGGTTGTCTCACAGCCAAGTGCTGGTAGAGTTAATTCTACATCACCACAAATTGTTGCTACATCTTTGCGACATTTTCGATGTGCAGAATTTTTGCATTCTTTACATTTAAAATATGCTGACCCTGACATAATAGGTGCCTTACAAGCTAAACATAGAATTCCTTTTTCGGTAGTTTCCTGCAAAGCTAATTCGAAACGATGGTGTGAATTGCCATGTTTCAATATGCCACATTCGTCAACGTCTGCACTAGATTTCTTTGAACAGGATGGAATTGAATGAGTAATTTTATTTTCAGGTGTACTTTTTGGGGATTTTGTTTGCATCTGCGGTGACGATAGCTTTTTGTCATTTCTTATATCATCTGATTGATTCTCTTTACTTCTTAAAGGAGATCTCATTCTAATGCCTAATTCTTTTCCCTGTAACTTATCGATTTGTTCTTGTAAGGATTTCGATTTCAATTTTTCCCTTTTCAACTCTTCTTGCAAGGTGCGATAAAGAATTGATGTTTCTATGATCGAGGGTGAAATATTTTCTTTTTTGCATGAATTGGACGAATTATTATTGCTTCCAAATATTTTGTCCGCAAATGTTTTCTTTTTCTTTTGTGTCAAATCCTCTATCTTTACTTGCAAATAATCAATTAACTTCTTGTGCTGAGCTAAAGTAGCCTCAGATTTAATCTCTCTTTGCAAATAGAAATTTTCCTTCTCTTCTTGAACTCTTCTCAAATCTTGCAATTCGTTTTGCAATTCGTTATTTTGTCCATAAATATCGTTTACTTTTTGTTGCAATTGTTCAGAATCTTCTTTAGCGTTAAACAGATCGGATAGTATGCGTGCATTTTCTTCTTTTAACAACAATATTTCGCGCTGATTGTTATCGTTAAGAGTTTGCATATTTTGATTCTCATTTTGCAAGACTTCTACTTTTTCCTGCGTGGCAAACAGACTTGTTGTTTGTTCCATAACATATTGCTTTTGGTTTTCAAAATTTGTTTGCAATTCTTTCAACTCATCACGACGCTCTTGTAATTCTGTTTTTAAATCGACAATTTTCGATTCTGCGTTTTGATTTTGTAATTTTTCTTCGTTCAATTGTTTTTTTAAATGTGCTATATCTGCCTCCTTTTTTCGTGAAGAATCCTGCAAGTGGTGTATCTTTTCCTGTTGTAACTTGTTACATTTTTGCTCTTTTTCCAGCATACTTTCGATCTCAGTAAGCTGTGTATCTGTAACTGTGCAAGCATATTTTAGGCGCTCGTAGTTATCTTGCAGATTTTTCAATTTTATTTGAAGTCCGGAGCACTCATCACTCATATTTGAATGTCGTTCTTTTTCGTCATTAATCTCTTTGATTAGCGATTTGTTTTCAAAATCTAGTTTATCACATTTTTGTTGGCATTTCTGTAATTTTTGTCTGCTTTCGCTTAGCTGTTCCTCTAATATTTTACAATTCGAGATATGTTCAATAACCTGTAAGAGAAATTTTCTTATAACTAAATTTTTTACATGATACGTATCCTTACTAATGTAAGCTATTGTAGTGAAATTATTTGTTCGATTATGTTATTTTATCGAGATATGTATGTATGTAATTATCAAATTTAGAATGTCTTACCTCGGTTTTACATTTCATACGCTCCTGTTCAGCTTTCTCCCACATGCAATGCTCCCGATGAACATCAACTTTTAAAGCTTTAATCTCTTGCTTCATTTCTTCAATTCTCTCATCTTTTTGCTTTTTAGCTTCTTCGGTAAGTTTACACATGCGCATGAGTTCTTCTTTTTCCGTTTGAAGTTTTTTCAATCGTTCTTCTGTTAACTCCATTCTTCTCTGAGTCATTTTCTTTTCAGATAAAATATCTTCTATCTGTTTTTCCGCTTTCCACAAAGCTAAATTGGCTGAACGTGCTGACTGTCTTTCAACAATCATTTGTTCACGCACTGCTGCCAATTTATCTTCAAGCTTTTCATTTTGTTTCTCCAACATATCTCCAACAGACTGGTGTTGAACATGACCATTGCGGGGAGCTGGTAACGGTTTACTCGGCGATAAATTTTGTTCATTGAAACGTTCTAACATTTCTTCTAATTTTCCAACAATTTCCTCAAGCTTATTCGCTCTAGTTCTTTGCGCATTTTCTTTCTCTTTCGCGGTTTCTAAATCAACTCGCAATTGTTCTTCAATAACGCGAATATCGGTGAGAGAGCCAGGTGCTGTTTCGTATGGAGAAATATGATCAGCTAAATCACTTTCAGCTAAATTTTTACTACATTCGGAAACCTATAGTTAAAAAAAAATTCATATACATATATGTACATACATACATATGTACATATAGATAATAAAAATTAAAAGATGGTTTTGGCTTAGTATATTTTCATATTACCTTCAATTCCCGCTCTAAGCGATTTAGGTCAAATTGGAGTGTTTCAATTTGCTTCTGAGCTTCTAAGTATTTTTCCTTATATTCCGTATTTTGCTTGTGAAGTTCATTATTAGATTTTATTTCGTTATTTAAACGTTTGAGAATTTCATCTGTGGTTTTGGCTATAACTTGTTTAGCCTCCTCTGTAGATTTATTGCAAATAATATTGTCGTCCAATTCATTTCTAACATCTCGCAGTTCCATAGTCAAACGGGATTTGTGATCTTTTTC